>CM040186.1:15856010-16016010 GCA_022606455.1 Callitettix versicolor | reverse complement strand
GCCTGTTCTGATGTAACAATTGTGACTGCATCTCTCTCGCTGACGTGATAGAAGCGAATTTCCAAAAGTATCTCTATTTTACCACTTTTCGAAATCCTTGATTTCAAAATCTTACAATCAGCACTAAAATTGCACTTACCAGCATTTTAAAAGCACTGAAAATACGAAAATGAACCCTGACCTTTTTTTTCAAACCATTTTTCTTAATTTCAAAGGATTTTGAAAATCCAAAATGCTAATTTCCGCGGATTTTAACGTTCAACACGACAAACAAATTTTCAAAAAGATTTAAAATAAAAAATGTTATTAATTTTTAAAGATTTGAAATGCCGCCATTTTGAAATTGTTGAACGAATTCTGCTGGTCCAAGCTGCATCGATATAATTTATTAACGAAAATTCGAAATCGGCGCTCATTTCACTGTCCCTGGCTGGATCTTATTACGCTAGCGTTCCAAAGGTTCTTCTAAAAATACGAAAAACGTATCTACTGCTATACGTTCTATGGCCGTATGAACACCCAGAGCAATAACCTAGCCTAAACTATATGCTGTAATTAAAATAATTTATAATGATCTTGTTTTCCTTGTCCAACAATCAGGGCCGTCGAGAGCCGAGGCGGGCCCCAATTATTTATCAGGGCCCACCCCATCGCGCGCCTCCTAATTTTCAAAACAGTGCGAATTTAAACAGAAATAATTGACCTTGTAGTTTTATAAGTGCCACTACATTTAAACAACTCCAATAAATAAAGTTTTATTATTAAAACAAACTTAGAAATGTATTTTTCAAAAAAACCTTATTTCGAAAACAAATAATCCCCGCACGCAGCTGTCTCGCTGACGTGATTGCAGCGAATTTCCGAAAGTACTTTACACAGTTTGTGCAAATACACAAACTTACAGCTGGAAAACTGTTTCAGAAACCTAAACGGTTAAGTCTAATATTATTACAGCGAAGTCTAATATTATTATAGTAAAGTCTAATATTATTTCTGTAAAGTCTAATATTATTATAGTAAAGTCTAATATTATTGCAGCAAAGTCTAATATTATTACGGTAAAGTCTAATATTATTACGGTAAAGTCTAATATTATTTCAGTAAAGTCTAATACTATTGCAGCAAAGTCTAATACTATTGCAGCAAAGTCTAATATTATTACAGTAAAATCTAATATTATTACGGTAAAGTCTAATATTATTACAGTAAAGTCTAATATTATTACAGTAAAGTCTAATATTATTATAGTAAAGTTTAATATTATTTCTGTAAAGTCTAATATTATTACGGTAAAGTCTAATATTATTATAGTAAAGTCTAATATTATTTCTGTAAATTCTAATATTATTATAAAGTCTAATATTATTACAGTAAAATCTAATATTATTACGGTAAAGTCTAATATTATTTCAGTAAAGTCTAATACTATTGCAGCAAAGTCTAATATTATTACGGTAAAGTCTAATATTATTTCAGTAAATTCTAATACTATTGCAGCAAAGTCAATATTATTACGGTAAAGTCTAATATTATTTCAGTAAAGTCTAATACTATTGCAGCAAAGTCTAATATTATTACGGTAAAGTCTAATATTATTTCAGTAAAGTCTAATATTATTACAGTAAAGTTTAAGGCCGAGCGGCGACCAATGCGTGGCGGAAAGAAGATGAACGGCACCGGAACCGGAATTCAGTCAGTTTAAAGAAAGCGTTTGTATCTTTTAAAACTAAATATTTAGGCCTAATGTAACGGTGAGAACACCCATAAGTAGCTAGGAAAATGAGGTTCGTCCATACAGAGCTCTGCATGTACGGGTAGGCTAAGGTAAGCTGGGATGTCTCCAGGTCTCCGTTTGATACACTCACTTCACCAGCACGGGTCGTTTTACAGTTACATACTTCTTAAAAAAATTTTAAAAAACACTACACTTACGACTTTAACACTTTACACTCACACTTACATTTAGGGAGGCGATAACAGCCTCAATGTGCTTTTCGCCTTAAAATACAAAAAAAATTACAGTTTAGAGTTAGCCAAGCTATGTAGAGTAGTGAATGTGTCTCGCGTAATGTGGGACTGCTAAGCCCATCAGGTGTTCACCTCAGCTGCTTCTGCCGGAAAGTACCCATCATACACAGCACAGTACTTACTGTTTATATATATATATATATATATATATATATATATATATATATATATATATATATATATATATATATATATATATATATATATATATATATATATATATATATATATATATATATATATATATATATATATATATACTGTGTGTTAAAAAAAATGTTTTAATCATCTTGAAAATAGTTATTTACATTTCCGTATTATCCAACACTTATGTGTATCCCAACCTTACGCGTTTTTCTCCTTAACGTCTATACTTTAAGCCAGTTAGACTAATGAGGACACGAGGGATCAGTGTTAACTGTAAGGGAAAAAGCAACGGAAGCAACTGCGGCTCGAACTAAGAACTTAGCTGCGCAGTTGAGTGACGCAGTAGTCAACTGGGGATAGCTTTATCCATCTCGACCACCAAGCCCCTTCGCTCGTTTACGTCCGTTAAGTAAGGCTCTACTGTGTAACTCGGATAAACACCGAATTACGGAGCGGTACGTATTTTAATACCAAACGCTTAATTTCAGCTCACAATATAATTAATCCGTACAAGATTTTCCCAAAATAAATTCACAAAAATTAAAAAAAAATCTTACGTTAGCAATAATATCTTGAAATAAATAAAATTTTAAAAACGTAATAGAATAATTTCAAGTAAGACAAGCGCGCCAATGTTACCAACCACTACTTTTTACGATAAAAATTAACGTTTCAGCCCAAAATAGAAATTTCTGACCGTGACCCCACCGAATTCTAAGTGAATAATACACTATACATGAAACAGTTAATTGTTAAAAAATTCTGTTCGTAGTTGTGGCGTATAATTAGAGGTCTTACATTACATAAACATATCCTGACATCAGGGCCGGTCCTTGGTATGCGAGAACAACGCGGCCGACTGAATGCGCTACGGCCTTAAACTACATACACTCGAAATTCGGAATAAATCATACAAAATACAACATAATCGCTGCACGCAACTGTCTCGCTAACGTATTAGTAACGAATTTCCAAAAGTATTTTCCACAATGTTCAGTATAATGATCTGCCTTCCCTAGATTCGTCAATTCTACTTTCCTTGACGCGTTTCGGAGAACCTCCATCTTCAAAAACTATATATATATATATATATATATATATATATACTCTACTGTATAAAGAAGTAGAATATATAATCTGCCTAGGGAAGGCATTATGTTCAGGGAATATGTTCAGATCATTATACTGAACATAGTGATAATAATCCTAGCAGAAAAGAAGAAAATATAAAAAGAATTTTTATTTTCCTCAATCTTACCATTTTGAAATTCTGATTTCACCAAAATACTGACCATTAAAATCTGCATTCACCAGCATCGTAAACTTTCAAATTACACTGAAAATACGAAAATGAACCCTGACCGCCGTCAAAATTAAAATTTCTTAATTTCAACGCCATTTTTAAAAATTAAAAATTTACTGCAGTTTTTAACGTCGATCACGATGGTGAAATCGGATTTTCAAAATCATTTACGATAAAAATACTATGAATTTCCAAAGATTTGAAATGACAGCCATTTTGAAACTGTCGGACGAGTTTTGGTGGTTAAGTTAAGGTGGTGTCCAAGTCATCACCATAATCGAAAATTTTGTACCAATTTTGAATCAAATCGGGACTAAAATTTCGAACGTGAGCGTGCTAAAACACACAAACACACGCGCATTTTTTTTGTGTTTAACGTCCACTATTGTGCACACTTGGGCTAATGCAGACGATGAGATGATTTATAGCGAATGAAAATGCCAAGCCCTGGCCGGGAATCGAACCCGGGTCCTCGGGGTGAAAGCCCAGTACGCTATCAACTAGGCCACCGAGGCGGCCCCCCTTTTTAACTGGTGACTTCCCAGTTCCTTAGTGATGTGCTTGCAGATGCTTGCTCAGCTAATTCCATTACAATGTCCTTTGTCTTGACCCTCATTATGGAGGTCAACCTTTTTATTGCGCAGTGAGATCTCGCTCATTCTATTTTACATTATTACTTAATGGCAACACCCACAAGTAGCTAAGGATAAAAGGTTTGCCCACACACAGTCATGCAAGCATAGGTACACTGGAAGGTTGCCAGGTTTCCCAGAAGCCTGATACACCATTAAGCCGGTGTCATTCACTCCATCAGCACGGGTCTACACTTAAGTGTTATCCGAGCTATGTAGAGTAGTGTCTTGAGTAGGGGTGGGCGTTTCTGCTATTTTTACAAAACGTCAACAAACTGTTTGTTGAGGAAAAAAAGCTGCTTTTTAAATCAGTTGGAAAAAACAGGTTTAGAAAACTGAAACTCAAAGTTGTATGAGCAGCTAAAACATAAAGCACATACGTTCAGTTTTCTAAGACTACTTTTTCATTCCCACTGCCACCATGTCCTTAACTGTTTTTGGGTGTAAAGCAATTAGAAAAAAATAATCCTTATAAGTGTAGTAATAATTAAATTACATTCTCAAAACGTAATAATTATGTATGCCATTTTATATTTACAAAATGCAATGAATTTCTAATAGAAGCATTCTTTTCTTTATACTTAAAAATTAAATAGTCCTTTGCATATTTACTGAAATGCAAACAATTTAGAATATTTTTAGTTGATTAAAAAATATTGATGATTGATAATAAATATAAAAAATACGTTTAAATAAAATTAGGTTATGTATTTACAAAATGTGAGATGTTACTGTCATATTTTTATTTGGGAGAAAGTAGGTTTTCATTTTTCAACACTGAAAAAGTAACCTTAATAAGTACAATATAGTAATAAGAACATAGGCCAAATGTGTTTAAATAAAATTAGCTCTATATAGTTACAAAATTATAGGTTATTAACATTAGGTTTTATAGGTTAATGATAAGTTATTAACATTAGCATTAGCAAAAAAATAAGTTTTCCATTTTTCAACACAGAAAAAATATAAACTTCATTGTAAGTTTTTTTTCCAAAAAAATATGTTAAATATGTAGTAACATATTTAAGAAAACAAATTTTTTTAAAGAAAATTTTTAGAAAAAGTACTAAAATAACCTAAACTTATTCAAAATATATACAAGAGTAGATGTTGTGAATTTTAAAAAATCCAACAATCCAATAAATAATTAAAAACTATGCACTTAATTCTAAAACCATAAAAAAAGTAAAAGAAAACTTTCAAAACTGTCCACTAAATATTTTAAAGTTTCTAAACACAAAGTAAACTACGGAGAAAAATAATATAAAACACAATTATGTCAAATTTTACAGTTTAAAAAATGTTTGAACAACAAATTTTACATTTAAAACTTTCAAACAACTCGCAACAAAATAGAGATAAACTTTGACAACGCCCAAACAGTTCTTGCTTCACTACAAGCAACAAGAAACTTTGAAATAGAGGGAAAAAGCATAAAAGAAGGTTGAAGAAAAACAGTTAGCAGGAAAACAGCAGGAAAAAAGTTTTAGCGCTTGCGGCAACGTTCAAATAGAACGTAGATGGTGGGGAAGTCACAACAGCTGTTCCTTGTTTAACAAATCACGAACCAGTCCAAATCAAACTGCTTGTTTCCGTTTGAAAAACCAGTTTGTCGTATATAGAAAAGCAGTTGTTTTTTTAACAGTTTGGTGGTGTTTTCTGACCCACCACTAGTCTTGAGTACGTGAGTGAGAATAGTACGAGCTAGAGGTACGGTGGAAACACTAAGCTCATCAGCTGCCTCCGCCGAACGGTCTGGGTCTTACTATGATGGCGCTCCGCTCCAATTGCTCATTTTTCCAAAGGCTATTCGATAATAAAACAATGTTGAAGATGATTAAATAAAATGTCAATCACTCACAATTAACACACAGTATGTATGAAGTCACAGGCAAGAACTACTGCTTATGATATAGGCAGTACTGTAGTAATATAAATTTACGTACTGTACTAATAATGAACTGTTAATTATAAAACAATTAACAAATACAGTGCACTTAATTTTAAACGTAACCAATATAGTACAATTGAACACGTTGAAATTAACTAGTACTAAATAAAAAAAAATTACTTTTTTTAATTCTTTTTATATTTTTCTTCTTTTTTGCTAGGATTATTATCACTGTGTTCAGTACTGAGTATAGATTACTCTGAGTATAGATATAGTTGAGTATAGATATAGTTTTTGAAGATGGAGGTTCTCCGAAACGCCTCAACGAAAGTAGAATTGACGAATCATTATACTGGGAAAGTAGAAAGTAGGGAAGGCAGATCATTATACTGAACACAGTACTTTTTTTAAGTTATCCAGTTTTAACAACTATACCCAGAAAATTTTCAGGGGATAAAGTAAACACAACACTTAAGTCTTTCCTAACTAGACTGTTTTCTCCTAACCACAGGCAAACGTAAAGTCTTATTAAGAAGCGAAGCGAGTCTAGCTACGTGTAAGTAGCAGTTCAAAGACCTCGCAGTACATTCTCAATACATATACACAGTAGTGGTGGGGCAGAATACAACAAACTGTTAAAAAAATTGTTTTTCAATAAACGACAAAACAAACTGCTTTTTCAAACGGAAACAAGCAGTTTAATTTGGACTGGTTTATGATTTGTTAAACAAGGAACGGACTGTTCTATTCGAACGTTGCCGCAAGCGCTAAAACTGTTTGCCTGCTGACTGCTTTTCTTCTACCTGCTTTTATGATTTTTCCCTTTATTCCAAAGTTGCTTGTTGCTTGTAGTGAAGTAAGAACTGTTTGGTCAATGTCAACGTTTATCTCTGTTTTGTTGCGAGTTGTAGTAACAACCTCTCACATTTTGTAGATACAGAGCCTAATTTTATTTAAACATATTTTTTATATTTATTATCAATCATCAATATTTTTTAACCAACTAAAAATATTCTAAATCGTTTGCATTTCAGTAAATATGCAAAGGACTATTTAATTTTTAAGTAAAAAAAAGAATTCATCGCATTTTGTACATAAAATGGCTTACATAATTATTACGTTTTGATAATGTAATTTAATTATTACTACACTTGTAAGGATTATTTTTATCCTTTCTAAATGCTTTATATCCAAAAACAATTTAAGGACATGGTGGTAATGGGACTGAAAAAGTAGTCTTAGAAAACTGAACGTATGTGCTTTATGTTTTAGCTGCTAATACAACTTCGAGTTTCAGTTTTTTAAACCTGTTTTTTCCAACTGTTTTAAAAAGCAGCTTTTTCCCTCAACAAACAGTTTGTTGACGTTTTGTACAAATAGCAGAAACGCCCACCTCTAATACACAGCGCTCCACGACAGCGCTCGTAACATTTTCGCCAATTTAACCGGTAACCGTAATATTTATGAAAAATGTTACTGGATCAACTTTATTGGCAATTTTATGCTCTTTCTCCGTGTAGCGGTTAAAGTTATGACAGGTTTTACCGTTCAGCCAATATTACAGGAAATAACCAACAATTACACTCTCTAAGTTGAATCAGAGCCCGCCATCTTGAAACGGAAGTAAACTGGAAACAACGTGACATGTCATTTGGGCTTTATACCAAATTTCAAAACAATCAGGTCAATGCGTTTGGACAAAACTACGTACACTCGTTATATCAGAAGCCGCCATCTTGAAACAGAAGTAAGTGGTTAGAAATCTTACACATACGGCATCTGGGCTTTATACCTTCGTATCAGATTTCAAAACAATCGGTCAATGCATTTGGCTAAAACCGCATATACTCTATATTGTAAGGTCACCATCATTAAACGCAAGTGAATTTTGAAAAATAAAACTTATACAAACGTCGTTCGGGCTTTATACAAGGTATTTTTGTATCAAAGTTCAAAACAATCGGTCAATGCGTTTGGCCAAAACTGGGTAACAAAGTAGCCAAATGCCAAACGGTCGAGTGGAAACAGAACATCGCTTCGCTCGGTCAGCTGGCATGCGTTATTGTACTGAATTTAAACGTACTAGAATGACAACCCTTATGAGAAGTGTGAGAGCTATCTTCTGGTGGCATCTTGCAGTGTGTTCAACTACAGTTAAACAGATTATAGCACTGTTTATTTTCCCAAACTTCTCCCCTTGTCTCTGTAGGGCTCGTAGCGGCAAATAATCCAATTACTTGGACTTTAGCCGCTGATATCGAGCACGTTTTTAAAGTGAAAACTTTTATGATAGCGGTTGACTAAACATAGGAATAAACATTTGCTTTCGCGTCACGCTTGATTCCGTAACGCATACCTCACATCATATTGTTATGTATATAGACTACAGAGTGTCTCACGAAGGGGTTAATGCGTTTGATCCTCCATTATTTTCTCATTCCTCCATTGATCATTTTGAAACTATACACACTTTTTAAAGAAGGTACCAGAAGTAGTATGTGAGAATTGCATCTGGCTGATGTTTATAGAAAGAAAATGGCGGTCAAAATAATGTTTAAATAAAGTATAGAACAGATTTTATTTTTTTTTCAATATTTTTTCATTATTATTTTTTTTTAAATTTAACTAGATACAAACTAATTTAAAAGAAAACTAAATAGCAATGAACATTTCATAAATCATAAAGAATTAACAGCTGTTCAACAATCTGATTTAATACTGCAGTACAGTGAGATTTTTAAGAGGGATAGAATTTATTTTGGCCGCCATTTTGTTTCTACAAACATCAGCCAGATGCAATTCTCACATACTATTTACGGTATCTACTTTAAAAAGTATGTGTAGTTTCAAAACAATCAATCGAAAAATGAGAAATAAATAACGGAGGATCAAACGTGTGAACCTCTTCGTGGGACAAACTGTATGTAGACTTTTGAAGTGATTCCGCACAACAGCTGTTGCGTCAATATCATTTCAATTGAGGTTATGTTAAGTGTTCTTGTTAATTTTAAAATGTGGTATTTTTCAAAATTTGTGTAGTTAACTTATTTAATGGATACGAACTATACCAATGTTCACTTCTGTCGGCACTACCCCAGTGACGTAACTTTTTATACTTCTAGTCCGTTTACATTCAGTGCCAATATACTGGAGCTTACTCGATTTTTTTAAAATTAAACTGCAATAACCCAGTTTAATAGGTTTTTGCTTTGGTGTGTGTGTGTGTGTGTGTGTGTGTGTTGGCACGCTCACGTTGGCAATTTCGGTCCGATATGATTGAAACTCGGCATAAAAATCGATTACAGTAATAGCTTAAACAAGTTCGTTAACCAGCAAGTTCTTTCAACAGTTTCAAAATGGCGGCCAATTCGAATCTTTAAACTTAAACGTTCGTAACTTTTTTTCGAAAATCCGATTTCACCGCTGTAATCGGCGTTAAAAACAGCGTAAAATTTTTGAAATTTCAAAATCCGTTGAAATTAAGAAATCCTTTCAAGGCGGTCAGGGTTCGTGTTCGTGTTTTCAATATGATTTGAAGGTCTACAATGTCAGTGTATGCAGATTTTGACGCTGATTATGACGGTGAAGTCGAAATTTAAAAAAAAATTAAGGTAAAGAAAAATACTCACGCAAATTCGATTCTATCACGTCAGCGAGATAGCTCTGTGTCGCGATTTTTTCCGAGAGCTTCAAGATACCGTTGCCGGTACTTATTGTTTGGGCCTTTTTGATGGAAATCGCATGTGTGTGTGTGTGTGTGTTTTGGCACGCTCACGTTGGCAATTTCGGTCCGATATGATTGAAACTCGGCATCAAAATCGATTACGGTAATAGCTTAAACAAGTTCGTTAACCAGCAAAGTTCGTTCAACAGTTTCAAAATGGCGGCCAATTGGAATCTTTAAACGTTCGTAAATTTTTTCTCGAAAATGTTTTTTTCGAAAATCCGATTTTACCGCTGTAATCGGCGTTGAAAACTGCGTAAATTAGCGTTTTTAAAATTTCAAAATCCGTCGAAATTAAGAAATCATTTCAAGGCGGTCAGGGTTCGTTTTCGTGTTTTCAATGTAATTTGAAGGTTTACAATGTCAGTGTATGCAGATTTTAACGCTGATTATGAACGGTGAAGTCGGAATTTCAAAAAAGGTAAGATATAGAAAAGTACTCACGCAAATTCGATTCTATCACGTCAGCGAGACAGCTGTGTGTCGCGATTTTTTCCGAGAGCTTCAAGATACCGTTGCCGGTACGTATTGTGTTTGTGTGTGTGTGTGTGTGTGTGTGTGTGTGTGTGTGTGTGTGTGTGTGTGTGTGTGTTTTGGCACGCTCACGTTGGCAATTTCGGTCCTACATGATTGAAACTCGGCATCAAAATCGATTACGGTAATAGCTTGGACAAGTTCGCAAAGTTCTTTCAACAGTTTCAAAATGGCGGCCAATTCGAATCTTTAAACGTTCATAACTTTTTTCTCGAAAATCCGATTTCACCGCTGTAATCGGCGTTGAAAACTGCGTAAATTAGCGTTTTTGAAATTTCAAAATCCGTCGAAATTAAGAAATCATTTCGAGGCTGTCAGGGTTCGTGTTCGTGTTTTCAATGTGATTTGAAGGTTTACAATGTCAGTGTATGCAGATTTTAACGCTGATTATGACGGTGAAGCCGGAATTTCAAAAAAGGTAAGATATAGAAAAATACGCAAATTCGATTCTATCACGTCAGCGAGACAGCTACGTGCCGCGGTTTCTTCCGAGAGCTTCAAGATACCGTTGCCGGTTTGGGCCTTTCTGATGGAAATCGTGTGTGTGTGTGTGTGTGTGTGTGTGTGTTTTCCACCCATTCGCCTGATCACCTCCTTTGTCTTTCTGTCCGTCCACAATATTAGCGGAAGTTAACACGAACAAACAAATTATATACGTAGGTGACGTTGCAGTACCACTGATAAACGCAATACAACGCATTATTAGATAATAGCACTATATCAATGCAAACACTGCAAGAACAAATATTAAACGTGAACACGCGAAGCCACTTGTACACCAGTGACAGTGACAAGGCCGATCATTATGTTTGCAATCTGATCCTTGTTATGTGATTAAAACACACATTATTATATTCCGTTTAACGAGCAAACGTTAATTTCGCATTCTTCAGGAAACCAGCTTGCCTTTATGGACAATAACATTGTAAACAGGTGTTTTACAAATTGTTCAATATTTGTGTTTTAGAATATTTATGTTTAATTTTACAAGAAAAACTTATAAAAACTATTGTTCCCCAATACACACATTTATACATCTTCATTACATTTTTATTCTTTTATTATTATTATTATTATTTTAAGGCGAAAACACATTGAGGCTATTATCGCCTCCCTAAATGTAAGTGTGTGTTAGACTCGGGTACCGCGAGGGACGTCTAAATCATCTCAATATGTGCAGCTAGTCTGCACCCCCTGCAGGGATTTTTTTTATTCTTTTAGGAGATGAATTCGAAAAAAATTCTGAAATAAGTTGCTTCAATATTTATGTTTAGTTTTAAGAAAAACCAATAAAAAATACTGTTCTCCAAAGCAAACATTTATACCTATTTTTTTTATTTTTATTTCTTTAGGGGATGAATTTTTAAAAAATACAATAATTCGTATTTCAATATTTAATTTGTGTTTTGAAACGTTTATGTTTAGTTTTATAAGAAAAACTGAAATATTGTTCCCCAATGCACACATTTATACCTCTTTTTACATTTTTATTCTTTTAGGGGATGAATTCAAAGAAATTTTGAAATAAGTTGTTTCAATATTTATGTTTAGTTTTATGAAAAAACAATTAAAAATATTGTTATCCGAGGGACGTTTAAATCATCTCAATATGTGTAGCTAATCTGCACCCCCCTGCGGGGATTTTTTTAAATTCTTTTAGGGGATGAATTCAAAAAAATTCTGAAATAAGTTGTTTCAATATTTACGTTTAGTTTTAAGAAAAACCAATAAAAAATACTGTTCTCCAAAGCAAACATTTATACCTATTTTTTATATTTTTATTTCTTTAGGGGATGCATTTTAGAAAAATACAATAATTCGTATTTCAATATTAAATTTTTGTTTTGAAACGTTTATGTTTAGTTTTATAAGAAAAACTGATAAAAAATATTGTTCCCCAATACACACATTTATACCTCTTTTTACATTTTTATTCTTTTAGGGGATGAATTCAAAAAAATTCTGAAATAAGTTGCTTCAATATTTATGTTTAGTTTTAAGAAAAACCAATAAAAAATATTGTTATCCAAAAGCAAACATTTATACCTATTTTTTATATTTTTATTTCTTTAGGGGATGCATTTTAGAAAAATACAATAATTCGTGTTTCAATATTTAATTTGTGTTTTGAAACGTTTATGTTTAGTTTTATAAGAAAAACTGATAAAAAATATTGTTCCCCAATACACACATTTATACCTCTTTTTACATTTTTATTCTTTTAGGGGATGAATTCAAAGAAATTTTGAAATAAGTTGTTTCAATATTTATGTTTAGTTTTAAGAATAACCAATAAAAAATATTGTTATCCAAAGTAAACATTTATACCTATTCTATATATTTTTATTCCTTTAGGGGATGAATTAAAAAAAATACAATAATTTAATGTTTTAGAATGTTTATATTTAGTTTTAAGAAAAACTGATAAAAAAATAGTGTTATCCAAAGTAAACATTTATACCTATTTTTTATATTTTTATTCCTTTAGGGGATGAATTAAAAAAATATAACAATTAGTGTTTTAGAATGTTTATATTTAGTTTTAAGAAAAACCAATAAAAAATATTGTTTTCCAATACACACATTTATACCTATTTTTTATATTTTTATTCTTTCAGGGGATGAATTTAAAAAATTCTGTAATTCGTGTCAGTATTTGCGTGTTCGAATATTTATGTTTAGTTTTAACAAAGTCCGATATTGTTTTCTCCTATGCAGACATTTATACCTTTTTTTGAAGTGACTGGGTATGGGTGTATGTTTTGCACGGGGAAAAATTCAGTTTGCCGTCACGTAACGCTCTCATTTTTGTTTAATCATGAATAAAATATATTTTTTACATTTTTATTCTTTTAGAGGGTGCATTTTGAAAAATGCTGAAATAGGTGTTCCATTATTAAAAACAGGGTATGTCTAGAATATACAATCAAAAAACATTATTTTTTCAATGGAAAGTTTTATACCCCCCTTTTTTACATTTTCTATCCCTTTTAACCCTTAAGGGGATGAATTTTTATGGTTAAAAAAATGTATTTCATTACTTGTTTTTTTAGAGTAATTATGTTAAGTTTCAAGTAGATACAACGAAAAACGTATGTTTTCCAATAAAAATCGTTTTACTCCGTTTTTACTCCCTTTAGGGGTTGAATATCGAAAATCGTTTCTTGGTGCTCCCTTACACAGTAGTATTGTTACAACGTATATCAAATACATGTGTTTATCGACATATGCTGCTGTATAAAAAACAAATTAAAATTAATTTACAATCAACAAAATATCCGTGATTGGTTTCGAACATGATATTTTCAGTACTGGTAGTACATTATCGAATAAAGAGAAATTATCGTTTCTTTTTCTCCTTCGCGATGTACGGACTGGAGATGACGTACAGCGAACGTAGCCTCGAGCAAGGCTGCTAAACTCGCACAAATCACCTACGCAAGTGGTAACGAGGCTATAATGTAGACATTTTTATCGCCCGTCTAACGGGCAATCGCGTATTTATTGGCCAATTTTAACGCATCGTCAATGTGAATTAGTAGATGTTTACATTATTATAGACTGTAAACTTAAGCGGCCTGTTTGTGAACCAATTTCTCGCTAGGTCTAAAGAACAAAGTGGAAAAGCTTATTAATAATCTCACTAGCTGACGTGATGGAAGCGAATTTCCAAAAATCCAACATTTAATAACATCAATTGAACGGACGTTTCAATACGGTACTTCAAAAATCAAACACGAAATTAATTTTAAAATATAACTGGTCGTGAAGTGACCAGCTGTTGACAATACTAGTCGAACCAAAAACATCTGAACGCAGAGAATATCGGTGAGAGATTTACGGGAGAACCTTTTACTACAAAGACGTTTATTTTCTTATTACCAGTTCCTCCTTCCCGTACGATTTTTTTACGCGATCCTTATTAAAACAGATAAACAACGCGTAAACAAAAATCTTTGGCCTTGGTCCACATTAAAGGTCTTTTCCGTTAACCACCCGTCGCGTTAAACTTGACTTTCAAGATATTTCTTGTTCAGGACTGCTATTTTACCGATAATCATATTGTTCACCTTAGTGATGGGCTAGTCGACTAGTGAACTAGTCGTTTATTCGATTAGTGCATGCAGTAGTCGACTAATCGGTTATTTCTAATCAGAATGCGATCAGAAGATGAAGGACAAGAAGACAACTCAGCGGATGCGTTAGGTCTTTTTTTTGTAGACTCTGTTCTAAAACTATTATAACAAAAAAGGTAGGGTGTCTACATTTTAAATGTAACCGCATATTAATAATATTATTTAAACATTTCAGACACTTCTGACATAATTTACATAAAATTTTATCGTTTTCTCTTCTACCAAAATATTCCCAAAATATTGATCTTTTTGGAGACATTTCAATACTATTAGATTAAAATAATTAAATTAAATTTAAAAAATACTACACCACGACCACTAAAATAACAATAGTAACTTATTTACACTATTTATTTAACAATACTCTAACACACTCTGAAAATACACTCAGCATATAAACTCTGAAATCCCGAAATCATACCGTTATATTACAAGAAAACTTTAAAAAATCTTAATTTCTTAATAAAATTATCACTCAACCAAAAACTCAAAAATCCAGAATAATTGAGTAATACGTCTACTGGACTTACTTTGATAACAATTCCAGGGATTGTGCCCACATTTCCGTGTGTTCCAGGAAAAGTGAACACCAACTAGACTACTTTATGTATTCAATGGAATTACCTTTGCCGAGTATGGATATTGGATCCTTAAGTTAGACAACAAATTAAAACTAGTCGACTAGTTTTTACGACTAGTTTATTCGACGTTTTAATCTAGTCGACTAGTTTTTATGACTAGTTTATCCGATGTTTCAATCTAGTCGACTAGTTTTTACGACTAGTTTATCCGATGTTTCAATCTAGTCGACTAGTTTTTACGACTAGTTTATCCGATGTTTCAATCTAGTCGACTAGTTTTTACGACTAGTTTATTCGACGTTTCAATCTAGTCGACTAGTTCATTCGACGTTTCAATCTAGTCGACTAGTTCATTCGACGTTTCAATGTAGTCGACTAGTTTATCCGATGTTTCAATCTAGTCGACTAGTTTTTACGACTAGTTTATTCGACGTTTCAATCTAGTCGACTAGTTCATTCGACGTTTCAATCTAGTCGACTAGTTTATCCGATGTTTCAATCTAGTCAACTAGTTTTTACGACTAGTTTATTCGACGTTTCAATCTAGTCGACTAGTTCATTCGACGTTTCAATCTAGTCGACTAGTTCATTCGACGTTTCAATCTAGTCGACTAGTTTATCCGATGTTTCAATCTAGTCGACTAGTTTTTACGACTAGTTTATTCGACGTTTCAATCTAGTCGACTAGTTCATTCGACGTTTCAATCTAGTCGACTAGTTTATTCGACGTTTCAATCTAGTCGACTAGTTTATTCGACGTTTCAATCTAGTCGACTAGTTTTTACGACTAGTTTATCCGATGTTTCAATCTAGTCGACTAGTTTTTACGACTAGTTTATCCGATGTTTCAATCTAGTCGACTAGTTTTTACGACTAGTTTATTCGACGTTTCAATCTAGTCGACTAGTTCATTCGACGTTTCAATCTAGTCGACTAGTTCATTCGACGTTTCAATCTAGTCGACTAGTTTATCCGATGTTTCAATCTAGTCGACTAGTTTTTACGACTAGTTTATTCGACGTTTCAATCTAGTCGACTAGTTCATTCGACGTTTCAATCTAGTCGATTAGTTTAGTCGACGTTTAAATCTAGTCGACTAGTTTTTACGACTAGTTCATTCGACGTTTCAATCTAGTCGACTAGTTTATTCGACGTTTAAATCAAGTCGACTAGTTTTTACGACTAGTTTATTCGACGTTTCAATTTAGTCGACTAGTTCATTCGACGTTTCAATCTAGTCGACTAGTTTATTCGACGTTTCAATCTAGTCGACTAGTTTATTCGACGTTTCAATCTAGTCGACTAGTTTTTACGACTAGTTTATCCGATGTTTCAATCTAGTCGACTAGTTTTTACGACTAGTTTATTCGACGTTTCAATCTAGTCGACTAGTTCATTCGACGTTTCAATCTAGTCGACTAGTTCATTCGACGTTTCAATCTAGTCGACTAGTTTATCCGATGTTTCAATCTAGTCGACTAGTTTTTACGACTAGTTTATTCGACGTTTCAATCTAGTCGACTAGTTCATTCGACGTTTCAATCTAGTCGACTAGTTTATCCGATGTTTCAATCTAGTCGACTAGTTTTTACGACTAGTTTATTCGACGTTTCAATCTAGTCGACTAGTTCATTCGACGTTTCAATCTTCGACTAGTTCATTCGACGTTTCAATCTAGTCGACTAGTTTATCCGATGTTTCAATCTAGTCGACTAGTTTTTACGACTAGTTTATTCGACGTTTAAATCTAGTCGACTAGTTCATTCGACGTTTCAATCTAGTCGACTAATTTATCCGATGTTTCAATCTAGTCGACTAGTTTTTACGACTAGTTTATTCAACGTTTCAATCTAGTCGACTAGTTCATTCGACGTTTCAATCTAGTCGACTAGTTTATTCGACGTTTAAATCAAGTCGACTAGTATTTACGACTAGTTTATTCGACGTTTCAATTTAGTCGACTAGTTCATTCGACGTTTCAATCTAGTCGACTAGTTTATTCGACGTTTCAATCTAGTCGACTAGTTTTTACGACGTTTCAATCTAGTCGACTAGTTCATTCGACGTTTCAATCTAGTCGACTAGTTTATTCGACGTTTCAAACTAGTCGACTAGTTTTTACGACTAGTTTATTCGACGTTTCAATCTAGTCGACTAGTTTTTACGACTAGTTTATTCGACGTTTCAATCTAGTCGACTAGTTTTTACGACTAGTTTATTCGACGTTTCAATCTAGTCGACTAGTTTATTCGACGTTTCAATCTAGTCGACTAGTTTTTACGACTAGTTTATTCGACGTTTCAATCTAGTCGACTAGTTTTTACGACTAGTTTATTCGACGTTTCAATCTAGTCGACTAGTTTATTCGACGTTTCAATCTAGTCGACTAGTTTATTGACGTTTCAATCTAGTCGACTAGTTTTTACGACTAGTTTATTCGACGTTTCAATCTAGTCGACTAGTCACTCTAGTCGGTTGTTCAAAGTAATTATATTCCCGTCACTATATTTACCACTAACTATCCAACTAGTGTTATTCCGCAGTACACGCACAGACAGCTCACCCAATCTTACTTGTCTGTAAGATCGTTGTACGATGCTTGTTGGAGCGCTATTGGAGTGGAGAAATCCAGCCACTGAATTTTTCGCGCATGTACAACTTCCATCCAGGTCCCTGCAACAGTCCAATGACACAGACGTCTGCCAGTCTGAGTCTACACTGTTACTACTCAGCGATTGTGAAGGAAAAGTACGTTTGTTTTTTTCTTTAAGGCGAAACGCACATTAAGGCTATTATTGCTTCCCTAAATGTAAGTGTGAGTGTAAAGTGTTAAAGTCGTACGTGTAGTGGTTAAGTGTAATTGAGTGTTAGACTCGTGTACCACCAGGAACGTCTAAATCCTCTCAATATAAACAGCTAGTCTGCACCCCCTTGCGGGAACGGGGAAGAAGAGAGCTAAGGTGAGATAGTGGGAACTCGACCTCTCACTCGCACGTTTTATCTTTGTCCCACTGGTGTCCTTAGCAAACCGTTTTCTAAGCGGCTGATCTGTACTTGTAGGATTTTTAAACACATTTGACTGTATAGAGCAGCGGTCCCGAAACTATCTTTTTTTTGTTATTTTAAGGCGAAAAGCACATTAAGGCTATTATCGCCTCCCTAAATGTAAGGTTGAGTGTAAAGTGTTAAAGTCGTAAGTGTAGTGTTTTAAGTGTGTGTGTTGGACTCGGATACCGCGAGGGATGTCTAAATCCTCTCAATAGTCTGCATTCCCCTGCGGGGTGCCCAAAACTATAGGTCACGGGAAGGCGGACTGCTTAAAACTTTTCAAGTGTTCGACCGATTGCAAAAAAAAAAATTAACATATCTCAAGAAACATGTTCAATAAAAACTTCTTCACTGTCAACTGTATAGTTACACACAAAACGGATATTTTCGAAATAAAGTCAGCAGAGCAACAGGACAATGCAGCCATGCTGGGCTCGCGCTACTACTGGAACTGCGACATGCGTCTTAGCTAGGATGAATGCGATTGAAAAATAAGACAAAAATAAGGCCTTCATATTTTGTGTATAATAATTACACTTCAACAGAAAAAAAATTAAATGGTATACGAGTAAAAAAAAAAAAATAACCTCACACTTATAATCCATTTCTTTCTTTATATAATTCTTTTCTGCTACGAAATTAATTATTAAACCAAACAAAATGTAGATTTGTGTGTGTGTGTGTGTGTGTGTGTGTGTGTGTGTTATGGAACGGCTGCTACGGAGTAACCGAATCGTTTATTGAATGACCAATTAAATTTCAGGACTAACGCAATTTATGACAGCGATAAAGATCTTAAAGACAAGCCTGGCAACTGAACATCATACGCGGTTCCGGAGGATCAGTCGGTCCCGAGACCCCGCTGTGCGCACTCGACGTTGACGTATTTCTTGTAATGTTTTATGCAATAACTGTTGTGTGTTTTTATTCAAATTTTAACGTGTTGACGACCTCCTAGGTTTCAGTACTGAAGATGGCACCTTAGTCCCGAAACACGTTAATATGACGTAAGTAAATCAAGTCACGGACGGTTAAATAGCACAAATTTGTCGGCTGCACTGTATCGACATGCTACAAGGAAAATCCTCGCCCTATATCCTACTGGGTCGAAGCTAGTGTTGCCAACTTTTCAAATTTATAAAATCGGACACGAGACACGACGGGGCTAGGGGAATAGGATACCCCAAGCAGGCGGGAGTCCGCTTTTTCAAATTTCATTCATGAAAATACCTGTTTTTACTAACCGTAACAACGAAAATAATATAGCAAAGTTAGGGGTTTTTGGACAAGTGCGGGTGAGCTGTAACTCTCTAAGTTTAAAACTGAAAAACGTATCTAGACCTTTAAAGCTACAGTTTTTCGAACTTTCATTTCACTGTTTCGCATCGAAAATATGAAAACGAACCCTGACCGCCGTCGGATTAATTTTCTCAATTTCAGTTGATTTTTGCAGATTTTAAAGGTGATTACGATGGTGAAAAGAGATTTTCATAGAAAAAAAGTTACGGCTGCCATTTTGAAACTGTTGAACGGATTTTACTGCTTAATATATATATCAATCAGGCCGATGTCATTCATTCCATAAGCACCGGTCGCTTTACACTCTAGAATTAGCCAGACGCTTTCGTTTGTTCTTTATATCGGCCGAGACCCGCTCATACTACTCATTTCTGTCATACGACTGGTATTAACATTTCATGAGCTTTATTGGCACTTCTTCGCAACTTAACAGAAAACGTAATGTTAACAAGTTGTTCGAAATCCTCGCTGCGCGAAATAATAAACACGATTCTGGAAGCCGACTGCAAGTCAGAACGTGTTCAAACTTGACACTCGTTCTAGAGGACTTACCACATGGGCAGTGCTTCCTATAAAAACTCATTCACCGTATTTTTTTATCACACCTCGTGATAATAAAACTGTGACAATACCACTTACTTTTTGCCGCCCAGATAGTGTCGTTAATAAACGACTCCAGGTACAGGACACTGTGGTTCCTGCACAGTTCGCTGTTCGCATCCAGCGGGGCGTAATAACTCATCACGTGGAACATGGCCTCTCTGTACATGCTGGGCGGGACCATTGTGTCGCGAATCTCGTTGATGCGGGCGTGCACGTTCCGGAAGATAACAGCGGGCGTGTACCTGTCTGCATCTGTAACATAACAATAACGGTGTTCAGCGACAGATCAATCGAAACAGGAAAAACAGTACAGCATCCTTAAACATGTACGATAAAAACTTGTGATGGAAGGAACATTTAACACAGAGTTTAAAAAAAAAACAGAAACGAAAGAAAGTTTACGACATAAGGCAGTTTGTAAAGGAGAAATTTTGCATGTAGTAAGAAAGATAAACACAGAAGAAAAACAAAATAAGGAAACCGGTCTTGTTATAAGAGAAATTCAGTTTAGAATTCTTCAAGATAAGCGAAGATTGAAAACAAAGTAAGGAAACCGGCCTTGTTTCAAGAGAAATTCAGTTCAGAATTCTTTAAGATAAGCGAAGATGGAAAACCAAGTAAGGAAACCGGCCTTGTTTCAAGAGAAATTCAGTTTAGAATTCTTCAAGATAAGCGAAGATGGAAAACAAATTAAGGAAACCGGACTTGTTTCAAGAGAAATTCAGTTTAGAATTCATTAAGATAAGCGAAGATGGAAAACAAGATAAGGAAACCGGCCTTGTTATAAGAGAAATTCAGTTTAGAATTCTTCAAGATAAGTGAAGATGGAAAACAAAATAAGGGAAACCGGTCTTGTTACAAGAGAAATTTAGTTTAGAATTCTGTAACATAAGCGTAGATGGAAAACAAAATAAGGAAACCGGCCTTGTTACAATAAAATTTAGTTTAGAATTCTTTAAGATAAGCGAAGATGGAAAACAAGATAAGGAAACCGGCCTTGTTACAATAAAATTTAGCTTAGAATTCTTTAAGATAAGTGAAGATGGAAAACAAAATAAGGAAACCGGCCTTGTTTCAGGAGAAGTTTAGTTTAGAATTCTTTAAGATAAGCGAAGATGGAAAACAAGATAAGGAAACCGGCCTTGTTACAATAAAATTTAGTTTAGAATTCTTTAATATAAGTGAAGATGGAAAATAAGATAAGGAAACTGGCCTTGTTTCAAGAGAAATTTAGTTTAGAATTCTTTAGGATAAGTGAAAATGGAAAACAAAGTAAGGAAACCGGCATTGTTTCAAGAGAAATTAAGTTCAGAATTCTTTAAGATAAGCAAGATGGAAAACAAAGTAAGGAAACCGGTCTTGTTTCAAGAGAAATTCAGTTTAGAATTCTTTAAGATAAGCGAAGATGGAAAACGAAGAAAGGAAACCGGCCTTGTTTCAAGAGAAATTCAGTTTAGAATTCATTAAGATAAGCGAAGATGGAAAACAAGATAAGGAAATCGGCCTTGTTTCAAGAGAAATTCAGTGTAGAATTCTTTAAGATAAGCGAAGATGGAAAACAAGATAAGGAAACCGGCCTTGTTTCAAGAGAAATTCAGTTTAGAATTCATTAAGATAAGCCAAAATGGAAAACAAGATAAGGAAACCGGCCTTGTTTCAAGAGAAATTCAGTTTAGAATTCATTAAGATAAGCGAAGATGGAAAACGAAGATAAGGAAACCGGCCTTGTTTCAAGAGAAATTTAGTTTAGAATTCATTAAGATAAGCGAAGATGGAAAACAAAATAAGGAAACCGGCCTTGTTACAATAAAATTTAGCTTAGAATTCTTTAAGATAAGCGAAAATGGAAAACAAAGTAAGGAAACCGGACTTGTTTCAAGAGAAATTTAGTTAAGAATTTTTAAATTACGTGAAGATTAATTAATGAAAAATAGACTGAATACGAAGCAGCCGCCATACATTTTTTTTTTTTTTTTTTTTTAATAAGTGAAGATAGACAAATAAAGTTAGCATGCAATAAGAAACAGGCATTGTTTCAAGCCTGAGATTCAAGAGTAAATGAAGAATGTATGAAAAACATAGCAGAATAAATGCACAATAAGGGTCTGAAAGATAAATGATTAAACTATATACATGCAGGGGCAGATGAGAGAAGTATAGGACAGAGTTCTGGAGCGAGAACGGATGATTGAAGTATACATGGAATACGTGGCGGACCATATTCTCAAAAGAAAAGTTAGCATAAAGTTCTAAAAGAAAAATGAGAATAGATGAATGAAGAATGCATGGAATAGGTGGAATGTATGTTCTAAAAAAAATGTTGAATAAAATTCAGACATACGCAAAAATAGATGAATAAAGGATGTATGAAATAGAAGGCAGGCACTGTTTTCAAATAAACATTTTTCGTTAAGCTCTAAAAGATAAGTGAAGATGACTGAATGAAGAAGTATGAAATTAGAGGCAGGCTATGATAAAAAAAAAATAGGATAGGATTCTAAAATACAAACGATAATTAATGAGCAGGTCTCAATTTGTACGTTTTCAGCGTCTTGTTATACAAAACTACACTCACATACATAATGTTAATACAGCTTATTTTTAAATATTTTTCTCATAAAAAATCCTTAGCCTACCAAAAATATAACCTAACAAATAAAACGATATTAACTAACAAAAATACGTTAAAATATATCGGGGGAAGCAACCCATTTAAGTAATATTTCTAACTAAAGTTGTAAATAAAAATAAAGTACTATTATTCTGAAATCCGAGATTTTAACTATGTGCAAGTCAAACTATCGTTACTGAGGTTAATTCACTACTGAGCTTTCGATTAAACTACCGGTTTCAACCTTTACACTATTATTTGTCAACGGGTATTCAACTTGTCAGTTGGCAATGACTTGTAAAGGTGGCGAGGAATACAGCTGTGTGATGGATTAAATGTGATTTTACACGCTTTTTCTTAACTTGCTTCCTCTCTAAGTATGTTTCATGGTTCAAATCTTGTAATCGATTTTTAACCCACTTTCCGTCGTCCAATCGACTTGAAATTTTGCACGCTCGCTTGCTTCCGATGACAATGCGATATTCAATAATTAGGCACATCAAATTTTGCTTCATTGTGCTCTAATTAATTAACTAAAATTTCATATGGGAAAATAGCTTCAGCGTTTCTCAATAGATGGCGTTAGTTTCATCTAACACTTTTTTGCTTCATTGTGCTCTGATTAATTAACCAAAACTGCATATGGAAAAATAGTTTTAGCGTTGCTCAATAGATGGCGTTAGTTTCATCTAACACTTTTTTGCTTCATTGTGCTCTGATGAATTAACTAAAACTGCATATGGAAAAACAGTTCTAGCGTTGCTCAATAGATGGCGTTAGTTTCATCTAACACTTTTTTTGCTTCATTGTGCTCTGATTAATTAACTAAAACTGCATATGGTAAAATAGTTCTAGCGTTGCTCAATAGATGGCGTTAGTTTCATCTAACACTTTTTTGTTTCATTGTACTCTAATTAATTAACTAAAATTGCATATGGAAAAATAGTTTTAGCGTTGCTCAATAGATGGCGTTAGTTTCTTCTAACACTTTTTTGTTTCATTGTACTCTAATTAATTAACTAAAATTGCATATAGAAAAATAGTTTTAGCGTTGCTCAATAGATGGCGTTAGTTTCATCTAACACTTTTTTTGCTTCATTGTGCTCTGATTAATTAACTAAAACTGCATATGGAAAAATAGTTTTAGCGTTGCTCAATAGATGGCGTTAGTTTCATCTAACACTTTTTTGCTTCATTGTGCTCTGATTAATTAACTAAAACTGCATATGGAAAAATAGTTTTAGCGTTGCTCAATAGATGGCGTTAGTTTCATCTAACACTTTTTTTGCTTCATTGTGCTCTGATTAATTAACTAAAACTGCATATGGAAAAATAGTTCTAGCGTTGCTCAATAGATGGCGTTAGTTTCATCTAACACTTTTTTGTTTCATTGTACTCTAATTAATTAACTAAAATTGCATATGGAAAAATAGTTTTAGCGTTGCTCAATAGATGGCGTTAGTTTCATCTAACACTTTTTTGTTTCATTGTACTCTAATTAATTAACTAAAATTGCAAATGGAAAAATAGTTTTAGCGTTGCTCAATAGATGGCGTTAGTGTCATCTAACACTTTTTTGCTTCATTGTGCTCTGCTTAATTAACCAAAAATGCATATGGAAAAATAGTTCTAGCGTTGCTCAATAGATGGCGTTAGTTTCATCTAACACTTTTTTGCTTCATTGTGTTCTAATTAATTAACTAAAATTGCATATAGAAAAATAGTTTTAGCGTTGCTGA
This sequence comes from Callitettix versicolor, assembly GCA_022606455.1. Classification (NCBI taxonomy): domain Eukaryota; kingdom Metazoa; phylum Arthropoda; class Insecta; order Hemiptera; family Cercopidae; genus Callitettix; species Callitettix versicolor. The sequence continues at coordinate 15,991,734 of CM040186.1, read as the reverse complement.
ATAGATGGCGTTAGTTTCTTCTAACACTTTTTTGCTTCATTGTGTTCTAATTAATTAACTAAAATTGCATATAGAAAAATAGTTTTAGCGTTGCTCAATAGATGGCGTTAGTTTCATCTAACACTTTTTTGTTTCATTGTGCTCTGATTAATTAATTAAAACTGCATATAGAAAAATAGTTTTAGCGTTGCTCAATAGATGGCGTTAGTTTCATCTAACACTTTTTTGCTTCATTGTACTCTAATTAATTAACTAAAATTGCATATGGAAAATAGTTTTAGCGTTGCTCAATAGATAGCGTTAGTTTCTTCTAACACTTTTTTGCTTCATTGTGTTCTAATTAATTAACTAAAATTGCATATAGAAAAATAGTTTTAGCGTTGCTCAATAGATGGCGTTAGTTTCATCTAACACTTTTTTGCTTCATTGTGCTCTGATTAATTAACTAAAACTGTATATAGAAAAATAGTTTTAGCGTTGCTCAATAGATGGCGTTAGTTTCTTCTAACACCTTTTTGTTTCATTGTACTCTAATTAATTAACTAAAATTGCATATAGAAAAATAGTTTTAGCGTTGCTCAATAGATGGCGTTAGTTTCATCTAACACTTTTTTGCTTCATTGTACTCTGATTAATTAACTAAAACTGCATATAGAAAAATAGTTTTAGCGTTGCTCAATAGATGGCGTTAGTTTCTTCTAACACCTTTTTGTTTCATTGTGCTCTGATTAATTAACTAAAATTGCATATAGAAAAATAGTTTTAGCGTTGCTCAATAGATGGCGTTAGTTTCATCTAACACTTTTTTGCTTCATTGTGCTTTGATTAATTAACCAAAAATGCATATGGAAATTAGTTTTAGCGTTGCTCAATAGATGGCGTTAGTTTCATCTAACACTTTTTTGCTTCATTGTGCTCTAATTAATTAACTAAAATTGCATATGGAAAATAGTTTTAGCGTTGCTCAATAGATAGCGTTAGTTTATTTTGACACTTTACACATTGAAAGTTGTCGGAAGAAGCGAGTTCGAGCCGATTACAAGATTCGTCACTAAAAAATAGAAAATAAAATGAAAAGATTATTAAAAATACGCTTTTTCAATTCAAGTATGAAAGAGTAAAAAATAAATTTTTCATCAGTCGAAGAATAAAGGGTGGGTCCTCATCAATAAATAATCCAAGGTTTTTCTTCAATAATTTCCAATTAATCTAATCTGCACCCACGCTTTATTCTCCGACTGATGAAAAATTTATTTTTTACTTTTTAGTGTATTTTATACTTGAATAAAAACGTGTTTTTTAAAATCTTTTTTCATTTTATTATTTTATAACCTAAATGTTCTTCTGTAGGTTTGTTAACATCTGATTGTCTTTTTTACAATGTTCAACGTCTGGAATCGCCTCCTCGAATTTCGATGACAGCTCTCAGTCATCATCACGTTCAGGATGACCTGATGATAGTTATTAACCTATTCTTTCTGTGCGAAAATTGATGCAAGGTCAGCTGTTCTCCGCAGCGATCCGTAATAGCTCGCCCAATCTGGTTTTATACGTGTTCAATTGGATTTGGCCGCCCGTAGCACAGCGTCAAGCGAAAACATAATTACGTCATGTTCAGGAACACTGCGTACTTACCCAGCACGAATACAAACACCATACAGCACGTTCAAACTTAAAAGATTTTTAAGGCAATTGTTACTACTGGTAAACTTTTTTTTAATAAAAACTGTTATGTAAGTATAAAATTTTTCGAATTAAACAAAACTTCTAGATAAATTACGAAATTTGTCCTGCAATTATAGTACCGTATAGTCTCGTATAGTCGGATTATACGGAGAACCGTTAAAAAACGTTTAAAAGTATTGCATTAAATTTATTACATTGAAAATCTTTGAATTACATTGAAAACTTAAATGCATTGTACTAAAACAGAAGGATCATCAGAACGTGTCTCAACAAAAGCTACCGGAAAGACGGGACCTGGAGAATAGCCACCAATGAAACAGTACATAAATATATCGATCCAGTTCTCAGTGTAATGAAAAAACGAAGAATTTCCCACTTCTTTCACATATTAAGAATGCCGGAGGACAGAATCCTGAGACAACTGGTAATGAGAAGCATCAACAGGAAAACACAGGGAATATACATCACACAAGTCCTCCGAGACCTCAGTGAAACAGGACTGAAAATGGATGATGCAACAGACAAATGTAAAATAACACGCATTCTTAAGACTAATAAATTTCAAGTGGATAAACCGAAGAGACACAAGAAGGTAGTGATCACAAATGCCGTCAGGAAGCAACGATCTGATCGAATGAGGAGAGAAAAATTACAGTTAGGAAGAACTGAAATTTAGACTAAAGTGGTCCCGTGAGGCCAAAAAATTAAAATAATAAAACATAAAACAGCACACAGAATCTCACTGCAGTACGTCAAATCGTCAAACTTGACGGAAAAAGTTTGTAATTCTTTTTTGTTTACCAACTGTTTGACGTTATCTCGCCGCTGCACTCGCAATCTCATGGGAAGTCAAATATGTTTTACCTTTTAGAAAACAGCTAATAACAAAAATATACGTGAAACGTTGCGACACACAGACAAGCAGAAAGCACTCTAAACGTCAACTCTTCCACGAATCTGAATTGATACTTCTTCTTCTTCTTCTTCTTCCAATGACTCCTTTTGGTTCACACCATTTTGTATCTTGCCTCCCAATACAATCCAGCAAAGTCCCTTCGTCCCTGCTTCCCTCTATCCAGGCCCTCGCAGATCAGTAAGTGATCCTTGTCCATAACATACACATCTTTTGAACAAATTTTGCACTTGTCAGAGGTTATTAGTCTCATCCTATGGAGATGCTTGGCAAGACAATCGTGACCAGTTTCCAAGCGGAAATTTGCTACAGCTATTTTGCGTGGAAGCATCTTATTGTCCTTAAAAAGATTAAACGGATCATAAGCTTTGTCTTGTAGGTTTTTCTTCATTTCACTAACAAATTTTTGTTGTGAGTCTGTTTTTGCTGGCAAACGCCTCTGAATTGATGCTAATAGACGGAAATGAACGAACAGAGCCGGTATAAGGGTGGTCGACCCCCGCTTTTGAAGAGAATATAGGTCATCGGCTGAGCGCGACAGTGACACGTAGGTGTAAGGCCTGACACGAAAGTTTCGCTAAAAATCTTTTCAATTGTTTGAAATATTGTTCTTTGAGGCGAGATCGGATTAACCGGACGCTCGGATTAGTGAAGTTCGGATAATCGGGACTCTACACTCGTGTTGACGCTTGTGTATTTCTTTTCAGATTTTACGCAACGGTTGGTAATTTAAAGACACAATTTGAGTCAGTCCGATTACATATCCATGTCGGTGATGGGGATCAGTGAAAACCAGGCGGCCCGTGCGAAATTTCGCACTGTAAAAGTGTGTTGATCAAAGAAATAGGACAGAATATTGAGAGAAATATTTGGATCGGTGTAACTGTAGAGATAAAAAATTTATTTACGTAGTGAATCATGCGTTGATCAAAGAAATAGGACAGAATATTGAGAGAAATATTTGGATCGGTTTAAGTGTAGAGATAAAACCTTTATTTACGTAGTGAATCGTGTGTTGATCAAAGAAATAGGACAGATTATCGAGAGAAATATTTCGATCGGTGGAAGTGTAGAGATAAAACCTTTATTTACGTAGTGAATCGTTTGTTGATCAAAGAAATAGGACAGAATACTGAGAAGAATATTTGGATCAGTGAAAGTGTGGAGATAAGACCTTTATTTATGTAATGAATCGTGTGTTGATCGAAGAAATGGGACAGAATATTGAGAAGAATATTTGGATCAGTGAAAGTGTGGAGATAAGACCTTTATTTATGTATTGAATCGTGTGTTGGTCAAAGAAATAGGACAGAATATTGAAAGAAATATTTGGATCGGTGGAAGTGTGGAGATAAAACCTTTATTTATGTAATGAATTCTTGTGCTGATCAAAGGGAAAGGGACAGGAAAATTTTGAGAAGAATATTTGGATCGGTGGAAGTGTGGAGATAAGACCTTTATGTACTGAATCGTATGTGCAGGAAAATGTCGAGAGGAATATTCAGATGACAGATTTGATGACGAGGATAAATATGGGAAGATTTCAAAGACGTGTAATCCATGTTTAGAAGATTAAAGAAGATACCGGAGGATAAGTCGAGAGACCAGACAAATAATGATAGATGTTGAAGACGATCTTTGAAGGACGGGTGTGAGAAAGCGGGAGGTGAAGAAGGCCAAGGTCCAGCAGGGGCTGTACAGGCATATAAGTTTGGAAGCTGCATATTGTCACCGCCTAATAAGTTGTATACTCTAACCTGATTACTTCTTGATATACTATAATATACGATTTTTAATAGTTAGACCTTGTAAATTCATCAGCGTACAACAATAAAAGCGAACATCTTGCCGCCAAAGCAAGGTCAACTAACCTAATGACTGCTTCCACTTCGTGTTAGGTAATTGCGCCCAGGCTACAATTCGCACGGCAATTTGAGTACCATCAACGATATGTCGAATTGCGAAATCCGCTAGTTTATTGCCTTCAAGAATATCCGGCGGCTACTTGAATGCTAAACTATAGTAAGCTTCAGTAAAACCGTATTAACATGAAACAATCGCGGCACGCAGCTGTCTCGCTGACACAAGGGAAGCTAAATTTCCAAAAGTAATTTCTTATCTTTAACCTCTTTAAAATCTGCACATATTCGGATTTTAAGCTTGCAAATTGCACTGAAAATACAAAAATGAACCCTGACCGCCGTCAATTTTTTTTTTTTTTTCGACAGGTTTTTGAAAGTTCAAAATGGTAATGATTTATGCGCATTTTTAACGCTGATTACTACAAATCGTATTTGCAAAAACATTTAAGATAAAAAAGTTATGATTTTTTAAAGAATTGAAATGACCGCCATTTTGAAACTTTTAACATTAAGTGCATTTTAACAACCTGACAAGTTAACAAACCTGTCCACAGCAGGTGCGCGCGCTAGCGTAATGATTAGGGCCTATGCTTATGCGCAGATCGTTCAAAACCGGAATGAATTTCAGAATCAGATCCCACGTATGTATTTTGTGGTACCGACATGCGCAAAAGTATTCTGCGCAGCTGATTCCGATTCCGACATTCTTGAATATCTTTATCGTCCGATTGTCAACATCGCAAGTGACAACATCTTGCATACTACTAATACTGAAAATCGAACAAATCGTTCGCTAGAACCGATTCAGCGAATGATTCAAACTTTAGATATAAAAAAATCGGCTCTTTTTTTAAAAGAATTTGTTTCAAAATATTCGTAACGATTTAATGAGTCAGTGAGAATCGGAATCGGAAATAATCGTCTTTAATTCTTTTGATTCAGTAAAGTCAGTGAGAATCGGAATTGGAAATAATCGTCTTTAATTCTTTTGATTCAATAAGTCAGTGAGAATCGGAATCGGAAATAATACTTTTAATTCTTTTGATTCAATGAGTCAGTGAGAATCGGAATCGGAAACAATCGTCTTGAACTCTTTTGATTCAATGAGTCAGTGAAAATCGAAGTCGTAAACAATCGTCTTTAATTCTTTTGAGTCAATAAGTGAGTGAGAATCGGAATCGGAAACAATCGTATTTAATTCTTTTCATTCAATTAGGCAGTGAGAATCGGAATCAATCATCTTTAATTCTTTTGATTCAATGAGTCAGTGAAAATCAGAAACAATCGTCTTTAATTCTTTTGATTCAATGAGTCTGTGAAAATTGAAGTTGTAAACAATCGTATTTAATTCTTTTGATTCAATGAGTCAGTGAGAATCGGAATCGGAAACAATCGTCTTGAACTCTTTTGATTCAATGAGTCAGTGAAAATCGAAGTCGTAAACAATCGTCTTTAATTCTTTTGAGTCAATAAGTGAGTGAGAATCGGAATCGGAAACAATCGTCTTGAACTCTTTTGATTCAATGAGTCAGTGAAAATCGAAGTCGTAAACAATCGTCTTTAATTCTTTTGAGTCAATAAGTGAGTGAGAATCGGAATCGGAAACAATCGTCTTGAACTATTTTGATTCAATGAGTCAGTGAGAATCGAAGTCGTAAACAATCGTCTTTAATTCTTTTTATTCAATAAGTGAGTGAGAATCGGAATCGGAAACAATCGTATTTAATTCTTTTCATTCAATGAGGCAGTGAGAATCGGAATCAATCATCTTTAATTCTTTTGATTCAATGAGTCAGTGAAAATCAGAAACAATCGTCTTTAATTCTTTTGATTCAATGAGTCTGTGAAAATTGAAGTTGTAAACAATCGTATTTAATTGTTTTGATTCAATGAGTCAGTGAGAATCGAAGTTGTAAACAATCGTCTTTAATTCTTTTGATTCAATGAGTCAGTGAGAATCGGAATCGCAAACAATCGTCTTTCTTTTAATTCACTGAGTAATGAGTTGTAACTACTCGTGATTCTTTTGACAGATTCACCTGATCAAGCTGGACAATAGACACGAGCTATGAAACATCAGCCATTGTTTTTTTTTTTAATTACGGCTTTTGGCGAAAAGCACATGAGGCTATCATCGCCGTCCAGCAAAATATCCTACATGGGGGGGGGACACTAAGTGTGAGCGTGTTAAGTCGTAAGTGTAAGTGTGTGTTAGACTCGGGTAGGACGAGGGACGTCTAAATCCTCTCAATAGATGCAGCTAGTCTGCACCCCCTGCGGGGTCCCATCAGTCATAACGTCATTATTAAAGCTACGATATACTTTTTATATTAACTAATGCTACCTCCGGAACTCTACGAGCAGTGACACATATGCCCTGATACGATGTGCAGACAGTGCCGAGAAGCCGCCCAAGGTAAGCACACCTTTCACAAGTAATGAAAGTACAGTAGCCTGCAGCTGACGCACTTTAGCTAAGCTCGTGACCTTCTTTTGGGAGGATCAGAGCAGACACGGAGTACGGAGGAATCCACGCACTACCAAAAACATTTACTCCTTACTACGAGCGCAAAACTGACTACTGTGACCTTAAAATTTAGCTAAGCAGTTTCGAAAGGAAATTAGCCGCCTCGGTGGCCTAGTTGATAGCGTACTAGGCTTTCATCCCGAGGACCCGGGTTCGATTCCCGGCCAGGGCTTGGCATTTTCATACGCTATAAATCATCCCATCGTCTGCATTACCCAAGTGTGCACAATAGTCGAACGTTAAAAAAAAAAAAAAAAAAAAAAAAAAATCGAAAGGAAATTTTTTACGAACAACGCGGTGAACAGAAACAAAATGCAAAATCTTCAGGCACTAACTTTCGATGTTTTCAGCCCGTACAGTGTAGCGGCTATCGTTTGAACCCACTTTACTATATTGTTATCTTCCCACAGTCTGTCCACAGCGCTGGACAATAATGAATGACAGATTCCGATGTCATTTTGCATGCGGGTGTGTATGTCGGTACCATTTTGTTTTAATTAACAAAAAAATAGGATCAAATTTTGCATGCGGGTGTAATCTGTCCATAACGCGGCAGTATTTTGTAATTTAAAAAAGCAATCACACTTTTCCTTTTACAAAAACCGTAGTAAGATGAACGCTATTCCGAGTCTCTTTGGAGCGAGAAAATTCATACGTGTGCAAATAGTTTTTCCACGATTTGTTAGCGAATTTATAGCGACCATCATGGTATCACTCGGACGCGGTATCTTGAAATGCACACCGAGCATGACCTGACCTCTGGTTACCTTTTGAAAAATCGTTAAAAATATTATTTACATCCTATTTTGTTCATCGGCACTATCACTATCACAATTTCCCCGCAGGGGTGCAGACTAGCTGCACCTATTGAGAGGATTTAGACGTCCCTCACGGTACCCGAGTCTAACACACACTTACACTTACGACTTTACACTCACACTTACATCCAAGTGTGCACAATAGTCAGACGTTAAACACAAAAAAAAAAAAAATTTAGGAGGCGATAATAGCCTCAATGCCCTTCTCGCTTTAAATATATATATATATATATATATATATATATATATATATATATATATATTTGAAACGTCCGACTATTGTGCACACTTGAAAGAACAGACGGTGATGATTTATAGCGTATGAAAATGCCAAGCCCTCGCCGGGAATCGAACCTGGATCCTCGGGGTGAAAGCCTAGTACGCTATCCACTAGACCACCCAGGCGGCTATATATATATATATATATATATATATATATATATATATATATATTAAAAATGATCTATATATAGATCAAAGAAAGAAAGATATTAAGAAAAATCTTAGGCCCCAAATTCCGTAACAACCAATTACTCCACATCAGTAATGAAACTCTTTACCAAAAAACTGAAACACTATCAGACACAATAAGAAAAAGGAGAATTGATTTTTATGGGCACATCCTCCGAATGGACGAAAATAGACTAACCAAAAAAATATTTGACTACTTTCGCAGTAGAAGAGCCAAACCACTTTGGTTTGGACAAACGGAGAAAGACATAACAGAACTGCAGATCACTGACACTATGCTCATGGACAGAACAGCCAAAACAATAACTAAGGACAAGAAGCAACGGTTCCAAGACAAAGTCAAATCCAAGCGAACGATCCAAATCTCTGACGAAGAAAGAAAAGCAAGATCACAACGTATGAAGCAATACTGGGTTACGAGGAAGGCACAGACCATTAAGAAGTGATTGATTTGGTGTACCCCAAAGTTGGGTGAAACAAATAAAGAGAAAAATGTCATAACAGAATTAACATGGCGGTTAAAAGGATGACGGTGTATCGAGACCGTACTGTAATTGCAAAGTTTAAAATACAAATTTGTGCAAATTGTGCAAAAAAACACAATTTCGGTCCGACTTGTTCGAACACGTACAAAAATCTTCCTTGGTAACAGTTTTAACAAGCTTGTTACCCGGTGACCGTTTTAAAAACGGCATCAAACATTAAAATATTACTTTTTCTGTAATTCTGTTTTTACAACTGTAATCAGCGCTAAGGACTATTAGCATTTTAAATTCTCAAAATTCATTCAAATTTAGAAAAAGAATTCTACGACAGTCAGGGTTCCTTAATGTACAGTGCTTTGAAAGTTAATGCTGATTTAATTCAAGAACGAAAACTTATTTCGGTAACAGCTGGAACAAGTTCGTTTACCCAGCAAAATCCGTCCAACACCGTTTGCCAACAACGGCTTTTCAGATCCTTAACAAATTATAACTTTATTATCGTACACATTTTTGAAAATCCAATTTCGCCGTCTTAATCGCGCACTAGTCAAACAGAAAACTAAGTTAACTGCGATCAGGGTTCATTTTCGTATTTTCGTAGTACAGTAGTCTTGATTAACCGTCAAAGGGACAGTTGGGGTGATGGATAACAGAAATATACCACCGCGTACTTGTGGCGATCGATAAAAACACTATGCTCTGTTTATAGCACATAATACTTTATTATTATTATTTTGGAAAATGTAGTAAAACTCTTTAATTTTCTATTTAACTGTAATTATGTATTTCACATGCATAAGTCTTTAATAAAATAAATTATCCGCCCTTAACCTCTTGACAAGTATTAATTTATCATATATGAGAGCACCACATTCCACTTACGAGTACTCACGTGATTGTTACGTGATCGACTTATACGCTGAATGGTATTATCGTTATCATAACATAATACACGTTATAACATAATAATACGTTAACATAACATAAACACTGAGAGTTGTTTATCATTCAATATACACATTCATTCAATCATTCAGAATTGGTTGAAAGTGTTTCTATTTTATTCCACTAAGATGATAAGATCGTTTACTTTTCGATTAGTGATCAACTTATACGCTGAATGGTATTATAGCTAATATCGTAAGAGTTGTTTATCACTCAAATACAAATATTCACGTAATTGTTTGAACTATTGGAAGTGTTTCTATCCCATTCCACTAAGATGATAAGATCGTTTACTTTTCGATTATCAATATTTGCTTATGGTAGCAGAAATAGACCATCCTGTACTTTCGGCGATCGATAAAAACACTATGCTCTGTTTTTAACACATAATGCTTTATTATTATTTTGGAAAATGTAGTAAAACTCTTTAATTTTTTATTTAACTGTAATTATGTACTTTACTTCAATACAATAAGTTATCCGTCCTCAACCTCTTTACACGTATTCATGTATCATATACGAGAGCACCACGTTCCACTTACGAGTACTCACGTGATTGTTACGTGATCGACTTATACGCTGAATGGTATTATCGCTAAGTGTGAGAGGTGTTTATCATTCAATATACACATTCATGCAATCATTCAAAATTGGTTGACACAATTTGAAGTGTTTCTATCTTATTCAACTACGATGATAAAATCGTTTACTTTTCGATTAGTGATCGACTTATACGCTGAATGGTATTATCGTCAATACTGTAAGAGGTGTTTATCACTCAATACAAATATTCACGCAATCATTCTTAATTGCTTGAACTATATGAAGTGTTTCTATCCCATTCCATAAGATCGTTTACTTCTCGATTATCAATATTTGCTTATGGTAGAAATTAGTGTCAGCTGCCGTCGCCTGTGCTATAAATAACTCGTGTCCAGTCACAATGTTTTGTTTTGTCTATGTTATTTTTACTATTTATTACAAATTATTTGCTATGGAAAACAGTTTTAAAATGACACTGCCGCAGGGGGTGAAAACTAGCTGCACCTATTGAGAGGATTTAGCCGTTCCTCGTGGTACTCGAGTCTAACACACACTTACAACACTACACTTTACAATCACACTTACATTGAGGATGGCGATAATAGCCTCAATGTGCTTTTCGCCTTAAAATAACATCAAAAAAAAATTTTAATGTCATAACAGAATTAACATGGCGGTTAAAAGGGTGACGTTTTATCGAGACTGTACTGTAATTGCAAAGTTTAAAATACAAATTTGTGCATAATGTAATGCCGATTACGATGGTGGAATCAGTTTGACGAATGTCTGTAAGATAAATAAAAAGTGATATTAACAATTTCGCTCACACCACGCCAGCGAGACAGCTGCGTGCCGCGTTTAACAGTCAAAATTGTGTTATATAGTCTAATAACAGCGTATAAATCTTAATGTAAATACGTATTCACGCATCAAATTCAATACTTCGACATTACTTACTTAAAACTGGATTTTACAGTACTTAATATCACAGTATTAAATTTAGTAACAACATTGAACGAACTTTCTCGAAACTTGTTGTTCTTTCATAAACCGGTTCTGAAAATTAGCCTAACTTCTACAAATCGGATATCAGTGCAGCAAATTTGAAAAATATAAATTCACCGTTCAAATGTTACAGCGTATACTTATAAAGTACGTACTGAGGCACCTTGTTTCTTATCTATGCGCCAGCCGCCTCGGTGGCCTAGTGGATAGCGTACTAGGCTTTCACCCCGAGGACCCGGGTTCGATTCCCGGCCAGGGCTTGGCATTTTCATACGCTATAAATCATCCCATCGTCTGCATTAGCCCAAGTGTGCACAATAGTCGGACGTTAAAAAAAAAAATATATATCTATGCGCCCTAAATTAGTATCGTTCTTCGAAATGTATGGGTGTTTTACTGACTACAATACAGTACTCATATGTACTATACTTGTATTTTGATGTTTACAATGACTGATGTATTAAATAAAAACTACCAGTAGTTCAAAGAACAACAGACCTCGCATTATATTCTTAATAAATCATCTTGCCACCACTCCGCCATACGCCATCTGACGCTGTCGTAAACCTTTCCCACCAATGTAACCGGTAACTGTAATACAGGTGACGAAAAAGAACTCCCTAGATTCCATGTCCCTTAGAATCTGTACAACGTGACATACACTATTCCAGTTTGTCGTATTTAATTCAACCGTTCAAGTTTTGCTCACGTAAATGCGGGAATTCAGTTCCTGCAGTTGGCAGGCCTGCGTGACCTTGAGAATAACGGCGACAGCGCTCAGTGGACGCAGAGTATGTCTTACCCCAAGTGGAAAAGGGCTTGTTTTCCAACAAGATGGCGTCCAACCTCATTACACTAACCGTGTTCGCGCTGCTCTTGACACTCGCTTTCCCGGAAAGTAGATAACCTCTTGGCTATCACGAAGCCCGGACTTAACCCTACTTAAAAAATTGGGTCTTTTCTTTTGGGGTGGACCCAGAGTATGTTTTTCGCCAAATGGAAAAGGGCTTGTTTTCCAACAAGATGGCGTCCAACCTCATTACACTAACCGAGTTCGCGCTGCTCTTGACACTCGCCTTCCCGGAAAGTGGATAACCTCTTGGCTATCACGAAGCCCGGACTTAACCCTACTTAAAAAATTGGGTCTTTTCTTTTGGGGTGGACCCAGAGTATGTTTTTCGCCAAGTGGAAAAGGGCTTGTTTTCCAACAAGATGGCGTCCAACCTCATTACACTAACCGTGTTCGCGCTGCTCTTGACACTCGCTTTCCCGGAAAGTGGATAACCTCTTGGCTATCACGAATCCCGGGCTTAACGCTACTTAAAAAATAGGGTCTTTTCTTTTGGGGACACATAAAAAAATGTGTACGCTGAAAAAATCCGTGACAGCAACCGTTTACGGGAAAGAATCATCGCGGCGGTTGAGACAGATACACCCGCTATGTTGGTGAATACCTGGCGAGAAGTGGAATACCGTCTCGACGTGTGTATGGCAACAAATGGATCCCCCGTTGAAGTTTACTAACATTAAAAAAAACTTCAAAGTATTCTCTTTCATTGTATGTAATCGCTGATATAGTTCTTCATTAATTTCACCATTATATTTACACATAAAACTAGGAAATTCGTTTTCAAACACCCTGTAGTATATTTTGCGCGTCGCAAATCTCACATTAGGTTAATTATAATTAAAAATTTCCTGTTGTTCCGCCCGGCACCATACGCATGCCAGGCAGTCCGGATGTAGCGGCTTACGAGTTGCGCGTAGTGTTAGGCCGAACGAAATTTTATAGCGTACGTTTTAGTAAAAATAGTGTAATTGTGTTTCGTGTTTGTGACGTGTGTTTTCAATGTTTTGTTAACTTTGTGATGACCTCGACAGAGGGATTTGACACTTTGTATTACGGCCTGAAGATGAAACAGTGATGTTTCGAAACCGTGGTAGCCTTTACGAGGCGAATAAAAAAGACCACTAGACGGAAGAAAATAGGTCATATTCCTAATTAAATAAGTTTTAGGTTGTTGTTAAAAAGTAGCTATGTTAATTTGTCGTTTAGATTACTTCGTAACGATCAGCTGATTTCATTGAACAGCTGACGGGCTATAATACGTTTCAGGTTATGTTGTTAATAACTAGCTTTGTTAATTTATCGTGTTTTCGAAAAATAAATCGTAATTGAAATAACAATAAATACAAAATTATTTAATAAAATGTATGTAATTATAATTTTTAATAAAAAAAGAATAAAATTCTGTTACTGAACAAAAAAAATAAAAATCATGCGTCGTGTTTGCGAACAAATTATCGTAATTAAAATAAAAATACGAAGAAAAATGATACGTAATTTTTATTTTGGGTTCAATAACAAATGTTTTTGGGTATTACAACGGGTAACGGTCGAACGGAGGAATATTTCAGTTCTTCACGAATAAATCAGTACGGCTAATTGTTGTTTATACAGGGTGCCACGAAAACGATGACGCATTTGATCCTCCATTACTTTCTCATTCCTCCATTGATCATTTTCAAACTATACGTACTTTTTAAAGAAGGTACCATGTGAGAATTGCATCTGGCTGATGTTTGTAGAAACAAAATGGCGGCCAAAATTAATAAATAACCTTAAAAACCTCACTGTACTGCAGTATAAAATCAGATTGTTGAACTGTTAATTAATGATTTATGAAATGTTCATTGATATTTAGTTCGTAACTAAATTAAAAAAAAAAAATAAATAATTAAAAAATAAAATGTTTGAAAAAATAACAAAATCAGTTCTATACTTTATTAAAACTTAATTCTGATAAATAAGCCTGATGCAATTCTCACATAGTATTTCTGGTGCCTTCTTTAAAAAGTACGTATAGTTTCAAAATTATCAATGGAGGAACGAGACAATAATGGAGGATCAGCGTTAACCTCTTCGTTGTACACACTGTATATTGTATGAAAAAAAACACTATAAAGAAGAAAAGTTGTTTGACATATAGGATTATTTTTTTTATGAAACATGGCTCTATACAAGTCAAAAATTGTTCATTAGCATTGATTATACAGTTATCGCTAGATGTTTAGGTAGACACTCATAAAAACGCGTTTTTTTCTAATACAAACTAATTTCTCCCAATGTTTTTAAAACCAAAATATGGTATATTCCGATATAACGAATTCATCAGAACCACTTTCGAGAAAAAAAGGTCATATACATAGTGATATGGATGGGGGACAGGTATTTACAAATTGAGTACTCAATACCCACTTTATACAAGACTTTTTTGTGCTTTTAACGGAGTGCTGTGCATTAAATAACTTTTTAATGCCTTAAAATGAAATTAACAATAATATATAACCGGTAAAAACTGAAAAAATCAAAAACATGTCCTTTATAGCTTTCTGTAACTTTTTGCACTGCTATTGTCTTTATAGACAACTTCGAACGCTTTTTTACAAAATTAAGTTGAAAAAACATGTTTTTTTTAGTGTTTTTACATACGCTGACATTTTATAAATAGATTGGTAGCGTTTAATAAACGTATACTGTGGTAAAAAAAATACGGCATTCATATCTTAATCTTAACAAAAATTACAGTTTTAGTTTTGAAAAAAATTACGCAATAATGGGGAGGATGTTTGCGGCTCTTGCGGTAATATATAATAACGTATTCAGCAAATAAACAAAATAAGTAATAAAAGGACATGAAATGAGCCTAGTATTTGTTGATCTCTTTACAGTGTATTTTTACAAACACGGCTCTGAAAACCTCCAACACGGAGTTTTTTTATCTCGACAAATGCTCATTTTTCCTGAACAGTTTCCTTGACTTTTCCAAGTAATTTTCGCCCATTCTCTGACCTTCTCAACCCCATTTCAATTTCTCTGAATTTCCCCCCCGTTTACCGGCAACCGTAGCGACCCCGAAAAAAAAATGAGTTCAAATAGATTTTACAACCCTTAACTAACTTTTGTGAATTTCTTTCAATTCAAAAAACCCAGTATTTATGAACTTCGGGTATTTACACAGAGTTATAAAATTCCGCAGGTATTTCACGTCAAAACACGCACGGGCGCGCACACACACACACGCACGCACGCACACACTTTAATACTACAGGATAAAAGCATTTTTCAAATTAAAATTTATCCTGTCAAAGAAGATAAACCGAGAAAAATCGATTTTTTGAAAACAAAAATGGTTAGGAACAATTTAAAAATTACAAAAATCGTTAGCGCCGTTTTCGAGAAAATCATACGTACAGTGCTTTTGCGTGTATCAAAAGATAGCTCTTTTAATATTACACAATTAAAAAAAAATATACGAAAATCTTTTAAACCGATGTTGAAAAAACACGATTTTTTAACAGAGTTTTGATAAAAAAAGTCATTAAAACAAAAAAAAATAATAAAAAAATAAAATTGCCCCGATTTACGTGCAGTACTGTTGAGAGATGCGTATACACGACATACCTTGCGAGGCTTGTACAGTCCCCAGTAATAACAGAAGCGGCAACAGCATGGTTGAGCCGTGAAGTCTGACTGTATGCATCGAGAGCTAAAGCTGTTGCACCTGTGCCTGCCTGTGCGTCCTTGGGTCTGCCCAAGGCTCTGCGGTCAGGGTCCGTTTTTCTCCGTCTTGCGAACCGCAGCACGCTCGTTCTCGTTCAAATTTTGTACACCGGCTTCGGTCACGACTTACCGTGTACGATCAAAAACTGTCAACCCGTTTTCGAAAAATAGTCTGTTAAAGCAGCGGTCGCCAAACGGTGGTCCACGGACCCCACAGTGGTCCATGAAAAATTGATGATCGGCGACAAAAACACATATCACATTAAAAATGTGTAATGTATGAGTAAACTCATTTTTTTAAATTACAATATAACTATTTTATTTTTAATATGTACATATTCTATTAATAAAATAAAAGCTTCTGATTATTACTCTATAAATACATTACTATTTTGTTATTTTCAAATGTACGAAATTACTATATCATCGAATTTCCACTGAAAATTGCGTCGCCATTAGAGCGGTCATCATGGTAAGACTCAGACCCAGGATCTTGGAATGCGCGCCTATCCTGACCTATAGATCACTTAAAAGGGTCGTAAAGGTTTTTTTTTGCGGCGAAAAACCGTTAAGGTTATCATCGCCGTCACGCAAAATGAGAGTATAAAAAAGAATTAACAAAAATTTACTTAAATAAGAGAAAAAAACAACAAACTATAATGGTAAAAATAAATTAAACAAAAATTTAAATAACAGGTATAACTATATTACAATAACGAATACTTAAGAACTAAATAACAATGAATAAAATTTAATAACAATTCGTAAAAGTATATATAAACATAACAGAGATAAAGTTATTTAGAGAAAATAAATAAATAAAATAAAATAAAAAGGGATGTAAATTGTCCCTGGAAAGAATTTAAAAAAAATAATAAAATATAAGTACAATGTACAAAGCAAAATTAAAAATAAAAATAATAACAATAACAACAATAAGTTAAATTTTATTTGAAAGATCCAAGCGACGCAAGAATGTTAGTACTCGGTCAATAGCCGTAGAATCATCTCTTAATATTTCCTCTAAATTGACACCTAGTCCGCATAATCGGCGCATGTTCCTTAGACCATTACAATCTCGCAGAACATGTTCAATGGTAATAAGTGCTTGGTAAAACTCACAAAGGGGCGGTACCCGCCTCTCATCAAGAAACCATGTGTGAAAAAGTGTATGTGTGTGTGTGTGTGTGTGTATGTGTGCGTTGTGCGTGTTTTGAGTGTGTTTTGTGTGTGTGTTTTGTTTGTGTGCGTGTGTGTGTGTGTGTGTGTGTGTGTGTGTGTGTGCGCGTGCGTGTTTTGTGTGTGCGTGTTTTGTTTGTGTGCGTGTGTGTTTGTGTGTGTGTGTGTTTTGTGTGTGTGTTTTGTTTGTTTGTGTGCGTGTGTTTTGTGTGTGTGTGTGCGCGCGCGCGCGCGCGCGCGCGTGTGTTTTGGCACTCTCACGTTGGCAATTTCGGTCCGATATGATTGAAACTCGGCAGAAAAATCGATTACGGTAATAGCTTAAACAAGTTCGTTAACCAGCAAAGTTCGTTCAACAGTTTCAAAATGGCGGCAAATTAGAATCTTTTATTTCGTAACTTTTTTCTCTAAAATATTATTTTTTTAATCCGATTTCACCGCTGTAATCGGCGTTAAAAACCGCGTAAATTAGCGTTTTGGAAATTTCAAAATCCGTTGAAATTAAAAAATCATTTCAAGGCGGTCAGGGTTTGTTTTTGCGTTTTCAATGTAATTTGAAGATTTACAATGTCAGTGTATGCAGATTTTAATGCTGATTATGACGGTGAAGGCGGAATTTCAAAATAAGTTCAGATAAAGAAAAATACGCAAATTCGATTCTATCACGTCAGCGAGACAGCTGCGTGCCGCGATTATTTTAGCACATAGGTTCAAAATATCGTTACCGGTACATATTGTTTGGACCTTTTTGATCGAAATCGTTGCAACCAGTTTTGACAAAATTCATAATGTCTTTGGCTTTTTAGTTTTGAAGTTACACATATAATTTGACTTAAATTCACTTCAAGAATACTAATAATGTGTTTAAGGGTTGTTAACATGTTATTCGTTACGAGCAAGTTTCTATTTTTCCCTCATACAAAAAATACTAGGGCTAATCTATACAAGTTTTCTCTTTGAAAGAATGTATATCTACCGTAAGGTCTCATACAGGGTGGTCCACGGGAAACGGACGGTTTTGAAAAAATCACTGCTCCGTTAGTTCTAAACACAGATAATTTTTATTTATGCAGAAATGAAGGTAAAGTTATGCCACTTAAAAGAGAAATTACATTACTTAAATTTTTAAAACTTACATCACCCAAATGACGGTCGTTGTGACGAACACACATCTCCAGTCTTTTTCGAAAATTTGCTTCCACTCTGTCCAATAATTGTTCGTTGATTAGCTCAGTCTGGTTTCTTATTGCAGCCTTCAATTCTTCCAGAGTACATGTTTTTCTTTGTAAACATGTGCCTTAAGGTAACCTCACAGGAAGAAACCACACATGGATAGATCGGGTGAGCGTGGAGGCCACGCAACATCACCAAACCGTGAGATCACTCACTCCGTGAACAACGGTCGAACTGCAGCCATAGAAGCTTGGGTCGTATGAGCAGTAGCTCCGTCTTGCTGGAACCATACGTGATCCATGTTAATTTCTCAACTTTAAAGTTTTGGCGTAAAAAAGTCTGTTATCATATTCACTTATCGATTAAGTCACAGTTACAGTAATTTCATTCTCTTCAAAGAAAAACGGTCCAAAAACCCCAAACTTTCCTACAGAGCACCAAACGGTCACTTTTGGACTGTGCAATGGTGTCTGCTGTAGCACATGAGGATTTTCCACAGCCCAATAACAATATTTCTGTTTATTAACAACCCCATTCAAATGTAAATCAGCTTCATCACTCATCAAAATTGTCAGTCCTCATAATCTTCAAACATGTTTAACAGTGTCTCAGCAAACGTGAGGTGTTCTTGATGATCGGCAGCATTTACCCTCTGTACAACTATAATTTTATACGGGTATAACCCTAAATCATTGTGTAAGATACGCTTTACTGTGCTCCTACTCAGTCCAAGTTCAGTAGCGTGACGCCTAGCAGAACGGCCGGGACTGCGCTGAATCGCCTCTCACACTCTATCCATAGTGAGTGAGGCCAGGTGGCTTTCTTTTCATAACAGGTCCCTTAGATCTAAACGCATTCACCCACCTTAAAATGATGTTGCAACTCGGGGATTTCACCATGGCGCCCGATAAGAAAGTATCGTTGAGTTTCAACCATAGACTCACCACTTTTTACAAAAGTATCGTAAGCAAACACGCGATGATATTTCGTCCATAGCGGCATAATGGCTAATAAATGGCATGAAATGGGGAGATGAATGATGGCCACCGCGGGTCTCCCTCTCCACCAGTCGTCGAGTACAACGCGATTCAAAAAGGTCCGTTTCCCGTGGACTACACTGTATATTTGGAACCGTTTTGGTAAACTCACAAATCGTATACTCCATAAATTTAATGTGTACACGCTACAGGAGATTCTACAACTGAACAACTGACAGCTCTAGGATATTCCTTTACTTTCGATACTAATTGGCATCGATATTTTTCTCGATAATGGTATCGACATTGATGTTTCTAGGTATCGATACCAGTACTTCAATAACGTACGGTGATATCGGTCAAAATTGTGTGACACTATCTGTGCATCACTATTCACAAAGAGAGGATTACTGAACAAGCGGGAAGTAAATAATTGACTATTTACATAGCAAAGCGTCGCCTATCAGTCTACGTTTTTTCCACTAAATACAAACGGACTAAAAGTACAGCCACCATTATAAAAAGCGTGCTAAATATCAGAAGCTAATGTCCAAGTAATTGGATTATCTGCCGCTTGGAACGCTGCAAGTGGAGACGTTTGACAAAACAGACAGTATTAATATCTGTTTAACCGCAGTTGAACAGTTTGCCGCAAGATGCCACCAGCAACGAACGCTCGCAAAGCTCTCATAAGGGTTAACATTCTAGTACGTTTATATACAATGATTTTTCTTATCGCCTGTTATCTTTTAACCATTTGACGTTGATACCTGAGTCTGCATACATTATTGCTGTTTTTTAATCGACCTATACTTTCTCCTATTTGCACGTTACAGTAATAGTAAAATGCGTATTTAATATATTCTCACTAGTAAAGTGCAATAATTTTCACGCATTAGCACTGTGTTCAGTATAATGATCTGCCTTCCCTAGCTTCGTCAATTCTACTTTCGTTGACGCGTTTCGGAGAACCTCCATCTTCAAAAACTATATCTATACTGGTCACCAATATTATGGCCCGTCCTATTTATAATTTTCTATCTCCACCTCGTACCCCTCCTCTATTCAACACGTGTGCATTAAACCTGACGTGCTGTTGAAAAGAACAACGAATATTTGTCCCTTTTCTATAGAAGAAAAGGATATAATTTGAATCATTTTTGCCGTATTTGAATGATCTAACATGTTCTTTAAACCTAGTTCTAAATTTTCGTCCCGTTTGTCCTATGTAGACTGCCTCGCATCCACACTGTATTCTGTATACCCCATTTTTATTATATTTGTCCTTTTCTATAGAAGAAAAGGACAAATATAATAAAAATGGGGTATACAGAATACAGTGTGGATGCGAGGCAGTCTACATAGTACAAACGGGACGAAAATTTAGAACTAGGTTTAAAGAACATGTTCGATCATTCAAATACGGCAAAAATGATTCAAATTATATGTCACATTTAACAAAAGAGGGACACATACCTCGAGAAATAGAAAACTACACGAAAGTACTACATACGGCAGAAAAAGGAAGACGTATGAACATTTTAGAGAACTTGGAAATTTTTAAATCTAAATTAAAAGGAAACATAATAAATGAACAGATATCGTCGCAAGCAGATATTACGTTTAAAAATTCAAAAATTAACAGGAGAGACGACCGTTGAAGAGAAAGTTTGAAAGGAGCCAATCAGAAGCTAGCGAAAACGTATGATTTTGAAGAGCCAATCAGAAGCGAACACGTCAGGTTTAATGTACACGTGTTGAATAGAGGAAGGGTACGAGGTGGAAATAGAAAATTATAAATAGGACGGGCCATAATATTGGTGACCAGTATAGATATAGTTTTTGAAGATGGAGGTTCTCCGAAACGCGTTAACGAAAGTAGAATTGACGAAGCTAGTATAGTAGATCATTATACTGAACATAGTGACAATAATCCTAGCAGAAAAGAAGAAGAATATAAAAAGAATTACACGCATTAGGTTCACGCTAGAGTAGCCTACAGTATTGCTTTTTAATAGGCCCTATACTTTGTTGTACCTGTACATTATTGTATTAATTGCGTGTGTATTTAGTTGATTTCTCATTAGTACAGTGGAGTTTTCCAGAACCCGGTGGCCCGTGCGAAATGAAAGGTTTAAGTACGCGCATCCTTTTGGGGGAAACAATGTTTAAAAAATAAATCGAAAAGCGATCGGTTTGAAATAATAATCACAAATTTATGAGTTATTGCAGTATATACATTTCAATAAAAATAATTTTTTTTAATAGAAATTTTTACAGGGCATTACAATACCTCGTAATGCCGCCTCGGCATTACCTCGTAATGCATTACAATTTTAAAATAGCCGCCTCGGTGGTCTAGTTGATAGCGTACTAGGCTTTCACCCCGAGGACCCGGGTTCGATTCCCGGCCCCAGGGCTTGGCATTTTCATACGCTATAAATCATCTCATCGTCTGCATTAGCCCAAGTGTGCACAATAGTCGGACGTTAAATAAAAATAAAAAAAAAACAAAAAAAAAACTCGTAAACGATATTTGATGTAAGAATGTAATCTTGTACTTTTTGTATTGTATTTTCTTTAATAATCTTGTACTTTTTGTATTGTATTTTCTTTAATGGATACAAACATGTTAGTTGATTTAGTTATCTTTGAAAAGACTAAACACAGTCCGCGAGTAAAGACGGCATTTGGTAAATACAATCCTGCTCTTTGAAGTGTCTGTCCCTGCGACTTGTTTATAGTGATAGCAAATGCAATTTTAATAGGCAAGTGTCATCTAATCAATTGAAAAGGCATGCTTGGTAACCTCTAACTGTATTTTGACGTTTAATTGTACTCCGAATTTTATGATGTCCGTATTAACAATAGATAAATGCACGATGGAAGGAGAAACACAAATATGTTTGTGTTTGGTATTCGAAATGCTTGTCCCGGCTTGTACGACGGGCAGGGATAGGGGACTGTCAGTAAGGCCTCCATAACCAATGACTTTCTTGAAATAAATATTGAAATTGTTCTAAGCACATTATGCAAGAAAGTGGCATTTGTAATGGGACTGTCTATTCGTAAATAATAAGTTAGCTTCGTAAAATATACAAAATATTGTCTGATCTGTGATGCCGTTTTGCCTATGACAGTTAAAAGTGCCTTTTATGTTAGAATTTTCCACGAACAGTAAGTTTTAGCTCAAAATCGTTTTGCAATGTCAGAAGCTGGTTAAAAAATCTTTCTAAAGATACCTCATTTATGCCTGTACGAATACGTGCTGAGAAAAAGGGATGTTGACTCGAGAAATAATATATATGATTAGGTTCACCATAGGTCAAATGATTCATAATCAGTTTTAGATGTTTAATAGATAATTGTTATTGTTATAATTTGTAGTACATATTGTTCTTTTATTGTACCTAATTTTATGTATTTTTACATTTTAATAAACATTTTCTTCTTGTTGTCAACCGACACTGTTATTTATAGTGTTAAATAATCACATGTTAATTATTATTAGTGTAAATTTGTTATTTAAAAAAAAACAGTTATTCGATATCACGAGTATCGATACTTTTCATCCGGTATTATCATCGTATCGATACTAAATATCGTATCGAATGCTATATCGGAATATAGACAGTTCTACTGTAACGGCCCACTATATCATGATGAAAACAACTTGAATACAGTATGACTGATACCCCTTCATTGTTTACATTATACTTTCAATCTGTCGATGTGTCGCGCGGCTAGCATAACTTTAAGGGTTACATTAAAACGATTCCCCACAGGCGGGGTGCAGACTAGCTGCACCTATTGAGAGGATTTAGACGTCCCTCGCGGTACCCGAGTCTAACACACATTTACACTTACACTACCTCAATAGCCTCAATGTGCTTTTCGTCTTGAAATAATAAAAAAAAAAAATGATTCCCTTTGACGGACTGGCCAACCTTTCAACAGAGATCAAATTTAACGGACAAAAAAAACAAAAAATATTTTGTTTGAAATTTTGCAAATGGGTGATAATATTTTGTATCCGAATATTTAAAAAATTCTTTTAATAGTTCCTGTACATGTTATGTATAGTACATATTGAGCTGGAAATTTCACGTCTTACAATCGGATTTGTTATTACACACCCCTGACTTTGATGTCTTGTTACAAGCAAATGAAAAATAATGTAATAAATATAATTACACAGTTACCTTAACTGTTCAGGGCCGCCTCGGTGGCCTAGTTGATAGCGTACTGGGCTTTCACCCCGAGGACCCGGGTTCGATTCCCAGCGAGGGCTTGGTATTTTCATACGCTATAAATCGTCTGCATTAGCCAAAGTGTGCACAATAATCGGACGTTAAACACACAAAAAAAAATGTTTTATCCTGAACATATATATACAATTTTAATGTTTAAAAAAAACCCAGTTATTCGGAGTCTGTTAGCTGTTGATGGAGTTTAAGATTTTATCATGCCAAGAGTTTTAAGGAGTTCTTCTGCAGCTATTAAACACAATACTGTTTGAATAATATATTAGAAATTGGGATTTTTATGTCTAATGTTTACCCCGTTATTAAGTTTTTTTGTAAATAATGCTTAACTTTATAGTTATTGACTTCCTAGACACCTTTAAAATTTCGTTAGTCTGTGTGCGCTAGTGATAAGTTATTTAAAAAAACGGTATTTTAAAGGCTGAATTATTGGCAGTGGTGGAGGTACAGTCTGGACCTTACTGGACATTGTGGCCGAGCGTCAAGTCAGACAAATAGACAATCACGCGGAGCTGCTTGACAAATGTCACAATTACAGCTGTTCGTTTTACCCCAACCTATCAGTAGCAAATAAAAACCGTAAAAGTTTCTCATTGGTCAGTCCAGTAAGTCCAAAGGCTTGTGTGTACGGAACGAGACACGCCGATTTCCAAATGCAATTTAAAACACATTCTACACTGTACTTGTATAAAACAACTGTGGAGGTCATGACTCATTAATTTAACCGTCCTCCATCCAACCTTCCCCTTTACTCATACATTCTCAAATACCATGCAGTTGGCTTATCGGTGTCAGTTTTAGTTGTTCTTTAATTCTTATTCGTGCGTGTCAATGAACATTTTTCTTTGTGAATTGTGAAAAGTCCTTAGAGTTTATTTGGATGTGTCGGTGGTATACTAGTGTTCATAAGTGTATTCAATACAAATATCTGTGTATGTATTAGACTGTATTTTACGAAAACAGGCCGAAATCTCCTTATATTTGTAAATCCCCAAAGCAGTTTTAATTTAATGCCAGCTCGTATTTTGAAAATGATAAACACTCTACATTAAGAGTGTATAAGTCTGACCGACAATTGTTTTACAAGTCCAAGACTTGGTGAATGTCCACTGTCGCTATGCCCAGACTGTACCTTCATTGTATATCTTTTATAATTATCAATTATCAAAAATAATTTAATAATTGTTCAATATTTTCTTTTGTGAAATATTATAGTGTAATAATTATATCGAGCGGATTGTGTAAATTTCAATATCATTTGACTAATATTATTACAAGCAGAATGAGCAGTACAATTAGATTCAAAACTAGAGGAAGGGATAATACAACCTCAGGCACTGCAGTCAACCTATTGTTCTATTAAACCTCTTGAGTACTAGTTTTACAGATCGATGCGATCTGTAAAACTAGTACTCAGTGGATGTAAAAACTAGCAGTCAGTGGATTTTTGGAACTTACTAAAGGCATCTTTTAGTAAGGCTCATACTGCTGAAGATCCCTAGGGTCCTGGAAACCAAAAACCCCTAGCCTCCTACCAGCAAGAGCCTTACATGGTTTTCATCGTGCAAATGATTAACGAAATGCGTGTTATTAATAACGAAAATAAAATAATTTTTTTTTTTAAAAAAGCTAACTAATTTAACTTGGTTGTTCAGTGTATAACTAGTATCCGTAAAAGCTACTATCCCTGAGTAGAAAGTTTCCACCTCAGATTACAGAATCAAGATTTAGAACAAGAACAAATTAGAACGAAATTAAATACAAGGATTTAAAAAAATTAGCAAGATAATAACTGACTTATTATAATGTAAATGCGATAACACGCTTGAGAAGTATGTCGGTAGGTCATGTTGACATAGTAATATTGCATAGGAAATCTTTGCATGCAGCATGCACAGTACACAAGTACACATCAATTACGTCACAATAGTTCCATTAATAATGACTACCGTAATCGTACGAAATTTAATCTTCAATGGATGAATATCTTTTAATTCTATAATAGAGCAGATAATTAAAAAAAAAATGCAAAAATCGCTACGTGGGTATAAATTACCCAAAAGTGCAGGAATACCTCCAGCCAAATCCAACAACAGTTTTAGAATGGCAGCCATCTAAAAGATACGATTTTACTCCAGTTTTGAAATCTGCGTAAACTAGCATTTTAAAAATAAACGATACAAAAATGAATTTGATGGTTGTCCGGTTTCATTTTCATATTGTGAATAAAATTTTGATGTTTGAAATTTTAATTTATGCAAATTTTCGTGTCGATTATGACAATGTAATCTGATTATTAATGATAGTAAAATGAAAAAAAATGTGATTTTGTTATATTGTCGGACACCATAAGAAATGCAACAATACAAATCAATCTCTTAAATGAAATACCTAATAAAACTGGTTTGAGAATCTCCGTAGAAAAAACTAAATTTATTGCAAACATCAAAAACGCTCCAAATTTTTTGGTTATGGATATTGGTGCAGGGAAAAAAGTAAAGAAATTCAAATATTTTGGAGAAATGATCCAAGACAATGGATTGGAGAAATCTGCTGTTGAAGAAAGGGTACGCAAAATGGAAAGAGCATAAGGTATCACTAAAAATTATTATAACAAAAAGTGCTTATCTAAAAATCTTAAAATAAGGCACTACACTACAGTAGTGAAACCGGAATGCCTGTACGCGAGTGAATGCTTGGTACTAAATTATAGTTTAGATAAACTGAAAATACTAGAAAGGAGAATCATGAGAAAAAATTTAGGCCCAGTGAAAACTAAAGAAACATGGCAATTAAGATCTAATGATGAAATATACAGGAACTTAGAGGACATGACAAGAGACGATAAGGAAGAGAAGACGGCAATTTTTTGGACATATGTACAGGATGAAAGATTCAAGACTAGCGAAAAGGATACTCAGTACCTATGGGATAAAAAATCAACAACTAGTTGGATTCAAGAGGTAAGGAAAGATTTAGAAAGAAATAATATAAAAAAAAAAGAAACTGAACAGAGAGATTTTTAGAAAGAGTATCTTGAGTATGGAGGGATTCCAAGGAAGATTGCTGAGGAAACCTGGTGTGAAGTGGTCCGAAGTCAGAAAGAAGCTGCATAGTGAAAGGATGAGGGAATATTGGAGGAAACGGAAAAGAAAACAGCTAAGTGTGAAGAATTGAAATTGTCATGTGATCCCTAGCAGGCCTCATCGAAAGAAGAAGAACAAAAAATGTGATTACACTTTTAGTTTAGGGTGAATGCGAGAAACTGCAATTACATGCAGGCAGTGTAATTGACAGAATCAATTAACAAACAACACATAATAAGTAAAGTTTACACATGCTTAGTAGATTAACAACTATGCTATTTTCCTCTTGCGTAGACAGGCAAGGTGTGAAGAAGGAGATGCTAATTAATTAACACAACACATGCACAGACATATCTTAGTGGTAATGTTTCACAGTAATTTACCCACTATTAAACGTAGACAATCCTAAGTAAGTAAGGAGGAAATTTTATTTTCTAAATACATATATTAAGGAAATAGGCCAATATATAATATTTGATAATAAAAAAATGTTGATGTATCATTACGTTTTCCCCTGTCTCAAAAAAAGTGCATTTTACTCAGATGTCTGTCTGTACGTGTGTGCACAAAACTTCTTTAAAACCTTATTTGTCTAAGAAAATACAGTCGACCTTGGTTAGAACGCTAACTCGGTTATAGCGTGTTATACAGCACGTTTTCATAATATCCCCAAAATTCTACATTAAGTGTACGTGTATTTTACGCTCGGTTATAATGCTTTGTGAACTCGCATACAACGCTGTCAAGCTGCTGTTATAGTCCAGCTACTTTGTAAAAGGCCTGCACGAGAATTTCCCATGCATGTAGCAGAATTCCCCTCCAGTTCCTTCCAACAGTTCAGGGACTCAGAGTCTGCCAATCTGAGTCTACAAACTGTTACTACTCAGTGACAGTGAATTAAAAGGGAGGAGTTATGGTGACAGTGTGGGGATATGACCTCTCACTCGCACATTTTATGTCTGTTAACTGTCCCAATATTACAGGAAACAGCCAGTAACTACGCTCTCATAGTTAAACCAGAATGAATGGGAAAAAAATCTTCACACAAGTTGTTTAACCTTTATACAAAGTAACAATTTCCATACCACATTTCAAAAACGATCAGTCTAAGCATTTGGCCAAAACTGCGTGCATTTGTCATAGTTAAATTAGACCGCCATCTTGAAACGGAAATGAATGGGGAAAAATCTTGTTATTTGAGCTTCATATAAGGTACCTTCACACCACACTTCAAAACAACTGGACAATGCGTTGGGTAACAATGTTGTACATACGTTGTTCGGGCTTTATACAAGGTACCTTCGTACCAAATTTCAAAAACAATCAGTCGGTGCGTTTAGACAAAACTAAGTATATTCGTCATCGTTGAACAAGAGGCCGCCACTTTGAAACAGAAGTAATTGAGAAAAAATTGTACATGTCATTTAGGTTTTACGTAAGGTACTTTCATACAAAATTTAAAAACAAACTATGAAAGAGACTGGCTAAAACTGTGAACAACTGTCATCGTTAAATCAGAGGCCGCCATCTTGAAAACAAAATGAATCAGAACAAATCTTAAATACAAGTTGATCGGGCTTAATACAAGGTATCTTAGTACCAAATTTTAAAACAGTTGGTCAATGCATTTAGCCAAAACTGTGTACAATCATCATCATAAATTGAAAGCCGCCATCTTGAAACCAAAATGAATGAGAACAAATCTTTAATATAAGTTGATCAGGCTTTATACAAGGTATCTTCGTAAAAAAATTTAAAACATTTGGTCAATGCATTTAGTGTTTCCAGTCCATACAGTCATCATCATCATAAATTGGAGGCCGCCATCTTGAAACCAAAGTGAATCATAACAAATTTTAAATACAAGTTGATTGGGCTTTATACAAGGTATCTTAGTAAATTTTAAAAGTTAGTCAATGCATTTAGCCAAAACTGCATACAATCATCATAAATTGGAGGCCACCATCTTGAAACCGAAGTAAGTGAAAAAAATCTTAGATATAGCATTCACGATTTTATACAAAGCACCTTCAAAACAACTTATCCATGCATTTAGTCAAAACTGTGTAAAAAATAAGCAAACCATATGTTGAACAATCGAGTTGAAACAGAGACCTCGCTTTGCATAGTCAATAAATTACGCGACATGAAAGGTATACAGCTAGTATTGTATAAACTGGAGACAAAACTACATAGGATACAAAAAACTTCTTACTTACGTATAACTCAAATAGGACTTGGACTTGATGGTGTATTGTTTTCGCTGGAAATTTCCACTTCATTTGCCAACTCAAATATGCTATGCTGAGGCAAAGACAGTACATTAGTCTGGTTAACATGCTTCGCTATATGCTTTTTCAGATTCGTAGACTGCGAACACGAATAACCGCACAACTCACACGAATAAGGTTTAACACCAGAATGTCTCCGCATATGCGTTTTAAGATTTGCTGACTGCGAACACGTATACTGACAAACTGTACAGCTGTACGGTTTTTCATCCGTATGTGTCCTAATATGTTTCTTCAAATTAGCAGCCTGCGAACAAGCGTAACTGCAAACATTACACTGGAACGGTTTCACACCCGTATGTATTCTCATGTGTATTTTCAGATTCGCAGATTGTGAACACGAATAATCACAAACGTTGCAATTAAATGGCTTCTCTCCTGTATGTGTTCTCATGTGCGTTTTTAAATTACCCGGTTGCGAACAACTGTACTCGCACACACTACACTGGTAAGGTTTATACCCTGTATGGATGCGTAGATGTTGCTTGAGTCCTGCAGAACTAGAATAAGAACACTCACACACTGTACAAAGAAATGTTTTTTCTTTCAAATGTGTTTTTGAATGTTTTCTTAAGCTGGCCTCATCGCAGCTGGTGTATGGACAACTCTTGCAGACGTAGGACATGCTTGCCTCGGCACTTTGAAGGCTGATAACAGTGGCAAACTCTTCTCCACGTTTGATAATGACTTCAGAAACCTCTTCCTCATTAGATCCATCTGAAAATTTATAGAGTGATCAGTAACTAATATTTAACAAATTTAGAGTTACATTAAGTAGACTTAGTATTAACATAACTATACTTATTATAACTAAAAACAAGATATTCATCAAAGCAACAATGAAACTCACGTCCTTCCACAGAAAATATTTAAATTTGAAAGCAGTAACACTCTTAAATAAATTCACAGGAATTTATAAAATTAAAGGAACTCTTAAATATTTTTCAAGGGGATTTACATTCAAAGGTCCCCTTTGAATGTTACACATTATCAGACTTATGTTTATTAACTTCCAATAAAATATTAAAGGCCATTACAATTATAAATTGAATTTTAGAGTTGTTTTTGTACAAAAGACAACGGAAAAAATCTTACATTTTATCTGTTTAATCAAATGTGAGAACGGTACAATTTATTACCAACATAAACAATAAAAAAAAAAAAAAACCGGCTGGCACAACAGTGACAGAAGAGGTTAGAACAACAACGACACAGGCGATTCACACACCACTGACAAAGGAGGTCAGCAAACAATAACAGAATGGACTAAAACAACACTGAAAAAACAGTATGTAAGGATATGTTTAACACAACAATGACAGAGGTGGTTAACACACCACTGACAAAGGAGGTCAGCACAACAATAACAGAAGAGGTTAACACAACACTGAAAGAGAAGGTTAGCACAACAATAACAGAAGAGGTTAACACAACACTGAGAAAAGACGATGTATGAATATGTTTAACAAAACAATGACAGAGGTAGTTAACACAACACTGAGAAAAGACAATGTAAGAATATATTTAGCAAACAGAGGTAGTTAACACAATACTGAGAAAAGATGATGTAAGAATATGTATAGCAAAACAATGACAGAGGTAGTTAACACAACACTGAGAAAAGACGATGTAAGAATATTTTGGCAAAACAATGACAGAGGTAGTTAACACAACACTGAGAAAAGATGATGTAAGAATATGTTTAACAAAACAATGACAGAGGTAGTTAACACAACACTGAGAAAAGACGATGTAAGAATATGTTTAGCAAAACAATGACAGAGGTGGTTAACACACCACTGACAAAGGAGGTCAGCACAACAGTAACAGAAGAGGTTAACACAACATTGAAAGATGAGGTTAGCACAACACTGACAGAGGAGGTTAGCACAACAATAACAGAAGAGGTGAACAAAACACTGACAAAGAAATATATAAACTTGTAATGAAAACAATTACAGAGGTGGTTAACACACCACTGACAAAGGCGGTCAGCACAACAGTAACAGAAGAGGTTAACACAACACTGAAAGAGGAGTTTAGCACAACACTGACAGAGGAGGTTAGCACAACAATAACAGAAGAGGTGAACAAAACACTGACAAAGAAAGATATAAACTTGTAATGAAAACAATGACAGAGGTGGTTAACACACCACTGACAAAGGAGGTCAGCACAACAGTAACAGAAGAGGTTAACACAACATTGAAAGATGAGGTTAGCACAACACTGACAGAGGAGGTTAGCACAACAATAACAGAAGAGGTGAACAAAACACTGACAAAGAAATATATAAACTTGTAATGAAAACAATTACAGAGGTGGTTAACACACCACTGACAAAGGCGGTCAGCACAACAGTAACAGAAGAGGTTAACACAACACTGAAAGAGGAGTTTAGCACAACACTGACAGAGGAGGTTAGCACAACAATAACAGAAGAGGTGAACAAAACACTGACAAAGAAATATATAAACTTGTAATGAAAACAATGACAGAGGTGGTTAACACATCACTGACAAAGGAGGTCAGCACAACAGTAACAGAAGAGGTTAACACAACATTGAAAGATGAGGTTAGCACAACACTGACAGAGGAGGTTAGCACAACAATAACAGAAGAGGTGAACAAAACACTGACAAAGAAATATATAAACTTGTAATGAAAACAATTACAGAGGTGGTTAACACACCACTGACAAAGGCGGTCAGCACAACAGTAACAGAAGAGGTTAACACAACACTGAAAGAGGAGTTTAGCACAACACTGACAGAGGAGGTTAGCACAACAATAACAGAAGAGGTGAACAAAACACTGACAAAGAAATATATAAACTTGTAATGAAAACAATGACAGAGGTGGTTAACACATCACTGACAAAGGAGGTCAGCACAACAGTAACAGAAGAGGTTAACACAACACTGACAGAGGAGGTTAGCACAACAATAACAGAAGAGGTGAACAAAACACTGACAAAGAAATATATAAACTTGTAATGAAAACAATTACAGAGGTGGTTAACACACCACTGACAAAGGAGGTCAGCACAACAGTAACAGAAGAGGTTAACACAACACTGAAAGAGGAGTTTAGCACAACACTGACAGAGGAGGTTAGCACAACAATAACAGAAGAGGTGAACAAAACACTGACAAAGAAAGATATAAACTTGTAATGAAAACAATGACAGAGGTGGTTAACACACCACTGACAAAGGAGGTCAGCACAACAGTAACAGAAGAGGTTAACACAACATTGAAAGATGAGGTTAGCACAACACTGACAGAGGAGGTTAGCACAACAATAACAGAAGAGGTGAACAAAACACTGACAAAGAAATATATAAACTTGTAATGAAAACAATGACAGAGGTGGTTAACACACCACTGACAAAGGAGGTCAACACAACAGTAACAGAAGAGGTTAACACAACATTGAAAGATGAGGTTAGCACAACACTGACAGAGGAGGTTAGCACAACAATAACAGAAGAGGTGAACAAAACACTGACAAAGAAATATATAAACTTGTAATGAAAACAATGACAGAGGTGGTTAACACACCACTGACAAAGGAGGTCAGCACAACAGTAACAGAAGAGGTTAACACAACACTGAAAGAGGAGTTTAGCACAACACTGACAGAGGAGGTTAGCACAACAATAACAGAAGAGGTGAACAAAACACTGACAAAGAAATATATAAACTTGTAATGAAAACATTGACAGAGGTGGTTAACACATCACTGACAAAGGAGGTCAGCACAACAGTAACAGAAGAGGTTAACACAACACTGACAGAGGAGGTTAGCACAACAATAACAGAAGAGGTGAACAAAACACTGACAAAGAAATATATAAACTTGTAATGAAAACAATTACAGAGGTGGTTAACACACCACTGACAAAGGAGGTCAGCACAACAGTAACAGAAGAGGTTAACACAACACTGAAAGAGGAGTTTAGCACAACACTGACAGAGGAGGTTAGCACAACAATAACAGAAGAGGTGAACAAAACACTGACAAAGAAAGATATAAACTTGTAATGAAAACAATTACAGAGGTGGTTAACACACCACTGACAAAGGAGGTCAGCACAACAGTAACAGAAGAGGTTAACACAACACTGAAAGAGGAGTTTAGCACAACACTGACAGAGGAGGTTAGCACAACAATAACAGAAGAGGTGAACAAAACACTGACAAAGAAATATATAAACTTGTAATGAAAACAATGACAGAGGTGGTTAACACATCACTGACAAAGGAGGTCAGCACAACAGTAACAGAAGAGGTTAACACAACACTGACAGAGGAGGTTAGCACAACAATAACAGAAGAGGTGAACAAAACACTGACAAAGAAATATATAAACTTGTAATGAAAACAATGACAGAGGTGGTTAACACATCACTGACAAAGGAGGTCAGCACAACAGTAACAGAAGAGGTTAACACAACTCTGAAAGAGGAGGTTAGCACATCACTGACAGAGGAGGTTAGCACAATAATAACAGAAGAGGTGAACAAAACACTGACAAAGAAATATATAAACTTGTAATGAAAACAATGACAGAGGTGGTTAACACATCACTGACAAAGGAGGTCAGCACAACAGTAACAGAAGAGGTTAACACAACACTGAAAAAGGAGGTTAGCACAACACTGACAGAGGAGGTTAGCACAACAATAACAGAAGAGGTGAACAAAACACTGACAAAGAAATATATAAACTTGTAATGAAAACAATGACAGAGGTGGTTAACACATCACTGACAAAGGAGGTCAGCACAACAGTAACAGAAGAGGTTAACACAACACTGAAAGAGGAGGTTAGCACATCACTGACAGAGGAGGTTAGCACAACAATGACAGAAGAGGTGAACAAAACACTGACCAAGAAATATATAAACTTGTAATGAAAACAATGACAGAGGTGGTTAACACATCACTGACAAAGGAGGTCAGCACAACAGTAACAGAAGAGGTTAACACAACACTGAAAGAGGAGGTTAGCACAACACTGACAGAGGAGGAGGTTAGCACAACAATAACAGAAGAGGTGAACAAAACACTGACAAAGAAAGATATAAACTTGTAATGAAAACAATGACAGAGGTGGTTAACACATCACTGACAAAGGAGGTCAGCACAACAGTAACAGAAGAGGTTAACACAACACTGAAAGAGGAGGTTAGCACATCACTGACAGAGGAGGTTAGCACAACAATAACAGAAGAGGTGAACAAAACACTGACAAAGAAATATATAAACTTGTAATGAAAACAATGACAGAGGTGGTTAACACATCACTGACAAAGGAGGTCAGCACAACAGTAACAGAAGAGGTTAACACAACACTGAAAGAGGAGTTTAGCACAACACTGACAGAGGAGGTTAGCACAACAATAACAGAAGAGGTGAACAAAACACTGACAAAGAAATATATAAACTTGTAATGAAAACAATTACAGAGGTGGTTAAAACACCACTGACAAAGGCGGTCAGCACAACAGTAACAGAAGAGGTTAACACAACACTGAAAGAGGAGTTTAGCACAACACTGACAGAGGAGGTTAGCACAACAATAACAGAAGAGGTGAACAGAACACTGACAAAGAAATATATAAACTTGTAATGAAAACAATTACAGAGGTGGTTAACACACCACTGACAAAGGCGGTCAGCACAACAGTAACAGAAGAGGTTAACACAACACTGACAGAGGAGTTTAGCACAACACTGACAGAGGAGGTTAGCACATCACTGACAGAGGAGGTTAGCACAACAATAACAGAAGAGGTGAACAAAACACTGACAAAGAAATATATAAACTTGTAATGAAAACAATGACAGAGGTGGTTAACACATCACTGACAAAGGAGGTCAGCACAACAGTAACAGAAGAGGTTAACCCAACACTGAAAGAGGAGGTTAGCACAACACTGACAGAGGAGGTTAGCACAACAATAACAGAAGAGGTGAACAAAACACTGAGAAAGAAAGATATAAACTTGTAATGAAGATAGCACACCACGAACAGATGACACAACAGATTACATTAGAACAACAAAAACAGGAAAAAATATGGTGAATTGATGAGGTTTGCACAATACCAACAGAGTAGAATATAGTAATGTTAGAATCACACTGACAAAAAAGATGTAGTGAAGAGATTAGCACAACATTAACAGTAAGGAATATGATAATGATATTAACACAACACTGACAGAAGAAGATATATCAAGGCTGATAATATCACACTGACATTGGAATATACTAGGTCTGTATAAAAAGTATCCAATCTTGAATTTTCCCATACAAGTGATGCACGGCAGTGCCACTGTGTAAAGTGGAGTTGTTTTGTTATTTTAAGGCGAAAAGCACATTTAGGCTATTATCGCCTCCCTAAATGTAAGTGAGTGTAAAGTGTGAAAGTCATAAGTGTAGTGTTGAAAGTGTGTGTGTTAGACTCGGGTACCGGGAGGGACGTTTAAATCCTCTCAATAGGTGAAGCTAGTCTGCACCCTCTGTAGGGTGTACACTGGAAGCAGATAGCTTAATGTGCATGCTTGAATTTATTCACTGCGTTTGAGTGTACCAGTCACTGCCTGTTGGGTGCTGAGTAATTTGTAAGTGTTTGTTAGATTTTTTTATTTCTTTCAAGATTACTAACGAGTTGAGCAAAGATACTACATCAAGTTTCATCAAAAGCCTGATGATTCTCAAATCAAAACAATCTGTAAAAATCAGCAGGTATTTTGGGATAATTAAGGAGTGCTTCAACCAATTCAAAAATGGCCGCACATCGATGGACAGTGAACAGTGTTCTGGAAAAACACAATGTTTTGACCTACGGGAAGGAATAAAAATGTGCCCAAAGTCGACATAGAATAATGGAATTTTAGTTTCTGTCTAAGACTGTACTTGATGACACGTTACTTCATCACAACAACAAGAAATCTATGTCTTCAAGAAAATTGTCGAAAACTGAATGTAAAAGTTTTTAAAGCCAAGATTAGGAAAATAACAACAAAAAATGTGAAGTATTTTTCTTTTTTTAAAGTATCTTTTATATTAGTAAATAAAAAAGATTTCATAAAAGTAGTCAAAGTTGAACTTTACAAACTGAATTTATTTTTATGTGGTGGTAGAAATAAAACGGCTGTATTCTATACAGAAGTGTGTAAGGTTGTTTTGAGAACAAAATCTTGAATGTAAGAACCACATATTGGTCAAGCTGCGTGAGACAATTAAAACTGGAACTTGCCAATCATAAAATGTTTCTATTTTACTAGTGATCACAGTTTTACAAAATTTTATTTTCTGTAATAGCATTTAAGGTTATAAAAAATTATACTGTAAAATTAACATAAAAAGGCTAATACCAAATTTAACATTTTTTATTTTAACATATGTATATTTGTTTTTAATTCAATTTTTCTTTTATAACAATAATAATAATTTTCTCTTTCTATTTAAATAATTTGTGTGTTAATAATTTGCACTTTCTTGTCGAAGTGTTTGAAAATGTTGTCTTACATAATATTTTTAACTAAATAAATTTATTATTTGTACAAAGTTAAAATTTAGCTTAGGTTAAATTAAAAATCTCTTACTTTTAATTTCGTAATTTTCTGTTTGCAACTCAGCCTCTTCGACATCCTGTAAAAAAAATGGAAAAGTGTAAGCAATAATTAGTCTATTATAAAACTATAAACACAAAAAAATACGCCAATGTATTTCAAATCATAAAATATCCATTTTTCATTACAAGATGTAAACAAATCTACATGCACTGTATTTAGTAATAGGTGAACATATTTATTTTCAATAGTTGATACAATAAGAAGACTTTGGTTAAGTATATTAAGTCACACTGGAGCGTACGGTTTGGTTCTGTGCAACAGATCACGACAGGATGATTTTACGCGTCGGCTTTAACTGAATACAGGTAATTGTGTTAGGCTCTGGTTACCTCGAATTTAGAGAGAAGAAGTGGCAGCAAATGTAAAACTGAGAATCGCTGATGCACAAGCCAACATTTTACTGGAAGTATACTCAGTGATGTTTAACTGTTTAACTTCGCATAAGCTGTTAGATAAAAAGGGAATATGAAAACAAACTGTACCAGGATTTTTTAATGCATTTAAAAAGACTAACTCCAAACTCTCTGGACAAAAAGACTAACTCCAAACTCTCTGGACAAAAAGACTAACTCCAAACTCTCTGGACAAAAAGACTAACTCCAAACTCTCTGGACAAAAAGACTAACTCCAAACTCGCTGGACAAAAAGACTAACTCCAAACTCTCTGGACAAAAAGACTAACTCCAAACTCTCTGGACAAAAAAACTAACTCCAAACTCGCTGGACAAAAAGACTAACTCCAAACTCTCTGGACAAAAAGACTAACTCCAAACTCTCTGGACAAAAAGACTAACTCCAAACCCTCTGGACAAAAAGACTAACTCCAAACTCTCTGGACAAAAAGACTAACTCCAAACCCTCTGGACAAAAAGACTAACTTCAAACTCTCTGGACAAAAAGACTAACTCCAAACTCTCTGGACAAAAAGACTAACTCCAAACTCTCTGGACAAAAAGACTAACTCCAAACTCTCTGGACAAAAAGACTAACTCCAAACTCGCTGGACAAAAAGACTAACTCCAAACTCTCTGGACAAAAAGACTAACTCCAAACTCTCTGGACAAAAAGACTAACTCCAAACTCTCTGGACAAAAAGTGTAACGGAAAACCAATGATAAATGGAAACAATTTAAAGTCCTTCAAAGATGCTTCAAATTTTTACCGACTCCAGATTTCAAGAAGCATTTTGGGTATCCGTAGATGTAGTTAATGTTGATGCGGCCATTGAAATTAACTCAATGTGAGCAATATCCCCATTATCAATGACCAACAGGAATGGTTACGCTTTTTTTTGGATCATTTGGAATGAAAATAAAAATTATTCTTAATTTTTTTTTATTGTTATAATTTTTATTAAATGTTTACTGGTCAAATTTACCAAATATTGCTAAAAATAATAAAAGTTAGTTATTACCTTTACATCGTCTTTTTACTGTAAAAATATCCAGAGATGGATTTAGTCTTTAAATAGAAAAAATTTAGCATGATTTGATACAGGGTGAAAATGGTTATGGGCAAGTATGACGATTCATGCAAGGGAAAGGGAGGGAATTAAATATGGTCACGTTTTTACAGCTAAAATAAAACAAGAATCAAATAGCATAAACACTTATTTTGGTAACGGCCTAGGCAAATGTTTTACCAAGCAAAATGGATGCAATTCTAATTTTTTTTTAAATTATACAACTTTTTCTATTTTATAATATTTTGAAAATCTAAATCCACTATTGCAGTCATTGTTCACAGCTAAAATAAGTACAATAATCTTGTCTACTTTTACATATATACTCTTTTTACATATTCTGAATTTTCTAGGATAATGCCACGTTATTATAGAGAAACAATTCAAGTTCATTCATCACCTGAATTGTAATAATGCCTTGAAATCTATACGTTTTTATTTAATCACTACGATTACGATGAAATTAGACTTTCAAAATAAGTGTACGATAAAACAATGATTTTATTTTATAAAACATTGCAGTAACCGGAGTAACTGCAGCTCAAACTAAGAACAGACTGACCGGTGCTTTAGACGCATCAACCACCAAGCCCTGCAAACACTAGAGCACTAATTATCAGTTTAGATATACCATAGAATTATTCCTAATAGTTTAAACTAACTGATAGCTGAGGTCACCTTCAATTACAAGATTCTCTGGTTATAAGGAAATAAGTTCAAAACACGACCAGGTAGTATTAACCGTAAGTCTATTATTAAAGGTTAATTACAGTAATTAAATATTATTGTTCTGTAATTATTTTATATACACAACAATTAGAGAAATAATAAAAGCAACGAATAAATAAAAGTGTGACAATAATTATTAATAGCATCCATTGTGTACAGTAACCAGGCAGCAGCAAAACATAATTTTCGCTTTATCGATTAGGGCCAAAATGGAACATGTTGTCAAACACTTTATTTTATTATGTTGGTATACATGCCCTTGAAGTATAATAAAGCTTTCAACTTTTTTCATTGTTGACATTGTCTGTGACAGCTACTAAGGTTAGACGTGTTTTTAAGAGCTTGGTGATTTTCATTTGTTAAAAGAAATGGATCAAATAATTTTTATCAAATTTTGCGTAAAAAATGAAATAAAGTGTAACAAAGTGTGACATGTTAACAAAGACCTATGGTAAGTCTGCTATAAGTAAAACAAGAGTTCACGAGTGGTATAAATGTTTTCAAGAAGGCCGTGAAGATGTTGAAGATGACGAACACCCTGGACGCCCCAGCACATCAACAATCGATGAAAACGTGGAAAAAGTGAAAGAAATGGTTATAAACAATTGCCGAATCACAATTAGAGAGGTCGCTGATGATGTTGGCATATTGATTGGATCATCTCATGACATTGTTTCCAATGTTTTGTGTATGAAACGTATGGCAGCAAAATTTGTTCCAAAATTGTTGAATTTTGAACAAAAACAGCGGCAAATGGAAGTTGCTCAGGAGTCACTAAATGAAGTCAACGACGATGCAGAATTACTGAAACGTATTATAACAGGTGGCGAAACATGGGTTTACAGATATGACATCGAAATTAAGGCTCAATCATCCCAGTGGAGGCATTCTGGCTCGCTTAGACTGAAAAAGGCTCGACAAACAAAAAAAGGTTGAACGTGAAGGTTATGCTCTCTGTGTTCTTTGATATTAATGGCATAGTGCATCATGAATTCCTGCCACCAGGTGAAACGGTCAATAAGGAGTACTACCTACAAGTTCAACGCCGTTTGCATGAAGCAATCCGAAAAAAAACGCCCGGATCTGTGGAAAAACAATTCATGGCTTTTGCACCACGATAACACACCAGCTCATACTTCATTGCTTGTTCATGAATTTTTGGCCAAAAACAGTACTGTAACGATGCCCCTGGCTCCATATTCGCCAGACATGGCTCCGTGTGACTTTTTCCTATTTCCAAAAATAAATAGAACCTTAAAAGGTCGTTTTACAGCCATAGAAGACATTAAAAGCGCATCGCTGAAAGAACTAAAGGCTATCTAAAAGATCGAGTTTGAGAAGTGTTTCGAAGATTGGAAGAAGAGCGGCACAAGTGCATAATCTCCAATGGGGACTATTTTGAAGGCGACATCAATGTAGAAGAATAAATAAATATTTTGTTCAAAAAATTAAAATTCTCATTACTTTCTGAACACACCTCGTACATATACATCTTTAATATAATCTTTATTTTATACCCAGTTAATTTTTTTCATTGTTTGGTACCTTTTGTTTATATATAAAAGATTGTTTTTAAGAGTTTTCTGTTATCCATTAATTGGACTAACCACCACGATCCCACCCTGGTTAATCGGTTTCGCTGTTACACACAAATAATGGTACATTTTCCAGTAAACAGTAACATTAATATACAAACGTTCCACAAATAATAGTTTTTAAAACAATTAAATTTCTAAACCTTATTTCCATAAATAATGGATTTTCAGAAAAAATCGATAAATGCTATCAGACAAATTATAAATTTCAATAAAGTAAAAACATAAAACCTATAAACAGTACTGCCTTCGACAACTATCAAACTTTATAAAAATCATCAATTTAAAAAAAAACTGTACAGAAACCATACAGCATCAACTTTAATATAAAATGCACTCACCTGTATACTCTGTACACTGTCATCGATCACAACCTCCTCGATCTGTGAGCTGAAAAAGCAAATACGTATCAAGAACATCCTTCAACATAATCTACATGTTCTGAATAATTTAAAGCCAAACAGACCCATTGACATTCTTCTATTTTCTAGACATGCAACTATGCTTTTATATGAACTTTAAACTATCTTAATAAGCGACTTGCTTCAAAAAATAATGTGAATAAACTACTAAATACTAAATAAAACTTGATTACTTTAAAAATCCTTATTAAAGATGTATTCCCTATCATATTGCATTAATTTCAAAAACGTATACTAAACATTTTCGCAGTAGCTACTTTGACGTAAACTAAAATATACTGCCTACTGATCCAATATAAATTTCACTTCGAATTCTGCAAACAAAATTTGAATTATTGAAGATTTTTTTTAACACTGCACTGGGAAAACTAAGAATCACCAAAAAAAAACTTCATATTAATCAGGATTAATAATAATTACGTTTTGCAAGTTGCAAATTATTATTTATTTATTTATTGGCAACAATACATAAATTCTCCAAGAAGGATATACATTATATATCCTGAAGAGAGAGTAAACAACTCTCTGTGCACTGGAGCCATACTAAAGCTAAATTAAGTATAAACATAAATTACACGGTTAACAACCAGACACACACAACTTAGTAAATAAAATCAAATATCAAATTAGCAATTACAATTTTGTATCTGTGCCACCATTCCTGATACATTTCTTCATTTAAAACTTTCTATATTATATTAAAGATATCAAATATTTATATTACATTCAGACACTTTCGATCATTTGGCAAAATATTAAAATACTTAGTAGCTGTGCACACACATTTCTTCTTTGTCAAAGTCTTTATACACATTGGTAAAGAAACAGATTTATTCCTTGTAATGCTAGTTGACAAAGAGTAGAGATTAGATAAGTGTTCATAATAATATAAAATAGTTTCAATTATGTATAATTGCGATAAGGTGAGCAAAGTATCAAGTCTTAAAAGATTTTAAAATCTCAACTGCATTTTTTTCTAATGCAGTTAGTTCAGTTATTTAAGCACCTCCCCACAATAATAAACCATATTATAGAATAGTGTAGACATAAGCAAAATAAATACTTACGAAAACTTTTGCAGGGAGATTCTTAAACTTAAAAGCTAAGTACAGAAAAAATCTACATCTATTTACAATATTTTTTATGTGAAGAACCTACTTTAGATTGCAATGAACAAGCACTCCCAAATAACTGACACTTCTAGCTCTTTTAATAAGCGTATCCCCTACAAGTACATAACATTCTGTAGCACACTGTCAACATAACATTCTGTAGCACACTGTCAACATAACATCCAAAAGTTACAAATTCTGTTTTTTCCTCATTAACTATTAATTTATTTACCAAAAACCATTCATTAAGTAATGGCAAACTTTCATTCGTATTTAATTCGGCATTGTCCCATCTTTTTGCCATACTCAAAACTACAGTATCATCTGCATAAGAAAAAATATCAGAGCATAATTCAAGCATATCATTAATACATACAATAAACAGTAAAGGTCCCAATACAGAGTCTTGCGCCAATTTTGACAAATCTTTGGTCACTCACTGTTTCGTTTATTCTTATATTGTATTCTATCACCCAATGGATTATTGTAAGACCTAAATTTTTTAATGAAAACGTGCAAACTTAATCTAGTTTCTGGCAGTATCACTACTGATATTGTTTTTATGTTATCAAGATATGAATACTAACACTAAACATCATATGGGAGATATCAGTCACAATTGTGTCCCATTTTATCTATATCTCACTTTTATAAACAAAGAGGATACTCACAAAGCAGGAAATAAGCAAGTGATTATTTATGCAGCATATTGTCCCCCATATGTCTATGTTTTTCTTATCCTCTTATTAATACCTTATATCAATAACCATCTGTTGATAACAGTCAGGTTACATTGTTGCTTTTTTTTAATATACTTTGTTCTATTTACACATTACCATAATAAAGTTTGTATTTAATTTTTTCTCAATAATAAAGTGTAATAATTTTCACGAATTAGGTTTATAAATAACAAATCTAACAAGGTTTTAAAAATTCAAAAGGCCGCCTCGGTGGCCTAGTTGATAGCGTACTGTGCTTTCACTCCGAGGACCCGGGTTCGATTCCCAGCCATTTTCAAACGCTATAAATCATCCCATCGTCTGCATTAGCCCAAGTGTGCACAGTAGTCGGACGTTAAAAAAAAAAAAATTCAAAATATATACTGAATTGTCAGCTAGGAATGGAGCTAAAAGTAGCAAACTCCAATAAAAATTAACTTTAGAATGCTGTTACTTAAAGAAAAGAAAAAGATAGGTTATACAATCTATTATATATAGGGTAGGACTCCAAAAATGTGCTAACAGTCATGTAGGCAAAACATTAAAAAAAAAAATTGTTGCAGGAATTTAAAGGCAAAATCAATTTATATTTAAAGAGATTTAATAAAATTTAAAGAGATTTTTCCAGCACATTGGCTTGGACATTACACATGCTTAACAATTATTGGTTAAGCAAATTTAGGTACTGTGGAATAGAGTTCGAAAACAAACAGCAGGTTTTGCAGAAAGAGAGAGGGTTCTTACAGTTTTTGAACACTTAACCTACGTTGCTTCACAAACAAACTTCTTTTTTTTTATAAGTTGTAGTTACAGAACAGTCGCAGGCAGTACAACCGAGTAAATTTGTTTTTTTATCGTTTTTTTATATTAATTAATGATATAGAACAAGAGTTCTACACATTTACACCAAGCGTTCATCGAATTAAATGGTACTATAGTACACAAGTTGCTAATGAAAATTTTATGAATTCTATTAATTCAGTAAGAATACTGAATAAGTGGAGTGCAATCGTCGTAAAGTGTAACAATTTATTTTCGAATTTTTGACAATCTTAGCTCTGGACCTCTAGACCCAATATCTCTACATTGTAATCTTTTTTCTGTAATAAGTTAAATTGAACAATACTAATAACCTGTTTAGTTCCCACATGCAGTATCCAAGAACCACCCTGAGATAAATTATCAATTCATTTTTTTTTGCATTTTAATAACAGATAATTTAATTTGAATCAATTCGTAATTTTTTTTTTTTTTTAAGGCAAAAAGCACATTGAGGCTATTATCGCCTTCCTAAATGTATGTGCAAGTGTAAAATGTTAAAGTCGTAAGTGTAAGTGTGTGTTAGACTCGGGTACCATGAGGGACGTCTTAAATCCTCTCAATAGGTACAGCTAGTCTGCACCCCCGCAGAGTCAATTTGAATATTTTGTTAATTAAACTTTAAAATATTCCATACTTGCCACTAAAGATTAACAATTTCTGCGATAATTAATTAACTTAATATTTTATATTTTGTCACCCAATGTGGTGACTCAAAGTGAAAGAACTTCATAATATATATGCCTAGTTGCTTTAGATATGAGTAAGATACTAACCAATTTGGTAGTGAAGGTGTTTCAGTAGTAGGCCCAATTTCTTCTGCCATCTCACCCGGTCTCTAAACAAAATCATATCATATGGTTAATTCAATCGCTCAATTAACAAATACTAACTCTAGAAGAACAAATTATATTCTACACAAATTTTGTAGACTATTTCTATATACAAAATATTAGGTTAATTAGGTCTAAGTCAGATTTAACAAATAATTAGGGTGTATGATATTTATACACAGAATCAAAGTATTCTACCTTAATTGTAACTTTTCCCTGACCAAATTATCATTTTCCCTCATCGACCTATGAAAAAAACTTAATATGTAATATTAAGTAGGTAAATTATAGGTTTTTTTTTTACTTTAAGGCGAAAAGCCCATTGAGGCTATTATCGCCTCCCTAAATGTAAGTGTGAGTATAAAGTGTTAAAGTCGTAAGTGTAGTGTTGTAAGTGTGTATGTGTTAGATTCGGGTACCGCAAGGGACATTTAAATCCTCTCAATAGGTGCAGCTAATCTGCACCCCCTGCGAGTTATAGATATATATATTGCAAAGAACAATACAATTATTAAAATACATAAATAATGGATTTTGGTCTACAAGCGTCTCAATTATTAAATAAAATAGCAAATAAGTAAATTACAAAAACTCTAAGATGTGATAAAAAAAATGTATATAATTCGTAGTTGTGATTCATATTGGCTAAATCAAGTGCACGAAAAACTACTGACTTACATTTTATGTAGACTACCTAGCCAAGCTTAACCCTTTGCCAGCCCTAACGCTCAAAAGCGCTTGAAATGTAAATGTCCCCTGCTTGCCTAAACGCTCTAACACACACGTGTTGCAGCCTCCATAAATCTACTGCGTAGTAGATTTAACAAGGAAAAAGAAGATATTTT
Organism: Callitettix versicolor; assembly: GCA_022606455.1. Lineage (NCBI taxonomy): Eukaryota > Metazoa > Arthropoda > Insecta > Hemiptera > Cercopidae > Callitettix > Callitettix versicolor. Next base: position 15,946,761 of record CM040186.1, on the reverse strand, counting down.
TTTCTGATACAATCAAATCGCTTAGCATGCATGCCTGCATGTGTACAAATATGAATCACACTTGGTGAATAAGCTGATAGCAACATCTTCGTCTTGTAAGCGTATAAGCAAGAAGAGAAGTTTACAAAGGTACAGAATTCCCTAAAATGCTTCACACCCTAGAAAAAATATTAGACTGTGCAAAAGTGTTTGCTATGTATACAGAAAAAAAGATAAAAGCCCCATCTGAAAGGGGTAAACAGACAACATACAAGTGTAAACAATGTGACCTTCCTTTGTGCCGGTGGGGAGTTTTTTTGGAATAACACCAGCAACAAAACGTGAAGGTTCAAAATTAGGTAATTTACCACTTGCATAAATCTATTATGAATCAAATAAAAAAAGGATTATAGGTCTATCTCTTATAGTTTAATTATTATGTTTTTCCGAAGACATATTTTCTGCTATAGCTACATGTCCCTTTAAAAAATGCAGCCATCTTGTCCTAGTGGCGGGATTTTAAATAGGAACAGCAAAGGGTTAAAAGAATAATGACAATCCAAAACATAGGGAATGGGTATGGGCATATAAATTATACTATGATTGCTGCACTGCTAAAATAAAATTAAAATGTAAGACATCAGGGACACAGAAACATACTGATGTAAATATTAATTTAAATCTATGCTGATAAAAACATTTTATTTAACAAAAATGCCAACAATGATTATAGAGTGATTACGCCCACTGGAAACAAAATATTACATTTTTAGAGTTCATACAAAACCAAACACCTTTATAAATTCGCACACATATCCTATTTACCTGTCAGTACTCATAAGAGAAATGACTAATCATTGTAACAATTGGTGAAAATGTTTTTTTGTAGTAGCACAAGAATCCAGGAAAAATAAAAAATGTATAGATTAATGATTAAAAATATTAATCATATTTATGGAGTAGAGCCTTAAGAGCATAAATATTTTTAATTTTTATTTAATCTAATATGGGATAACATTTGAAATTAGATGTGATACCATTTCCGAACACACTATATTTAGCACATATACAGAGCCACCAGAACTCTCCGAAAGTTCAAGTTTTCATTTTTTCCCCCTAATTTTGATGTTATATTATCAAAATATTTATAAACCTAGTTTGGATCAAAACAAAAATGGTATTTATGACTTCAAAAAAGTGTTTTGAAAGATGTATCCCATAAATCCACTACTGGTAATAGTAATGTTAAAAGTAATCAAAATCGAATGAACTGTATATTTGGATTATTAACTCAACATCAAATTATCTGCAACAGCAGGTTCATGCATCAGATATATTACCATTTCCACACGTAATATGTTAGATTAGAAAATTTTTCTAACTTAACACGGTGTGCGTGGAAATAAAATAAATTTTTCACCTGCATTTCCAAGCATGCAATGATAGTTATTAAAAGATTCTGCTTTTTGGTTTTTCAACTTTTTTAAACACATGTTCAACTCTTCCTAACCTATACTAACTTTGTTGCCTGGATATTAAATAAGTTTTCACATTTTTTTCTGAGTTTTTAAACATACCAATCTGTTGTTAGCAAGCAAAAATAAACATATCTAAATTACCAAACATTTTTTCTAATGTAGATTAGATTATTTTACTAGAGGAAGGGATAGTTCAAACCCAGGCACTGCGATCGACTGACCTATTGCGCAATTTACCTCTTAAAGTATCTAGTTCAGCAGATTGGTGCCCCTAATAAGTTCCAACAATCTAATGACTAGCTCAATCTGCTGAAGATCCCTAGGGTCTTGGAAACCAAAAACCCCTAGCCTCCTACTAGCAAGGGCCTCACAATCATAAATTATGTGACCTGCAGTTTCCTCCTCCTTCCTGCACAATCTACACACGGTTTCTCCGTGGTATACATCTATCCTGTTCAAGTGTACCCTCAGACCACAGTGCCCTGTTATGAGCCCCATGATCCTCCTGAGTTGTGCTCTGCCCAGTACATCTGCTGCCCCTTTGATTCCTCCAGAAGGAACTTTGCTTAAGAGACGTTTACTATGGGAATGTCCATGAAGGTTGTCCCATCTTACCTGGTGTTGACATGTAATCCATCCATTATTAGCGGACCTGGCCAACGATAGAGAAATCCCTAAAGCCGGCTCAGGTCCGATAAACTCAGATGCAGATCCAAGTCCAGCCAGTTGGTCTGCTTCCTCATTACCCTCAACTCCTCTATGCCCCGGAACCCAGTAAAGTTACCCGGTTATCCTGGGACAGAACATCAAGGTTCTTCCAACACTCTCAGACCTTCTTGGACTGTATTATAGGACCCGCAAGTGCTTTTATTGCCGCCTGACTATCGGTATGAATATGAATACGTGCCTTTTTGAAGCCCCGATCCAAGTTCTCCCGAACACAGTCATTAATGGCCATCACTTCAGCCTGAAATACTGTTGTATGCTGTCCCAGGGTTTTTCTAATGTAAGTAATTAATGCTGTTCATAGATAATGACTTATTTCACAGAACTTAATAGACTTCTTGCAATTTCCTTGTTTTTTTTTAATACAATGTTGTCTGCATTAGCACAAGTATGCACAATAGTCGGACGTTAAACACAAAAAAAAGTGTTTTTTGAATAGGCTTAAAATATTTGTTCTCTGGTTATATTAGAAAGACCTTGTATATATAATTTGTTGCAGAACCTGTCATGTATTTTTCATTCATACAATGTAGTTAGGTTAGCAGGTATTTATTTCTTAAAACAAAACAAAAAATATGATTTCCTGTTTAAAAAAGGACTTGAAAATCCAAGACATTATCATTTTTATTAGAATTTTAGTTTTATGTACCTACAGATAATACCGAGATATTAAATGTAACTATTAAATATAACTGTAAAAAATAAAGCAAGTAAACGTTTGGCCAAAAGACAGCGTGGATTATAATGTTTGCTTAACATTTTTTTTTTTTTTAGCCTATTTTGTCGATATTTCTACATCCATTTGTAAAATAAAAATCCCCAACAAGGAAAAATAACTGCACTTATAGCCAAGGTCAGGACTTTACTTCTTTGCAAGCCTATACAATCTTGCTCTTATATTACTATACAGTTTATTTCCTGTCATTTTTTTAAAACAATTTACAATTCAGGTAACCCAAGTTTGCTTAATCGAGGTTTTAAAGTATTTACCCAGGAAAGTCTGCAAACAATTTAAAACAAAAAACACCAAAAAATGTCACCAGCCCTTAATAGGCTCACTTATACTAATTTCTCAAATATGATAGGCCTCAGCCCTACTACTTGATTATATAATTATTAACTAAGCCAAGTTTAAAATAATTTTAAAAAATAGTATCACAGCCTACTTATGCTTACCAATTATTTGATTGTAAAGCAATCCACTCTTTCATAAAAATCAAAACAATGCTCTGTTATTGAGAAATAAACAAGTTTAGCCTAAGAGGTCTAAAAAGAATTTGAATAAAGGTATTTAACATAAAAATGGAAAGAGTTTGAAGCAAAATGTTGAAATGTTTGAAGCTAAATTGAAACGGTATTGAATTTCTAAATCACAAATACTTATTTCTGTTGTTATAGTATTTAGAACCTAAAAAAAACTATGTACAACAATGAAAAAAAGGACAAAATCTTCAAGCTCGAACAATAACAACTGAAAATAGAAAGTGGACATACAAATTGAAAAAACTGACACCGTGACAACTTACATCTTACAATCTTAACATTTTACTACCGCGTCAAAGCAGTGCAGTACCATAGATAAAGGTCAGTGTCGTTAGTTATCTATGGGTGCAAAGGCAAACGTCCAGTTGAAACTTAAAACAGCTGATACAATTTAAATAGGTCAGTGACATCACGGTGACCAATATGTAGAATAATTAATATTTAAACTAAATTTAAAATTTAATAATTTTTCTTGTTATATAGCAGACCATATAGTATACATTAGTTAAATTCTTTGAAAATAATATAATCACTATAATAATAACAAAATACTACAAATTTTGTTTTCAAATAAATTTTTGGACGAGGTTATAAATCAATATTTTTATTATATATAAAATTAATTATTTATTATCTGTGGTTAAATTTCATTCAGATTAAATTCACATCATATATACTGATGTGACTTGTGCACACACATTATATAGAGTGTAATCGATTTGGAACTAAAATCGAAGAAATTATTTTGGTATATGAATTTCCTTTTTAAGAACTTAACAAATTAAGTGCGAAGTGCGAAGATGTAAATAGCCATTGGATTTAAATTAGTACACTAGAACAGTCTATTATTAAAGTCGTTAAGATTATAATTAAGGTAATATTTTTATTAAACAATATAATATTTAAATATAAAAAGTATTTATAAATAATGTGAGAAATATGTAAATCGATATTAGATGGGTACTTAATCCATCCAGATTTTAGTAAGGTTAACAAATCTACAAAATTAAAGTTTATTTTTAAAGTACCCTATAATTTTTTTGGAACTTTTTATAATAATCAAGTTCTATATAAATTAAGTAAAATTATCCTTATGGTTTATTCAATTTTATTAACAAAATTAATGTCATAATTATCTTGAAGTAAAAAGTATGTTGACCTTTTACTGCTGCCATTAGCCTAATAGCATGACCAGGAAAACTTCCTAATTTTTTTTCCTGAAAGTACTTTGATTTTTTTATAGTAAGACAGTAGGCCTGAAAAAATATGTTTTCTAATTTATAAAGTAACAGTGTAAAAATACTTTTTGGGGAGGGGGTAAAATTGAGTTTTTGGGACTTTTGCCAATTTTAGTAACTTTTGCTCCAAAGCACTTTAATATATGCCCAATATATAATCATCCAAAATATAAAAGTATGAAAACAATGGAAAGTTACAAAAAAAAAATTAAATATAAATGATAAACATAACCTCAAAACAGCATTTTTTTTTTTTTTTTTAACGTCCGACTATTGTGCATAATAATCTCAAAACAGCATGAAAGTTGGAAACAGGAAACATGTCTTCCATCACAAAATGATTAATTAAATACATGTTATTAATAATAAAAAGAATATAAATTTTTTTTTAAAGAAGAGCTTCGGAACTAAACTTGACTCGGTTGTTAGGTGTTTACCCTGAACTTAATTTAACTCGGTTGTTGAATGTTTAAATTTGTTGTAGGAAAAGTGTTTTTCATTGCAAAAACTATTAATAAATTGTGTGTTATTAATTATGAAAAGAATGTAAATTTTTTTGTTTAAAAAAAGACTTTAAACCTAACTTGATTAGGTTATTAGATGTTTCACTCAGTCGTTGGTTATACAACTCAAGTATTCTGTATAACATTTGTATACAGCGTTATTGCAGCAGATATAAAGCTACTGCTGATTTTTTTAAAATGGACATCAAAATATGGTTTCATAATAAATGGCTAAAAATCTTAATTTATCGTAATAAATTTAATCTTCCGCAGGTTAATATCTCACAACAAAATAATATAGCACATAATAAAATCATTTTAAAAAATTTGTAAATCATTATTTTTGTCAAAGTCCTGAAAAGTCAGAAATACCAAAAATTGGGTGTAAATCACTATAAATATCAATATTCAGTATGAGTAATTACTGTGCGCAGACTGTAAGATGTATTTGCAGTATATGAATGGGTATTATATCTCCAAAACCATGTACAGTAATCTGATATTAAAATTTTGGTTATGATACGTAATATTTGGTTGATGTCAACTAAACTTTATCTTCATTAACATTTACGAATAAAATGTTTTTTAAATTAGAAAGACTATGTCTGTCAAATTTAAGAGTTGTCACAACACATAGTGCTGAATCTAGTGTAACTCTGTGAAAATAAGTTTACAGTCTAGATTTCCCCCTTGAACAGGCCATATAGAATATAAACAGTGATCAACCAGAAGAAAGGAATCCATGTTTTTTTGCTATTAGTCTGCAACAGTGTGACGAACGATATATTTTTGAAAATTTTCCTGATATTACCTGTTTTGTAAGAAATATGAAGGATTTTTTTTTTTTGTGCTTTCAAAAAGTGACAGTGATTTTTTGAAAATCGGTATTTGTACGGTATAAGATATATCCACAAAGCTTGCTTGACTTGCATAAAATAATAATTTTTTTGCAAATAATTTTAATTTTAATCCCTTAACTGTACAAATAATATACAAAAATCAAGTATTCTATTCTAAACTATATTAATTTTGGCTGGTTAAAGTTTTATATGATTTTGATAGTGAATCACAAATCGTGCATTTTTTTTGCGATGAAAAAACATCATCGCCGTTACTCAAAATAAAAGTATATAAACAACCACAACAACAAACTATAACAGTAAAAATAAATAAAACAAAATTTAAATAACAGGTATAATTATATTACAATAACGAATTCTTAAGAACTAAATAACAATGAATAAAATTTAATAACAATTCATAAAAGTATATATAAACACAACAAAGATAAAGTTATTTAGAGAAAATAATTAAATAAAATAAAATAAAAAGGGATGTAAATTGTCCCTGAAAAAAAAATTAAAATGTAAGTACAATGTACAAAGCAAAATTAAAAATAAAAATAATAACAACAAAATAAGTTAAATTTTATTTAAAATATTCAAGCGATGCAAGAATGTTAGTACTCGGTCAATAGCCGTAGAATCATCTTTTAATATTTCCTCTAAATTGACACCTAGTCCACATAATCGCCGCATGTTCCTTAGACCATTACAATCTCGCAGAACATGTTCGATGGTAATGAGTGCTTAGCAAAACTCACATAGGGGCGGGTCCAAGCCTCTCATCAAGAAACCATGTGTGAAAAGAGAATGTCCAATGCGGAGACGGATAACCACTACCTCTTCCCTACGACTTGTACGTATAGACGACCTCCAAGGATGAACAGTATTTTTAATTACCCTCAGTTTATTATTATTGATAGCTGCCCACTCGTTTTCCCAATGCATATGATTTAAGTGTTTTACATAACAGAAAATCTGATGAAATCACAGCTTGTGTGCTTGGTAGCAGCAAGGTAGCTTCCTTCGCCGCATTATCAACATTGAGGAATGATAAGAATCTCAAAATGAAAAAAGGTTATAAAACATTTAGTTAAAAGAAAATAACAGATTACAGTATGTGTAAAATTAGTTTTAAAGTGTTGAATGTGATTTCCCACAATGTTAATATTGTGTTAATTACAGTATCAATCTGTAATTTGATTTTAACAATGACTACTTTTGCCTTACAAGATCTTAAAATCAGAATATCTTACGTAACAATAAATTAAAATCGTGGCATGCAGCTGTCTTGCTGCATGATAGAAGCGAATTTTTTAAAGTATTTTACTTAATCTTTTTGAAATCCTGATTTCACAACTATAACCAGCATTAAAATCTGCATATGCTTAGTATTTTAAACTTTCAAATTATATTGAAAATTCAAAGTGTACCCTTATACAATTATGAATGCTCATTATTATGGTTAAATAAGATTTTAAAACAAAAAAAGTTTTAAATTTTAAAAGAATTGAAATGCCCATCACTTTGAAACTGTTGAACTAAAGACTAGAGCCTATTTTCTCTAGAAAATTTAACTTTAAGGTTTTGTATTGTTCGCCTTCTTGTTTTACAGGATACAGGAATGAGATGACGGGATGATTACGCGTTGGCGCAATGATTATGATTTTTCACCGTCGCTGCCTAAACGTTCCACCACTTACTTTAGTCACTGGAATATTTATCTTTGTACTGTTTATTACAAAACAAGTGAAAGATTTGTATGAGCGCAATCAGAAATATTATCGAATGGAAAATTATAATAAGTTTGTAAGTTTTTTTTTGTCGTAAGTTAATAATTTTATGATAATATTAGAAAATTTTAATGTTTTTGTTATGGAAAAGCTTACACACATAAACTCTATACAGTGGTGCCCCTGCTTACGGTCAACCAGACAACGGTCATATCGGACAATGACCTAATTCAAGGAATTAAAAATGACCCACGTAACAGTTTAGGTTTCGGATAAAGGGCTGAACATATTATAGGGGTGTTTTCATTTTTTAAATTATTACTAAGAAGATGTGTAAATATAGAGATGACATTATCCTAAAGAAATAAACATTGTCCAACACACAAATAAACAAGTTAACACAAGCCATTAATTGATAGGTGTTTTGTTTTTGCAGGGAAATAACTTACACAATATTTCTTAGTTCTCAGAATGCCCACTCGTATTCCATTTTCTGTTATCGTACCTAATTTTACTTAGTCATCAACTATTTTACTGTGTGTTTAATTTGTTAGCCCATTAAAAAATGTAAACAATTATAATATTATCGTGTTACATACTTTTGAATTTTTAATTTAACAATACACGAAGTTTCCTTGTGTGTGAGTTTCAAATTGTTGTTTAAATCCTGTTTGCAACTTTTTTTGTGAATATTAATTAAATGGGCCTTAAAAGAAGTGCTTGTGGTAGTGGAAGTAAAAGACAACCTTTGACTATTGAATTAAAAACAGCTACAGTATGAACTAAAAAAATGTACGGTATTGATTTGTCTTGTGTGTATATATATATATGTGACATAATTACATTTGTTAAATTTAGTTAAAGTGTGACTTCTGTTCTGTGAATTTTCTTCATTCTTAATTTTTTACATATTAATGGTGAGATCTCAAATTTTTTTTATGTACAAAATTGAAATGTTTTCTATAAGAATAAAAGATATGTTGTAAATGCTGACTTGCAGAGCTGTCTGATCAGATAACAGTCTTAGTTCTGGAACGAATTAAGACCGTTAGTCACGGTACCTCTGTGCTGAACACTACATTTTTGTTTGCTTTCATACGTCAACAATTCCTAAGAAAAGACTAACCCATCGTGCTCTGCTGTCAAGGTTTAGAAGGTCCAATGAATCCAGGTAAAATTGAGTTTAATGTCTACATCTTTTCGAGAATGCCAGCTACTTAGAATTTCTTCTAAGTCTAGTCAGGGATATAAAAATGTCCATTACTGAAAGTTTCACTGTACTGTATTTGTTTCTATTCTAGCATACATATAACTTTCTGAAAACTTGGCCTAAAAGCTTAGACGAGTTCAATAAAGAAAATTTGTATTCATACAAGATAGCAACCATTAAAAAAAATCATATCTTTTAAAATTTAATTGATAACTGTGTTATGCTTTTAGATAGATGATGTGTCTCAGTCGATGAGCACGCTGGAAATGTCTACCAACAGATCAGCTCAGGCGCTGCACAGACTGACAGCTGTGTTACAGAAACATAACACACGACATAGGGCTCTCGATCCACCGAGGTGACGCACAGGTATCTATCAACGAATTCCATTAAATAACTTAAAAAATTGTTCGCATGCAAAAATACTGTTTAGAGGACAACAAAATAATACATATACTGATGTACATTATATTTTGTGTACTTTATTAACGACCATGGTTTTGCTACTAACAGCATTGTTTAGGCAACTTGTCAATTGCTTAATTAAAGTTGCTTCTACAATTCCTTAACCAGCAACACCAGATTACTACTTAGGAATAACTGGTCAGATTCGAAAATAAATTGTTATACTAAACTATTTGCGCTTTAGTTTCGCCTGAGATGCTAATACACAGGTCAGTCTGCTGCATTTCTGAACTTGCATACCTCAAGGTCATAAGTTCTAACTGCAGTTACAGAAATAAGCTGTGATTTTTCTGTTCCTTATCCTCATTAGTCTAACTGTTACACTAGCCGCCTCGGTGGCCAAGTGGATAGCGTACTGGGCTTTCACCCTGAGGACCCGGGTTCGATTCCCGGCGAGGGCTTGGCATTTTCATACGCTATAAATCATCCCATCGTCTGCATTAGCCCAAGTGTGCACAATAGTCAGACGTTAAAACACCAAAAAAAAAAAAAAAAAAAAAAAAAAAAACTGTTACAAAATATGAATGTTTAGCAATGGAGTAGAATATGAGTTGTTTCAATTTCCTTGCCTCAGTTGTACAAGGTGTATACAGTGTGTCTGTCTGTCTTTTCACACTTTTTTTATAGTGAAAAATCTATGTAAATACAGTAAGCACAAGTAAATAAAGTTGATAAGGAAAAATAGAAAAGTTATTGAAATAAATTATTGTTTACGTTTTTCTTAATGGTTAGCACAAAATCAGTTGTGTGAATTAAGTGTGGTTTGGATGATTTTGTTAAAATTTAATTTAAAGTTAATCGGCCTTATATTAAATAAATACAGTGGAACAAGGCACACGGAATACAATCCTTGCATTAATTATAATTAATGGAGTAAACCCCGCAGGGGGGTGCAGACTAGCTGCACCTATTGAGAGGATTTAGATGTCCCTCGCGGTACCCGAGTCTTATAATAAATTTACACTTATGACTTTAACACTTTTCACTTACACTTATATTTAGGGAGGCGATAATAGCCTCAATGTGCTTTTCGCCTTAAAATAAAAAAAAAATAATAAAATAATGGAGTAAAGTTTATTTTATTTCCACTATTTATCGTACAAAGTACCTGAAGGTATTCCTAATTGTAAACTATGGCCAATGACATTTTTGGGCTCCGAACACACAAAATACGGGTCTGTTCTACCTTGTGACTTCGCTTTTAAAACACTGCCAGTTTCCTTGAAAGACTTCAGCCAATAATAGATAGTTTTTGCTGTAGGTTCACCAGCATACGTCTAAAATTATGTTGTACTGTTATAACACTCAGTTTGTACAAGTCAAATAACACACTGCGCCTTTTGTTGCGGAGTAGCCAACTGCATGTACTGAATTCCTATATTTACATGAGCAAAACTTGGACAGTTGATGAATTAAATGTCACAAACTACGAGGGTTGATCAAATATAACGAGACTGACTTTCTAAAAACTTTTCCGTTGGACATTGAACTCTAAAGGGTGGGGTTTCAGGTAGCCTGGGAGGTTTGGGACGGGCGTAGACGGGCAACATTTCCGTTCGGACCCTTCAGTATAAAACTATACAATGAGTGAGAGTGAAGTGCACGTTTCTGTGGAGCAGAGAATTATTATTGTTTTTGGCCAAGGAGGGGGTCAATCCGACTGAAATCTTTCGTAGATTGACGGCTCAATACGGGGACAGGACCCTGTCAAGAGCTCGCGTTTTGCTTGGCACAAGGAATTCGCCGAAGGGACGGAAGCAGTAGAAAACATCAGCCATGATCGTCGCCCGACCACTTCCGTCACGGACGAAAACATTGATGCTGTTCGAAGCTCCTGGACGAAGACAGACGATATCGCTGTGATTTATTGCAGATGAACTCCAGTTGAGCTATGGTAGCGTTCAAAAATCGTTACATCAAACCTGGAACTCAGCAAAGTATCTGCAAGGTGGGTTCCACGAATTTTGACCGACGCTCACAAACGGAATCGCTTGGAGATTTGCCAGCGACTATTGACCCAATTTGAACGAGATGGTGAGGCATTATTAAACCGGATTGTCACCTGTGACGAAACATGGGTTCACCATTACACTCCCGAGTCGAAACAGGCAAGTATGGAGTGGCGGAAGAGGGGAGAGAGGGCGCCTCTGAAGGCCAAATCACGATCGTCGGCCGGGAAGGTAATGGCCACTGTATTTTTCGACAATCAAGGCGCCTTTCACATCGATTTCCTCCATCAACGACGCACAATAAATGCACAATATTATTGCGATGTTTTAGAGGCCGCAAAACAGTCTTTTCGCAGGAAAAGGAAATCTAAACCGGCGAGAAACGTCATTCTTCTTCACGATAATGCCCGACCACATTCGGCGAACGCTACAAGGCTTAAACTCGATCAAATTGGCTGGGAACCAATGGAACATCCCCCATACAGTCCAGACTTATCACCTGTTTGGGCCACTCAAAGAGGCACTTGGAGGCCAGCGTTTCGAAGACGATTCTGCTGCAAAAAACTGCATGGTACTAAAAGGGTTATTTATGTACACAAATTTCTTGCTCAGTTTTACATTTATGTTTGCAGTCAAGTACATCTGAATTAATTTATTAGTTTTGATTCACCTTTAAGCTGGTATTGCAAAAACTCATTTAAAAGATAAATAACGGATTTGTTGAACAGACTAAAGGGAAATATTCAACTATTAGTCCAGAAAGTTACTAATATTGGACTTTTTTTTTGTTTCAGCGCAACTTACAGGAAGCAAATGGAAATAACAGGAAGCAACTTATATAAATTATATATTTTTATATTTAGAGTAGAAAGTATACTAACAATTGTTTTAATGTTGAAAAGTGTTACTAATTTTAGTTTGGTGCTATAAAATTGTTGGTCCAAAACACTAATAAATATTTATTATTTATTTATTTATTGTTTTTTTAATAACCAGGTGTTTTACTTTAGATTCCACTGCGTTGTGTATACAGTACTTAAATGGTAGTTTATTACCCAGTCATCACTTACAAGCCAGATATGATAGGGTGAACTTGAATGTAAAAAACAAACTGTATGATTGTCATTCGGGAGTTATAAAGTTAAGAAGAAAAGCTTTGTATCTTGTTGAAAAATGACACATTATGGTGTCTTAAATCGGAGCTTAAGGGGATAAGATTTCACAGTGCAGAAGTGACGAAAGCAAAAGCGATGGAGATTCTCAACAAGCTGAGAGAAGAGGATTTCCAGCACGGCTTTGAACAATGGAAAATTTGTATGGAGCATTGTAGGGATCAACAAGGATCGGTAAACGTTAAATATCTCCTTACAAAAACATTCATACCGTACAGTAAACACAAAGCAGAAGGAAAAACTGTGTAACATAACTTTGTTTCTGCTTCTAGTCTTTACCAATTTTTTTCACAAAGCTCCAATAAACATTTTTTTAAACTTCAATCCTCTTTCCACTGAAGGATTCAATTCGGGAACGCAATCACTTATTTGTTCAGTTTAAGAAATAATTCAGTTCAATGTTTTTATTGACAAATCTGCTTTGAAATTCTTGTCTACCTTCTGAAATTAATTATTGACGATCGTTTGATAAGTGCTATTTCTTCTGTTGGTTTTGTTTATTGTATCAAAATCTTCTCACTCTACATTCCCTGCAGTTTAAAATGCTAGCTATCATAGGCCTAGTGCTTATATCTGTATAAGTGCTTTTGCCATCGGTTATAACGTCTGGCCATAATTTGCGCTAACAAACGTTTATCGTGCATAGTTTTAACAATAAGTTGCATTATGCGTGTTATTACGAATTTACCTTATACAGTATTTAGTTTTAGACATTTAATCGATATCACAGTTTCAAGTAACAATTACCTAAAAGGGTTTTTACCTGGAAAGAGGAAAGAATATAAAAAATTGAATACAATTTTCCAAATAGCAGTGAACAACGATTATGATTTAAAAATTATAAGAAATCTGTTACGAAGAATTAAAAGAAAAAAAGAGGAAGAAAACATCGATAAAAGAGAGGATAAAAAACGAAAATGGGCTAAATTAACATATACGGGGAAAGAGGCATATAAATTTATGAATTTTTTTAGAAAATATGATATAGACATAGCAATGGCTACAAATAATACGATAAGGAACAAACTGACAAAGAATATAGAAGAAAAGGACAAATATAATAAGAATGGGATATACAGAATACAGTGTGGATGCGAGGCAGTCTACATAGGACAAACGGGACGAAAATTTAGACTAGGTTTAAAGAACATGTAAGATCATTCAAACACGGCAAAAATTATGCATATTCAAATTACGTGTCACATTTAATAAAAGAGGGACACATACCTCGAGAAATAGAAAACTCAATGAAGGTACGGCAGAAAAAGTAAGACGTATGAACATTATAGAGAACTTGGAATTTTTTAAATTTAAATTAAAAGGAGAAATTATAATAAATGAACAGATATCGTCGCAAGCAGATATTACGTTTAAAAATCTAAAAATTTTCAAAAATTAACAGGAGGGATGACCGTTGAAGAGAAAGTTTGAAAGGAGCCAATCAGAAGCGAGCGAAAACGTATGATTTTGAAGAGCCAATCAGAAGCGAGCACGTCAGGTTTAATGTACACGTGTTAAATAGAGGAGGGGTACGAGGTGGAGATAGAAAATTATAAACGGGACGGGCCATAATTTTGGTGACCAGTATATAGTTTTTTAAGATGGAGGTTCTCCGAAACGCATCAACGAAAGTAGAATTGACAAAGCTAGGGAAGGCAGATCATTATACTGAACATAATGATAATAATCCTAGCAGAAAAGAAGAATATAAAAAGAATAACAAGGGATTACTGTAATGTATTTTAATTTTTTCAATTTAATCCTGACTGTAATATTTTTCATCTAAAATTTGGTACGATGATTTCAGCTATGAGCCTTTGTACAGTAACTAAAGTTCGAGAAAATTCTAAACTGTTTTTGAAAAGTTGTGACTCTGATATGCATACATAAAGGTTCTTGTTCGAGCTGCAGTTACGCCCGTTGTTTTTTTCTTACTATTAAGAAACTTACTATTGTTCCCTCATCCAAATTAAGTCTAACTGGCACAACGTATGGATGTTAACATACAAAAAATTGAGCAAAATAATTGGAGATGTTTTTTAGGAAAACCTGATTATAAAATTTTGTTTCTCAACGAAAAAAACATTTTTCTTTTTTTAAAAAAATTTTAATGTCACGATATAGACAAACTTCTTATACTTGTCAAATTTCCTTTAAAATAGTTGTTTGTTTAGTTTCCAGCAATGGATTCAGGGAATAAAGAACACGGCTACTATATATGAATAAGAACAATCTAAATGTCATCAGATATCATTCTTTCTTTACACCTTGTACAGTGTACGAAGACAATAGACATTTTGGTTTACAGTAGAATCCCTTTACTTCTGCCTCCTGACAGATCGGTCAGCTACTTCAGCAAGTCTCACCACTGCACTAGAAACATTGTAACTCTAATGTTGTAAAACAAATGAATAATGGCAGGATATATGGATGTGTACATTTTTAGTTTTTGTTTGCATTTTCTTCTGTACGCTGCGCTTTGTGGTTTTAGAAAATGAGTACTGAACAGAAACTTATATTTGTGACTACTAAACGATCAGGTTTTTTTTTAGCCTTAAATAAAAATTGATTGGACTATTGTAGTGGTCTTAAAGTTAATAAAATTTGTAAATAACATGACAAGAGTAAAGCGTGGTTAAGTTTTACTTAGTAGGCCTCGTATGGAGTTTTTTGTCCAGTAAAAAAACTTCTTTTATACAGCCTTATAAATAATAAGTTTTTTTATATACCCCTTTCCAGTACAGTGATAATTAATAGGTTTTATTAGCAATTATTTGCTTTCTTTGATCTGGAGTCCAGTCCAGAGGCGGCTCAAGTCTACCGTATATGGTTAAACGAAACAATTTATATTAGGCCTACTTTTAGTTCATCCTGACCTTTATAACGGAGATTTGAAACATGTTTTTTCAATTATTCTTTCACAGCCCTTGGTGAATGAAAAGTGCTACCGAACCCAAAATCCAGAAATGTACTTACAACAGGCTGGGATGTCAAATGTTATATTAATCTATGTAAAGATTACAATGGTACCTTTTGTAGAAAGTATTGTGTCTGTGCCTCTCTGCTCCAGGGATATTGTAAGGACAAGGTGGGTTTCCCAAATTACTAAGTATTAATTATTTTACACAGCTGTTTGATCAAAACATCACAAGGATCTGGAAGGATAAATATTCACCAAATTACAAAACAACTACTTTTATTTCATTATAAATTAATAATATAAAAAACAGGTACTATGATACAAATTTGTTCCTGTATATCACCGATTAACAAATCCTCGACTAAATCTACTACCTTTACTAAATCCTTACTACAGTACAATCCTGATTATCTTACTTTTGGTTTTTCGATATTCCTTATGAAAATATCATACTTTTGAATGAGATATGCGTTTCTGTATCATGTTTTTTTATCAAGTATGTATTCAAAATGCTACAACTGAAATATTGTACAGGTGAATCTCATTGACTTTAAATTTCCCAATATCGGCTGGATTGAGGTTAAGTTAAATTAGAATAAATTACAAAAAATTGTAGCTAAAAATTTTTTTAATGAATGTTATTTTCAGTCAGGCTTTTGATATACTTGGAGCATTCAATCTCTTTTCTTGTTTGTTCGAACCATACACGCAACGATAAAATGGTATAAATAAGCAGCAGTTTAAAACTGACTACGGGATTCTAAAAATAATCCACTAAAGAGTTTTATTTTCCCTTTTTAATTGTACATTTCATACATCATTTTATTTTTACTCATTACAGTGTATATCATTTTCTGTTTCAATATGGTTTATAATTAAATAATGTTTATTAATTTTTAAAAACCTTTCTCTGTCCGCTCTTATTATTTCCGTATCATCAGACATTTCGGTAATCTGGCCGATCGTCGGTCCCAATCAGGTTGAATAATCTGGATTGTACTGCATACACAAAGTAATCAAAAAAGTCAACTTAATCTTCTGCCACTAGGGCAAAAGGACAGCACTGTCTGACAACACATTCATAACCAAGTCTGATAACAGCGTGTTATTCTAATCTAAAATCTACTGGGTCATCAACTTGAAAACGCAACACGTTAAATACAATAATGAACAAGTGATGACATATTTTAAAACATAACATGGACTCCTAAAGTACATAAACCCTTGTGTAATCAGTACTTTAAAAAATTATCCAACAGAAAAACAAGTTTAATAAAGCGAAGTGCTGACCCGGTCAGATAAGGAACTTTATTTGTAAACATCCACAGCCCACCTAGGGTATGTTCGTAACAGATTTACGCAAACAGTATCCAATTTCTATTAGTAATGCGATGAATTGTAGATGTTGCCAATGTGATACATTGCTAACTGTACTATATACTTTCATCTCACTTTAGCATCACAACAGATCGATACTGTTGCACTCATTTAAAATTCAACAGGTGGTTTTGCCAATAAATAAGCTTAAGGTCATATTACAACAGTGACAACCTGAACTTAGCAACAGTTCCCATACATAAGACATGATTTCCTACTGTCACTGTCAGTTGCAATACTTGTACTTTTACTTTTGGCAATACTAATGTTTACAATTATTTCAGATTTATGATAAACAAGTAATATAAAAAAAATATTTAAGTCAATTCCTACTTAGGTCATGTGCTTTTATCACGTCAGCGAGGCAGCTGCGTGCTGCAATTCCTAAAACTAACATAGCATAGAACATACGTGTTATTTAAGTCAAATATCGTATAGTCTGTACAAATATGCGATATTAATATTTTACAAAAAACTATTAACATCGAGTGTCATCCACTACGCGTTTAAAAAAAAATTATTTGTACTTAAGGGGATGAATAGAAAGTATTTTATTAACAATTAAAAATTTGAAAAAAAAAAAAAAAAAAAAAAATATATATATATATATATATATATATATATATATATATGCTGCCAGAAGATAACGAACCTGGCAGCAGATATCAGAAGAAGGAAGCTTCGGTTCTATGGACACATCAGTAGACTCCCAACAACGAGACTTGCCAACAGAATCCTTAAGTATATACAAGGAGTCAAATCAACAACGTTGTGGATCGCACAAGTCAGAATAGACCTACATGACGCAGGAATAGACTCAACAGACGTTGAAGACCAGGAACGCATACAGGAAAGAGATGCTCGGTTAGGTCCCAGAGAATGAAATCCCAAAGAGAGCAGGGGTAAAATGGATGGAGGAGCGGAAGAGGATCCATGGGGACAGGATGAGGGAGGTGTGGAGGATTAGAAGGAACAAGACATGAGTCGGAGTGCTTTGCGTGATCCAACAGGGTCTATACACAAATAATAATAATAATATATATATAAGGAGGGTGTGAACTAATAGTAGGAATTGAAAAAATAAACAGTTAAATGTTATGTTAGACATTAAATTACAAATATGTCACAAAACAAAATGTTCTTAGGTTTTATAATTATAGAATCTAATAAACTTAAAAAAATATATTTATGGTTTTATAGATTTTATAGGTTTTTATTTGACATGCAAAGAGTAAATAGCTAACAAGGCACTGTACAGTGGTACTAGCATGAAACAGGGATGTCCAGTAGTACCGCGCTTTTAACAATCGTCCAGTTGTTCTGGACATCCAAGCTGATTGCAACATGGTACTAATGTCTAACAGGAGTATTACTGGATATCTGATTCTGTTTCATAGAAACTTATGTATAAAAATATTCAAAACACAAAGAGTTATTGCCTCTATTTTACACTTTTTTATTCAACAATAACTACCTTTGAAAATGTAAATCATCCCCCCACTTTACAAGAATTATATGAGGGTGTAATAAAAAGAGGGCCAATCTTTTTTTTTTAATATAAAGGCATGAGTAGTGATACATAAAATTAAGTTTTATTAAAAGACCAATATACCAGTGCAAGTTTTAATACGATTATTGATCACAAAATTGTTGCCTCCCAAAGTATATGAAAAACTTTGCAATCAGGAGACCGGCTGACAGAAGTGGAACTTTAAAAAATTGTCAAATCTTATCACTAGATTGAAATTATACACAACTGACATTAAAGAAAATGGACACTTATTTGCACCATATACAAATACAATGAAACTTCCCAACAACCAATACTGTTCAGACCATATAAAATGTCTGTTGTTGAGAAGTGTCCGCTGTTGTAAGGTATACAGTTGTAACTGTATGTAATGCCTATTGTAAGCAGGCTAACTGATTACTATGGCAAACTGTAAAATGGATATTTTGTAGTAATATTGCAATTTTTTTTAATGGACTTTGTAACAAGACTACACAGTTTAGTAACATGCTATCACCTTTGTAACACAACTCACAGTAACAGACATCAGCTTTGTAACACGACTACAAAGTTTAGTAACATGTCATCACCTTTGTAACACGACTACACAGTTTAGTAACATGTCATCACCTTTGTAACATGTCTACACAGTTTAGTAACATGCCATCACCTTTGCAACACAACTCACAGTAACATCAGCTTTGTAACATGACTACACAGATTAATAACATGCTTTCAGCTTTGTAACAAGACTACACAATTTAGTAAAATGCCATCACCTTTGTAACATGACTACACAGTTTAGTAACATGCCATCACCTTTGCAACACAACTCACAGTAACATTAGCTTTGTAACATGACTACACAGATTTGTAACACGCCTTCAGCTTTGTAACATGACTACACAGTTTAGTAACATGCCTTCAGCTTTGTAACATGACTACACAGTTTAGTAACATGCCATCACCTTTGCAACACAACTCACAGTAACATTAGCTTTGTAACATGACTACACAGATTTGTAACACGCCTTCAGCTTTGTAACATGACTACACAGTTTAGTAACATGCCTTCAGCTTTGTAACATGACTACACAGATTAGTAACATGCCATCACCTTTGCAACACAACTCACAGTAACATTAACTTTGTAACATGACTACACAGATTAGTAACATGCCATCACCTTTGCAACACAACTCACAGTAACATTAGCTTTGTAACATGACTACACAGATTAGTAACATGCCTTCAGCTTTGTAACAAGACTACACAGTTTAGTAAAATGTCATCACCTTTGTAACATGACTACACAGTTTAGGAACATGCCATCACTGCCATCACCTTTGTAACACAACTCACAACATCCATCAGCTTTGTAACATGACTACACAGTTTAGTAACATGACTTCAGCTTTGTAACATGACTACACAGTTTAGTAACACGCATTCAGCTTTGTAACATGACTACACAGTTTAATAACATGCCTTCAGCTTTGTAACATGACTACACAGTTTAGTAACAAGCCATCAGCTTTGTAACACAACTCACAACATCCATCAGCTTTGTAACATGACTACACAGTTTAGTAACATGCCTTCAGCTTTGTAACACAACTCACAACATCCATCAGCTTTGTAACATGACTACACAGTTTAGTAACATGCCTTCAGCTTTGTAACATGACTACACAGTTTAGTAACAAGCCATCAGCTTTGTAACACAACTCACAACATCCATCAGCTTTGTAACATGACTACACAGTTTAGTAACATGCCTTCAGCTTTGTAACATGACTACACAGTTTAGTAACAAGCCATCACCTTTGTAACACAACTCACAACATCCATCAGCTTTGTAACATGACTATACAGTTTAGTAACATGCCTTCAGCTTTGTAACATGACTACACAGTTTAGTAACACGCCTTCAGCTTTGTAACATGACTACACAGTTTAGTAACATACCTTCAGCTTTGTAACATGACTACACAGTTTAGTAACATGCCTTCAGCTTTGTAACATGACTACACAGTTTAGTAACACGCCTTCAGCTTTGTAACATGACTACACAGTTTAGTAACATGCCTTCAGCTTTGTAACATGACTACACAGTTTAGTAACATGCCTTCAGCTTTGTAACATGACTACACAGTTTAGTAACATGCCTTCAGCTTTGTAACATGACTACACAGTTTAGTAACACGCCTTCAGCTTTGTAACATGACTACACAGTTTAGTAACATGCCTTCAGCTTTGTAACATGACTACACAGTTTAGTAACATACCTTCAGCTTTGTAACATGACTACACAGTTTAGTAACACGCCTTCAGCTTTGTAACATGACTACACAGTTTAGTAACATGCCTTCAGCTTTGTAACATGACTACACAGTTTAGTAACACGCCTTCAGCTTTGTAACATGACTACACAGTTTAGTAACATGCCTTCAGCTTTGTAACATGACTACACAGTTTAGTAACATGCCTTCAGCTTTGTAACATGACTACACAGTTTAGTAACATGCCTTTAGCTTTGTAACATGACTACACAGTTTAGTAACATGCCTTCAGTTTTGTAACATGACTACAAAGTTTAGTAACAAGCCATCAGCTTCGTAACAAAACTACACAGTTTAGTAACTACTTTAAACAGAAATGTGCATTAAAATGTATGGTCATGATATATGGGTGACTTTTTATCATATTATTATTTATTTTACTAATGGCTTCCTTATTGGAAACTATTAGATTAGTCTTGAAAAATATTTTGATTAATAGAACAGTGTTATTTTGAAATTTTATAAAGTGAAATATGTTGTCTAAAATTTTAGTTAATATGAAATACTTTTAACTAAAATCAAATTGCAATAACTTTTTCTTACCTGAAACTGATTACAACTTTGTAAAAATTATACATGTTCTTTTTTTGATATTCATGAAAAATTCAAGAAGATCAATTTAAAATGTTCAAGCTAATTCATGGAACTTACAAAGAAACTAAAATTATAACTCGTTCCGTAAACCTGTAGAAAATATTCAATAACAATCCAATCCGACATTGTTGATATGTTCGGGTAAATCACAGTTCACAGCGAGAACATCGTCCAATAAAGACTCCAAATTTTCCGAAACATTTTCCAGCCAACTTGAACGACTGGTAAGCATTTTATCTATATCAAATTCTGCTATTTTCGCTAAGAAATCTTTTGGAGTAATGAATTCCTGTGGTGTTTTAATAACATTGGTGTATTCCCATTTACTGTTCAGTTTATACATTGTCGAAAGTAGATCTATGTCACTGTGTTCCACAATGTGGTTGATTGTGGTGTCTGTCAATGTTTGGGCATTCTGAAAACAAATTACTATATTAGACTTTTCATTGACACTGAAAATATTTGATTTTTTAAAAAAAATTTACAATTTATTATCTGTTCAAAAATTATTTTAACTCCCATACCTGTGCTGTTTTATCAGGCATTTCTTCATCTTCTTTTTCTTCTTCAGCAGAACTACCATGTAAATGATTTACATTGTTGCCAACACAGATGAAACTATTTTCAGCACTGAATGTATCATAAACTAACATCCAAGATGATTTATTCACTGATTTATCAATGCCAGCTAAATCCTCACTGTTTGAGTACGATACAAGCAGGTTCATCAGTCTGCGGATGACTCGCACTGCTGCACAAACTACTTCGAGGTCGCACTCATCATTGAGACTCATCCACAAAACCTTGAAACAGAACAAACAATAAATACAAAGCAAATAACACGACAAAATTTTACAAAAATACGAGGCGCATCCAGACAGTAAGTGCCATTTTGTTCTACCACCACCATAGCGCTGCTATTGGCTCTCTGCACATGCCGATTCACTGCCTCTTCACTGACACCATTATGGTTCATTTAAGACAATTCATGATCTCATGACTGTGATATTCATCCTGTCATTCAATTTTCAGAAGAATTTTCCTTCTCAATTGTCACTTAGTTCAGGAATGGACGGCTTCCTATTGTCAACGATGATTTAGAAAGGAAGTACATGAGAAAATTTGTGACAATGGACAGTTCACAATGACAATGCTTTCTGATAAATTTCTAAAAGTTTTACAATCCTTTCGCATGATATTGTTTCAGACCATTTAAATTTTTTACAAGCTATGTTTCTGCTGAGTTCCAACAAATGCTTACTGATGTCCAGAAATCCCAATGACTTGGCAGTGCTTTGACATTTCTTATTTTATACAATTACTAGCATTATCCATTGCGGCTTTGCCCACGAAACTTAAACTTTTTCAGTAATATAATAATTTAGAAACATTAAAAAAAGTTAATAATAAAAGTGTAATTATCTAAACTCATGATTATTTTACAGTGAATATGAAAAAATATTATAACCTGAATATGTTGTTTTATTGTCTTCAAACGTGTTCCATTCGAATTTAAGAAAATCTGATAAAAAATATTTTTCTCCAATACAAACATTTATACCTCTTTTATAATTTTGTCCTTTTAGGGGATGAATTCGGTGGGGATGCTGAATTATTTGTATTATAATTTGTGTTTTAGAATATTTTGTTTACTTTTAAGAAAAGCCGATAAAAAATATTTTTCTCCAATGAAAACACTCTTTTTCTCCAACTATACCTCTTTTTTACATTTTTATTCTTTTAGGGGATGAATTCGGAAAAATGTTGAAATATGTGTTTCATTATTTGTTTCATAGGATATTTCTAGAATATACGATCTAACATATATTTTTTCAATGCAAAATTGTATACCCCTTTCTACATTTTCTACCACCTTTCAATCTCTTTACGGGATGAATTTTGGGAAATGGTGAAAAATGTATTTCATTACTTATATTTAAGAGTGACTATGTTACGTTTTAAGAAGGTCAGATGAAAAACACATTTTTCCAATAAAAATTGTTGTACCTCACTTTTATCTCTTTAGGGGGTGAATACTGAAAAATCGTTTTTCAGTGCACCGCTACATGTGGTGGTAACCCTAAAAATTTAGCTATTATAGTCTCGGCTATACTTTGATTATTAAAGTTGGACTGGATAAGTAGTTTAATGGTGTAAAAATTAAATTTTTGCAAAATCCTTTCTTAATGCACCTTGATATTGTTGTAAGAAAATACCTTGAAAATCTCAAGTCTCTAGCTATAATAGTTTATTGTTTTACATTGTTTATTGGCTGTACATTGTTTATTAAATTTGTACTGGGTAAGTAGTTTAATGACGTCAAAATCAAAATTTTGCAAAATCCTTTCTTAGTGTGCGCTTGCATATTAAAACGAAGGTATCCTCAAAATTTCAAGTCTCTAGGTTTTATAGTTTGGGCTGTACGTTGATCAGTCAGTCAGTCAGGACATTGCCTTTTATATATATATAGATGAAGGAAACGGACTCTTTAAACCAAACTGTGACTGGTGACGGAACTTGGATTCACCACACACTTGAACTTGAAAGATGCCACACCAGAATCTTTCAATGGATTCTAATCTCCAGCAGTCAATGGAGTGGAGGCACACTTAATCTCCAAAGAAAAAATTTCAAAACGACAATGTCAGCCCAGAAAATCATGTGTACCCTGTCCTGGGGCAGAAAAGGGGTTCTGCTTGTCGAGAACAATCTGCTGTCACTGATCAAAAAAACATTAATCAAAACATCAATGTGGCACGATATTGCGAGACCTTGAGAAACCTTCGGCACACAATTCAAAACAAAAGGGATGCTCATCCAAAGAATTGTGTTGTTTCATGACAATGCTCAGCTACTGGTGACACTCAAGTAGCTATATTGACACTTAAGTATTTGCAAGTTCCAGTGGGAGCATTTTTTTTTTTTTTTTTTTTTTTTTTTTAACGTCCGACTATTGTGCATACTTGGGCTAATGCAGACGATGGGATGATTTATAGCGTATGAAAATGCCAAGCCCTGGCCGGGAATTGAACCCGGGTCCTCGGGGTGAAAGCCCAGTACGCTATCAACTAGGCCACCGAGGCGGTTAACCCACTGGGAGCAGTTTCGTCACTCACCATACAGCCCACACTTGGCGCTATCCGATTACCACCTGTTCTTGCACATGAAGCATGAGCTTGGCGGTACTGACTGAATGACGATGACGTGAAACACTGTACAGTTATGGCCGTCATCACTGGCAGTATCGTCCTTTGAGTAAGGATTGGATAAATTCGCCAACCACTAGGACAAGTGTCTGAACATTGTTGGAAACTATATACAAAAGTAGTTTAAGGTATCTTCTTTCATGTAAAAATTAATTTTAAAAAAATATTTTACGGTACTTACTTTCTGGATACGCTTCGTAGCATATTCTAGATCTGAACATACCATATACGGTTCAAAAACCATATATGAAAAAAACTATATATGTTGCAATAAAATATTTTAATTTATTACGAAATGATCTAAAAGTGTCTGACAAGACAAAAATAATAATTTTGAAATACTTTAAGTATAATCTATAAGCAAACCATGAACACATTTAAATTGTGAACCAGGCTTTTACTATAGTGTACATGTACACAAATCTTTTATTTTATTTTTTATTAAGTTTTTGTGTTTAATTCTTAGTTTTATGCTATGGCTCCTGAGCACATTGAGGCACTTCCTCTCTCTTCAGAATATATGTATCTCCTTATGGAGACACACACACACACACACACACACACACACACACACACACACACACACACACACACACACACACACACACACACACACACACACACACACACACACACACACACACACACACACACACACACACACACACACACACACACACACACACACACACACACACACACACACACACACACACACACACACACACACACACACACACACACACACACACACACACACACACACACACACACACACACACACACACACACACACACACACACACACACACACACACACACACACACACACACACACACACACACACACACACACACACACACACACACACACACACACACACACACACACACACACACACACACACACACACACACACACACACACACACACACACACACACACACACACACACACACACACACACACACACACACACACACACACACACACACACACACACACACACACACACACACACACACACACACACACACACACACACACACACACACACACACACACACACACACACACACACACACACACACACACACACACACACACACACACACACACACACACACACACACACACACACACACACACACACACACACACACACACACACACACACACACACACACACACACACACACACACACACACACACACACACACACACACACACACACACAAGATGTGTTCAGAAAGTAACGAGAATTTTAATTTGAACAAAATATTTATTTATTCTTCTACATTGATGTTGTCGCCTTCAAAATAGTCCCCATTGGAGATTATGCACTTGTACCAGTGCTTCTTACAATCCTTGAAACACTTCTCTAACTCAATCTTTGAGATAGCCTTTAGTTCTTTCAGCGATGCGCTTTTAATGTCATCTACGGCTGTAAAACTACGGCCCTTTAAGAAGGCTGGGTTATCATTACAATAGTGTTTTTGGCCAAAAATTCACGAACAAGCAATGAAGTGTGAGCTGGTGCATTATCGTGGTGGAAAAGCCATGAATTGTTTTTCCACAGATCCGTGCGTTTTTTTCCGACTGCTTCACACAAACCGCAATGAATTTGTAGGTAGTACTCCTTATTGACCATTTCACCTGGTGGCAGGAATTCATGATGCACTATGCCATTAATATCGAATAACACAGTGAGCATAACCTTCACGTTCGACTATACTTGGCGAGCCAGAATGCCTCCACTGGGATAATTGAGCCTTAGTTTCGACGTCATATCCGTAAACCCATGTTTTGTCACCTGTTATAATACGTTTTAGTAATTCTACATTGTCGTTGACTTCATTTAGTGACTCCCGAGCAACTTCCATTCGCCGCTGTTTTTGTTCAAAATTCAACAATTTTGGAACGAATTTTGCTGCCACTCGTTTCATACACAAAACACAGGAAACAATGTCACAACATTATCCAATCGATATGCCAACATCATCAGCAACCTCTCTAATTGTGATTCGGCGATTGTTCATAACCATTTCTTTCACTTTTTCCACGTTTTCATCGGTTGTTGATGTGCTGGGGCGTCCAGGGCGTTCGTCATCTTCAACGCCTTCACGGCCTTCTTGGAAATACTTATACCACTCCTAAACTCTTGCTTTACTCATAACTCAGCGATGATAACCTTAACGGTTTTTGGCCGGAAAAAAAAGCTTACTCACAACAAACTCACCATAGGTCTTTCTTAACATTTCACACACTTTGTTACACTTTATTCCATTTTTTACATAAAATTTGATACAAATTCTTTGATCCATTTCTTTTAACAAAGAAAAATCGCTGAGCTTATAAAAACATGTCTCACCTTAGTGGCTGTCATAGACAAAGTCAACAATGAAAACAGCTGAAAGTTTTATCATACTTCAAGGGCATGTATACCAACATAATAAAGAAAAATGTTTGACAATCGGACTTTCCAAGCCCGCAAAATTAAAAAATTCTCATTACTTTCTGAACACACCTCTTATATGTATGTATATATATATATATATAAAGCCAATAAATAAATAAATACCTGAAGACAACCCACTCTGCTCAGATTGTCCAATACCCTTGCCAAACATTTCTGTATTTCCGAATGTGTCAAACTGATGATCTTATGTGACTGTTTAGAGAAAGTAAAACTGGGGAATGCTCCATCAATCATGCCTTCATTGCTCAACTCCTGGTCTAACAATACCTCCCAGTAGTCGAGCGCACACTTTTTCACTTCCCAGTGCAAGTCATGGACAGCCGCATGGTACATCACCCTGTGGAACTCTTTTTCAACACTTACACTGAAAGCAACAATACCTTCCCAGTTAGATGGACCATATATACAGTAATATAATAATTTAAGTAAGAGATTTCTTTGAGTAACTTAATCTAGTGTACCACTGAATAGATTTTAATATTTGACGTTTCATTGACTACTAACTGTGCAGATTTGCAAATAATTATGAAAATCGAATATTTTTAATGATATGTGGGTGGGGAAATAAAAAATATCCCTCACAAGAAATGCATTTGAAAATATTTTACCTCTGGCCAATATTTGGGTACGTTTTATCTACTTTTTTTTCAAGAAATGCACTTTAGTATTTTCTAAGAAATTGTATGAGCTTTAAAAATATTCTCCTACATTTCTGAGTTACATTTTTTTTTTTTAAAAAACACTTCTAAAACTGCATAGTTCCTACCTTCAATATTAAGTTGGTACATTTATGAAATACTTTTTACTAAAATCATTAGAACATTATAGCTATTTTCATAATGTCCCCAATATGCTATATTAAGTGTACATGTATTTTAGGCTCAGTTATGCTTTGTGAACTGGGAGACAACACTGTCATACTGCAGTTATACAAGTAAAAAGTCTGCACAAGAATTTCTCACACATATAGCACAATTCCCCTCCAGCTCCCTCCAACAGTTCAGTGACACAGTCGGCCAATCTGAGTCTAGAAACTATTACTACTCTGCAATAGTGAAGGAAAAGGGAGGAGCTATGGTGATAGAGTGGGGACTTGACCTCTTACTCGCATATTTTTTCTCTCTGTTCCACTGGTGCTCTAAGCTGCTGACCTATAGTCACTCTCACTTGAAATACAATTTGTGTTCTATTTTTAGAATAAAGTTTGGTAATAGAAATGGGGACCCTTTTTTTGTGTTGTTCCCATAAAAGCATTTTCTCTCTCTCTTTCTTTCTCTCTCTCTCTCTCTCTCTCTCACACACACACACACACACACACACACACACACACACACACACACACACACACACACACACACACACACTTCACGCACACATGCACGCGCACACACACACACACACACACACACACACACACACACACACACACACACACACACACCTTAAATTAAAATTAATTTTAAGGACCAACCTATGTACGGGTATTTATACCTCCTGTAGGTCCCTCATATTTTTTTATTATATAGTATAATTTTTTTAAGGAATTTCGGAAATAAATAAATCCAATGCAATATTGTTGATACAGGAGTAGTTTTAACTGATAGTAGTTCAACTTTTAATAAACTACATTAATGGTTTTATTCATTTGTTCCACTTCTGTCACTGTCATAGTGAATTATGAATGATTCGACCAAGTTTCTTTTACTCTGAAAATGATAACTGGTCCATTAATTGGCTCATTTCAAAAATCCAGAATGGGTCTGGTCCCAATTAATTCAGATTATTGAAGCATTGTGTACCACCGATGTTTTGGAAAAACGAGAAGGAATTTTGTTGGTGGAACAGAGGTAGAAAGTAAATTAACATTTCTTAAATTAAGGGGAAAACTGCAAGTAACCTATCGATTAGTTCAGCCACATTACTATTTCCCTGACAATTTGAATATTTTGACTTTAAAAAAGTGAAAAACCGCCGTCTTAATATCAAGCAACAAAAAACATTTTTTTGGTTACATAAAAACACTTAAAAAGAAAATTGTGTGAAGAAATCTAAAAAGAATCATTAACTGTCACCCACTGATGTATGAAAAAAACATTGACTATTTTGATGTGAAAGACATCGAACATCGATGTTTTGAAAGCATAATACTACAGATGTTCATCCCTACACCCGCTCTTTTCTACATTCACTCTCTTTTTCTATATGCTATAACATGGAATGCGTATTCTTCAAGCTAAAAATGAAGTGCTCTAAATTTTCGTTTTAAAGTTTCCTTAACGTATTTTTCGATCCTTTTCAAAGTACCAAAATAACCAATTGGTCAGTCACAAAAAATAATTTATTTACATGAAAAATTGTTATTTCATTATGCTTCTTATTGTTTCTGGTTCTTTCTGTCGATAATGAAATACAGTAACTTTCTGGTTCTTCCCGTCGAAAATGAAATACAGTAACTTTCTAGTTCTTGCCGTCGCTAATGAAATACAGTAACTTTCTAGTTCTTCCTGTCAATAATGAAATACAGTAACTTTCTTGTTCTTCCCGTCGATAATGAAATACAGTAACTTTCTGGTTCTTCCTGTCAATATGAAATATAGTAACTTTCTGGTTCTTCCCGTTGATAATGAAATACAGTAACTTTCTAGTTCTTCCCGTCGATATGAAATACAGTAACTTTCTGGTTCTTCCTGTTGATAATGAAAAACAGTAACTTTCCTTTACGTCGATATGAAATACAGTAACTTTCTGGTTCTTCCTGTCGATAATGAAATACAGTAACTTTCTGGTTCTTCCCGTCGATAATGAAATACAGTAACTTTCTAGTTCTTCCCGTCGATAATGAAATACAGTAACTTTCTGATTCTTCCCATCGATAATGAAATACAGTAAGTAACATGTGTTGCAGTGACAGTCATGGATTTGTTGTTATTTCACAAGATGGTCAAATCGCCCCATTCTGTAGAATAAATACTAACTATTGAAATACTAACCATAATAATGTAAAATAATGGAAATGTTACTGTTAAGGCTGAGGTCTACCATCGAACTGCTTCGCCTATAATATTTAGGATACACATGAATACATCAGCAGCCATGTTGTGATGATTTGCTGCAACCTGTATGTTACAGATCAGTTTAAGTGTCATACACATCAACTATACTCATCAATATTACAAATTAAGAAAAATTTAATGAGTCATGACTATAATAAATACATACAAATTTTAACAACCTCTCAAAACATGATCTAGAGTATAGAATCAGTGCACTTTCATGGATCCAATTTTAGATACTACCATAATGGCTGTTACATAGGTAATTACCAAACTGAAATTTACTAAAAATAAATTGCTAGAATTATATAATAAATTAAAAACTGTTGGCCCAAACCTAAATGTTTTTTTTGCGGCGAAAAACAGTTATGCTAATTGAAAGTATAAAAAAAATTAACAAAATTTTACTAAAATAAGAAGTAAAAATAAATTAAACAAAAATTTAAATAACAAGTAAAACTATATTACAATAACGAATACTTAAAAACTAAATAACAATGAATAAAATTTAATAACAATTCGTAAAAGTATATAACAACATAACAGAAATATAGTTATTTAGAGAAAATAAATAAAAAAAATAAAATATAAAAGAGATGTAAATTGTCCCTGAAAAAAATAAACAAATAAAATGTAAGTACAATGTACAAAGCAAAATTAAAAATAAAATTAATAACAATAACAACAGTAGTTTAAATTTTATTTAAAAGATTCAAGCGACGCAAGAATGTTAGTACTCGGTCAATAGCCGTAGAATCATCTTTTAATATTGCCTCTAAATTGACACCTAGTCCACATAATCGGCGCATGTTCCTTAGACCGTTACAATCTCGCAGAACATGTTCGATGGTAATGAGTGCTTGGCAAAACTAACAAAGTGGCGGGTCCCCGCCTTTCATCAAGAAACCATGTGTGAAAAGAGAATGTCGAATGCGGAGACGGGTAACCACTACCTCTTCCCTACGACTTGTATGTACAGACGACCTCCAAGGACGAAGAGTATTTTTAATTACCCTTAGTTTATTATTACCGATAGCTGCCCACAAACCTAAATGTTGTGAAATTGTAAATAAAAGTGTTGGTTTACACCACCAACGATGTACAAGTTCTAATAAACATACCTAACTTTCTGGTGTTTGTATATAGTTGTAACAAGCTGACAAGCACCTTTCCTGACAAGCCCTTCGGTGTCATTGCACATTAACTCCATGGCTATATGCTGTAAACAAAATAAATTCATTAGAAACTAGGCTACGTGAATATAGGACAAATTAACTTAGACACAGATACACAGACGACAGTTTTCTTTCCCACATGTTTTTTTACTTTGACCAAGTCACATAAACATAATGCTGTTTTATATTATATTATTTAGATAAAATAAAAGACTAGCTAGATACAAATATATTATCACTTAATGCAGATAAAACAGTGTGCATCACTTTTGGAAACTACATAGACAGCATATCTGTGAGGTTTGATATTAAAGTAAATAATTGTATATTAAATAGACTAAGTATTACTAAGTACTTGCGTACACAGATAGATCAGCCCTTACGATGGGACTATGAAATAAATATCAAAACTAAAAAATTAAAGTATACTATTTTTGTATTATTCAAACTAAGTAAAATATTATCAAGTTGTAATCTCCTCACGGTTATGTATGGCACATATATATTACAGTATTGCGGCGTATGATATTATTGGAGGGGATCTGCAATAAAAGCACATATAAATAAATTAACAATAATTCTTAATAAAATTTTAAAAATATTAGGATCAAACAAAGTTACTTTTAAATAGGAAAGTATGGCCCAAAATGTATAAACTATCATTATAAAGACCTGAAAAATAAATTTACTGAAATAGATAAGAATACTAGATTAAGTGTCTTGTCGTTACCAAAAGTACAAAAGGGAATTGGGCGCAGATCACATAGTTACACCGCAACTTTTTATTATAACAAGTTGAACAGAACTCACAAACAGAAACAGACTAAAATTTTTTTTAAATACTAAAAACTGCAGTCATTCATTTTAAAATAAACGATAAACTGTTTGTAAAAAATGAAAATTAATATGGGAAATCATGCTAAAACTGATAAAAAAATGTTCTTTCAAATATACTATTAGTTAAGTTTCTTAGTTATAAGTTAGTTTTAAGCTGTAATTATCCAAATATTTTGTATATCCAGTCTGCGTACAGATGGTTTACCATCTCTATCGCTGATTGTAGTGTTATACTTTGTTGCTACAATTCTGTATTACTAAACTGGTTAAATAAACAAATTATGCTGTGCAGATGGAGGGCAATACTTACCGGCAGATGCATGGACGACAGCTTCTTCTCCCACAAGTTCTTCACTTTGACCAAGTCACATAAGCACGTCATAGCCGTACTCCGAACGTAGCTTTCCAGATCATTGGCGACCAGGCTTACCATGACGTCCAACAAATGAGGTTCAAACAGTAGTGTTTCAAATGCTGGGAATACTGAAACATAATTTGTTACCTCATAATCTGTAAAGAATGTAAATTATTTATGTTAAAACTGTGTCCAGATTCATTCCGTTTGACTCTGTCATCTGAATAAAGTTTAGCAGATTCCTTGACTCTTGATAAGAATGGTCTTTTCCTTGACAGATAAGTATGTCGTCCCTGTTTATCACTGTGTTAAACTGCTTACAAATTGTGCCATGGCGGGTTTATTTTATTTTATTTATTTATTTAGCGTAAAATACATCTCACCACAGAGGAGATAAACATTCCTGAAAGAGTGAAGGAAAACTTCACTGTGCTCAGGAGCTAAACTTACAAAACTAGTTTATAAACTGAAAACTAAAGAAGCTTTTCAAATCATTACCTGTTTAAGAGCTACATAGAAACTTACATTAGCATACATCAATTTCATCTAAATTAATAAAAAAAAGAAAAAATTCAACCATCACTGTGTTTGCGAGTTATACTCTTAATGTCTATCATACTCCAGAATTATATTAATTAGGTAAACAAAGTACTTTACAGCAGTGTATAAACTATTTCTCTTAAATATTGCTTTTCTATGCTTAGGCAGTATAATATCGTTATTCCTCGTCTTACCAGCTGAGGTGCGATAGAGCCCAAGCAACTGTAATGAAACATTATACATTTAGTAATATATAGTTCTTCAATAGATGGAATCTTATTATTATTTTAGAGTTTAATAAATTTAAACTTCCAGATTAAATTCCAGATTTAAACATGGAAGTGTTCAGTAAAGCAATTATTAGCAATACTTTTTTTTTTTTTGGTGTTTAACGTCCGACTATTGTGCACACTTGGGCTAATGCAGACGGTGGGATGATTTATAGCTGATGAGCAAAGGGACTCAAACTGTCCGATATGGAAAAGAAGAAAAACCGTGATGGGATGCTAGACTGGGACAAGAACCGTGATGGTTAATTCAATAAGTGGACAACAGATACTTATATTGTTCTAAATAAATGTCTGAAATTGTATAATCGTATAACTAAGCACTACGCAATAAGTAATGTAAAAAACACCAATCGCTAGAGCTGATCAGTCACAACTGAAGCGCTTGAAACCAATATGACAAATAGTTTATAATACTAGCAGATGGATAAAATCATTAAAGAAAATGTGCCTCATTTATGCACCTGCACCATTCAGCAATAAAGCGAAAATTATTTTTCACTGAAATTCTAGTACTGTACACACTGGGTGCAGTAGGTATTACATTAATAATTACTGTTCGAACTTTTGTTTATTCGCTGTTTTTATTACTTCTATCAATTTTTTTTTTAATGTCCGACTATTGTGCACACTTGGGCTAATGCAGACGGTGGGATGATTTTTAAGCGTATGAAAATTCCAAGCCCTCGCCGGGAATCGAACCCGGATCCTCGGGGTGAAAGCCTAGTACGCTATCCACTAGACCACCGAGGCGGCTACTTTTATAAAAGCTATGTATAGAAAAGTATACAGTACAATAATATTTAATTACTGTGATTAATAACGGACAGATGGTTAACAGAAACTGATGATTAAAAAGGTGATTCTTTAACGAAGTTTCACTGTATTACTGTTTATTCAGACATATACAAATCACTTGTGTCTGAACACAAACAATAGCAACTGTCAAAATAAACAGTAACATTATCACGAGGTACAAGTCAGTCATAAAATATTAGATCGAGAAGGATTATACTTAGAAAAATGAAATTACAATACTCACAAACATCAGACAGCCTGCCTATGACTTGCAAAACTTCGAGCGCAGAATCCCTGACTTCCCAGCTGTTGTCATGTAGCTTGGAGAGCAGTAAGGCACCAAGCTTCTTCAAGCTGGAGTTCTCCAGTGTGTCGACAAGCAATACCAGGTTAGGAGGAATAAAGTTTTCTATGGTTTGTTGTATAAGTTTCATTACCTGTGAACATAGCTGCAAATACAATTAAATTAGTTTCAGGTGGAATAATAAACTACTAGTTCAAATAACCGTAGGCCTCGTTATTGTTATATAATAATAATATTCTTAATTAATAACCAACACGCTCGTAACCTTTTCTGCCAACTTAACAGGTAATCGTAATATGAAACATGTCACTGGTCCAACATTATTGGAAATTTCCATAAAGCAGTCAAAATTATGATAGGTCTTTCCGTTCAGCCAGTATTACAGGAAATACCAGCAACTACACTTTCAACATTGAATCAGAGCCTGCCATCTTGAAAAGGAAGTGAAAGGGGGAAAAAATCTTATATATACATCTTTTGGGCTTTATACAAGGTACAAGCCGCCTCGGTGGCCTAGTGGATAGCGTACTAGGCTTTCACCCCGAGGACCCGGGTTCGATTCCCGGCGAGGTCTTGGCATTTTCATACGCTATAAATCATCCCCCCAAGTGTGCACAATAGTCGGACGTTAAACACCAAAAAAAAAAAAAAAAATATATATACACAAGGTACATTCGTACCAAATTTCGAAATAATCGGCCATTAAGTAGATTAAAATTGTGTACACTCATCATCGTTAAATCAGAGGTCGCCATCTTGAAACGGAAGTAAGTAGGAAAAAATGTTATATATACGTCATTTGGGCTTTATACAACATACCTTCATATTATATTTTAAAACAATTGGTTTATGCATTCTGCTAACTCATTATTGTAAATAAGAGCCTGCCACTTGAAACTTAAGTGAATATAAAAAAAATCTTACACATATGTTATAAGGGCTTTACACCCCCGTATCAAATTTCAAAACAATCGGTCAATGCGTTTGGCCAAACCTGTGTAACAAACACACAAATCAAATATGGTGCGTCGAGTTGAAACAGACCTTGTTTTGTTCGGGCAGTATTTAATCTAATTGTTTCTTCAATCAAGTTGGATTCTCACTTTTGCCAGCACAGAAACAGAAGCCCTACAAACAGACTTAAGCCTGTTTGTTTCACGGCGTTGTTAGACAGACCTACTATTATCTTTTATCTAATGCCAAAAATTATTTATCATGGCTTAATTTTTTGATATAATTATGCCATTAAAATTACTAACGTAAAAACCTAGGATTACGAGTTAAGTATGTGTATATCGACAAGTATATGAAGTAATTTGATACCACATAAAATTAGTCTTGTGTATCAAGATGTAGGGGGCATAACATCGTCCAGAACGTAGCTAGGCCTACTGTAATTAATTACAGCTTTGGAAAACTTCAGTATCTACTCTCTTGACATTAAATCAGAGCCCACCATTTTGAAACAGAAGTGAATAAGAAATAATCATACACATACTTTCAGGCTGCATGCAAGGTACCCTCAACTGGATTGAGCGACCAATGTTCAGCAGTGCCATCACCTGACACACACCTGCAGGGGGTGCAGACTAGGCGCACCTATTGAGAGGATTTAGACATCCTCATGGTACCCGAGTCAAACACACACTTACACTTACGACTTTAACACTTTACACTCTCACTTACATTTAGGGAGGTGATAATAGCCTCAATGTGTTTTTCGCCTTAAAATAAAAAAAAAGCAAGGTACCCTCATAACAAAATTTTAAAACAGTCAACTACATCCACTCATTATTACATACTCATTGAACACATAGTCTTAAACTGTAAAATGTAGAGTTAATATTTAGGTGAGAATAAATCAACAGACATCGGAAACCAGATTCCAGACTCAATGAACCATACCAGTGGTTAGATAATAAGAAGCAGGCCCAACTGTCTAATGTGTTAAGGTTAACCCAATGTGGCTAAAATAAGGACACTACCTCCCAATCGAGCTTAGAGATTTATTAACTTAGAGATTCGTTTTTCCTTCAAAGGTACCTTGTTATAAGTTAGAGATTGACCTGTGTAATAAGATAGAGGTTCCGTACTGTGTACTACAGTTCCGTCAAATGTGTTGTACCGTGTGTATATGTTGCCGATGCCACTGCTTGCAGGCGCTTCAGTATCTTTTATCTAGGTAGAACTCTCTTAGTAAAAGAAAGATATATTATTAAAATATAAAGTTCATTTGGATAGGTTTTGTTCTTAAAGGCTTATGTGCAATGCTGTAAATGTATACTAATTTACATATGTAGTAGTAATAGTAATAGTAATATAAAAATATTGTTTGAAGGCTGCTTTATTCAAACCATATCCGAATTTAATTAAGAAAACAGCCCTAAATTAATGAATTCATATAAACTTACGATGTCTTTTTTCGATAAAACACAAATATTTCTAAACAAATAATTGTCAAAAATAAACATTAAAACATTTATATATGTTGTTGACCATTAAGTCAAACTGTTTCTTACTAATTACCATGAACTTGGTTTTATTAATGTTCAATGCATACAAATGATTATTATTTTAAGGATTTTCTTGTTAAGTCCTTTTTACCAAAAAAATATCTTATACTATTTTTCAAAATGGCAAAATAAAGTAATAATATAATTTTAAAACATAATTTCTGAAGTATTTTATTGTAGGAAAATACTAGACAAATGAAAAAGATATGAAATTAAGAAATTCTACAGTTTTTTTAAGATCCAAACTGGATTTGTTGAAAAATAAATTCAAAGCAAGAAATTTTGTTACATTTCTGAACTGTTTGTTTTATTTTCTAACACAGTCACTTAGAAACGTTTAAACAATATGAGAAAAATTCGCGGCCCGCAGCTGTCTCGCTGACGTGATAGAGCAAATTTCCAAAACAATTTTTCTTTATCTCAACCTTTTTGACATTTTGATTCTGCCATCGTAATCAGCATTAAAAGCTGTACATACCAGCACTTACAACTTCCAAATTACGTTAAAAATAACCTTATTACGTGAATTCTACTTGTTAGATAAAACATACTGAAGTGCTGCAAGCAGCGGCGTCAGCAACACACACGGTGCAACACACTTGACGGAACTGTAGTCTCTATGTTAATACACAGTACCGAACCTTTATCTTATTACACAGGTCGATCTCTAACTTATAATACGGTACCTTCGAAGGAAAAACAAATCTCTAAGTTAATAAATCTCTAAGCTATTACACATCCCCTCCCAATCTCACCCGAAATTTCATTTAGACATGTATTACAAGTATCAAAAATCAATGTAATTATAAACAATACGGATTTTTAAAAAAATATTATATACTTTATAAAAGTTTAGTTCTCTCAACAACAAAATCTAAAAGACAAACATTAAAGACAAAATATAGTAATAAACACATAATAAAACTACACACCCTCGGTGTGATGTTCGGTTTAGAGATCAATGCCTGGCTGAACGTAAACAGGCACAAAGTTTCCAAGCTCTCGTTCCATGTTATGTGAAACTTGTTCATAATAATGGTGATGCATTCCAGCAGGTGCATTAACAGCGAAGCACATTTCTCGACCAAGCTTTGCGACTCGGACGTAATGGAAGAACTGTCAAGATATTCTTCTGGCACAAACTGTCTTAACGCATGAATCATCGTTTGGAAAATGATTACTGCCTGCTTCTACAACAAATAAGGTTAAAATCAATGGACGGAATCTTGAAGTTTTCGGTAAATTTTTTTGCGATGATTCAAAACGCCTGAAAAAACCTGAAAGGCAGTCCACGACCATTCGTTTTCACATAAAATGTTCTACGGAATTGTTTTAATCTAATTACCATGCAATTACGAATATGATGTAACAGTACTGTATCATTATTACGTGTTAACAAGTAATATTACGAATGTAGCCTAATACAGTGGTATTGGTTTTTTAATCCTGGAACTGGTGGGTTTGTTAGCCTTAAACCGGCATGTCATTTTACCATACCATGCAGCATTATTCTTAAAAAATAACAGCTTAGCGAAAAACATTACATGTCCAGATAATATTAGTCTATAATATGAAAAATTAAATAACTATAACTTTGTAAGTGTTTTCTTATTTAGAAATTTAAAGAAGCCGCCTCTGTGGCCTAGTTGATAGCATACTGGGTTTTCACCCCGAGGACCCGAGTTCGATTCCCGGCCAGGGCTTGGCATTTTCATTTCATACGCTATAAATCATCCCATCGTCTGCATTAGCCCAAGTGTGCACAATAGGCAAATGTTAAACATCAAAAAAAAAAAAAAAAGAATGAAAAAGATTTTCACTTTCCATCAGTAATTAACAGCACAAAAATATACATATATTTTTTAACACAAATGTAAAAAATATGCAGTATTTAGTTGTCAATATTAAAAAATATTTAATACTTATTTTCACTAAAAACATTGAAAAATTGAAAAAGTACATTTTTTACCGACTACATAAGTTGGTAAAATATTTATTCAGTCATCTGAGGGATATGCCTTTTTCTTTCTACTTATCACTTCCCTCCAGAATAATTATCAGAAAAATCATGATTTCACATTATTAATTTGCGAATATTACTTGAATTCAAATTACGATCATTTTGTAGGTTACTTATACATAACAAACAAAAATAAACAGATATCTCCGGAAGCGAGTAGGCTCAGTTGACACAAACTGCAGCTTGCGGCAGTTGGAACACAGACTTTAGGCCAGTATAGATTTAAAAAGAAAAATTCTTATTTAATGGTTCTGCTATCGAAAGAAAGCTTGAAATGTCACGAATCAATTAGTATAAATTCGACTATAGTGGACCAATCAGGTGTGTTGTAAATAAACGATCCGTAAGAACTGTCTAATTAGCAGGAATTTAATTTCCAGTTGAGAAAGGGACAAATAAGTCGTAAATTGCGTATCTCACCAATTCTAAATTTAGAACCTAAATTCCATTAAAATCTACATTCTCATAACAACACAAACTTTCAGTATGTCGAGTTACCAAGACGATACTGTCACGATACTGAAATATTGAGCTGCATCAATTTATTTACTTACTCTATCTACGTAGTTAATACAGCGCATCATGCTGACAACAGCTTGCTGGGACAGTACTCCCATATTTACATTTGGGGTAACTCTCAACAAGTTCCTGAACTGAAAACAAGCACGTGAAGTCTCATTGTGCGACATGGCGAACAGTTTCTCCGCATACTTGTCCATCACATCATTACTATGCACAGCTGTCACTTTGACAAACACAAACAGAGGTAGGCCCTGCAATACACATTCAACTTCATTACACTCGACAATTATATGTGTTTAATTAATTACTATAACATAATATATTTACTATTATTATAAATTTAAATAAATTTATTAAACTCTTAAATAACAAGATGCCGTCTATAGAAGAACTATATATTACTAAATTTATACAGTTGCTTGGGCTCTACCTATCGCACCTCAGCTAGTAAGACTAGGAATAAAAATATACTGCTAAGCATAGAAAAGCAATATTTAAGAGAAATAGTCTATACACTGCTGTAAAGCATTTGAATTGTTTACCTAATGAATATAAAAACCTTACAGTTTCTAACAAGACTAAAAAGAGAATGATTCTGGAGTATGTTCGACATAAACTGTATAACTCGCAACACAGTGATGGCTGAATTTTTTCTTATTATTAATTTAGATGAAATTGATGTATGTAAGTTTCTATATAGCGCTTAAACAGGTAATGATATGAAATGTTTTTTTGGTTTTTAGTTTATAAGCTAGTTTTGTATTTTTTTTTTTTATTATTATTATTTTAAGGCGAAAAGCACATTAAGGCTACATAACATCACAGATGTAACGTATTTTTTTCTTAGCCCATTCAGCGACATTATAACCAAGCTCCAGTGTATATCTAAGTGTAAAATGTATATAACAGGTGATTATTGTACATTGAAACAAAATCATGTTAGCCTTATTTTTTGTTTATTGACACACTAGAAGTAATACGAGGTGCGTCCAGAAAGTAAGTTCCGTTTGGTAATAAAATTAAATTGTGTACAGATACAGAAAAAATATTTATTGCACAAAATTCAACAACTCTTAAACTACTTTTCCACATAACTGCCGAAATTTTGCAGGCATTTCTCATAGCGTGGCACAAGTTTTTGTATACCTTCTTCATAGAAGTTTGCCGCCTGTGTCTTCAACCAGTTGGAAACATTTTCTTTCAGCTCTTCGTCATTGTTAAACTGCTGACCACCAAGGAAAGACTTGAGATGTAAGAACAGATGAAAGTCGCTAGGAGCGAGGTCAGGGCTGTACGGAGGATGGTCAAAATCGTCCCAGCCAAATCCCTGTAGAAGGTTTTTCGTCACATTTGCAGTGTGTGGTCGTGAAGAAAAACAACACCTTTTGACAGCAATCCTCGGTGCTTATTCTGTATTGCGCGGCGCAATTTCCTAAGTGTCTTGCAATAAACATCTGCTTTGATTGTTTGACCACGCGGTAAGAAATCAATGAGTAAGATGCCTTTCCAGTCCCAGAACACTGTGTATATCATTTTTCGAGGTGTCAAGATTTGTTTCGGCTTAACCTTTGCTGGGGATGAAGTGTGCCTCCATTCCATTGATTGCCTCTTACTTTCAGTGATGTCGTAAGAAACCCAAGTTTCATCACCTGTGACTATCTGTGTCAGAAATTCTTCGCCGCTTTCATCATAACAGGTTAAAAATTGAAGTGCACTACCCATCCGGTTTGTTTTGTATTGCTCAGTAAGAATATTTGGTACCCAACGTGAGCAAAGTTTACAAAATTAGAGTTTTTCGGTAACAATTTCATGAATTAGTGATCGTGAAATTTGGGGAAATTCCATAGCGAGTGCACTAATTGTAAACTTGCGGTTTTCCTGGATCTTGTCATCAATCGCATGAACCAGTTCTTCTGTAACCAAAGATGGACGCCCACTTCGTTCTTCATGGTGCACTTCACTACGTCCTTCATTGAACTGTCGGACCCATCTTCTCACCATTGAATCACTCATCGCATTTTGACCGTAAACTTCGCAAATTTGCTGATAAATTTCAATTGGTTTCACTTTCCTAGCATTCAGAAAACAAATCAAGATCTGATTTCACAAGCGGCAGGATTTTCAATCAACACCGACATTGTAAACAAGCACAACAAAGCGTACGTGGCTGACAGCAATCTCAAAATGGCGTACGTTTCTTCTCCTTGATACGGAGTGTCTACCGTGCATGTGTGGAATTACGATCGCAGTGTTGCAGCGTAGAGAAATTGAAACGGAACTTACTTTCTGGACGTACCTCATATATTTAATTTTAAATGTTTCAACTTGGTTATCTAGGCCATAAGTTAAAATATAGTTAAAAAAACTTACATAAGGCAATACATAGGTTTGTCGGATTTCAATATTAGAGATACTTCAAAATACATTAAAATGGAAAAATAAAAAAAACAAAATGACTGACTGCAACATGTACTTAATAAATATTTTAACAGTTAAACTATTAAGATTTAAATAACTTTTTAACTTTTATTAAATACTTTATAATTGTTTTCTTCAACTAAAACTTATTAAATAGTTTCATTTCACCTGTATCATAATCAGCTGATTACCGAGGTCAAAAGCAGACTTTTCCATCTGTTCATCGTCATACACAACTCTCTTGATAACCAAATATCTCAGCCTCTGACACTGTACACAGATATCAAACACCAGTACATACTGGCGCTTGTAGATTAAAGTTTCTACAAGTCGTAGCACGACAATGTTGAGTAGCTCAATGTCACGATAGCACAATTCTCCTTGTTCGCTACGCTCTGCACCCAGGAAGTTTAGAAGTGTCAGCATTGAAGCTAAACATCGCAGTAGCTGCAACATAGGCCTACAATAGAACCAAAACGTTTTGTAAAAAACTGGCTTAAACGTGTGGTATAATTCAGAAGAACATTTGTAATAATAGAACAAGAATTTTGAGTTAAACATTTAAAAATATATCATAATAAAATTCTTCATGAGAATATACAGTCAACCTTGGTTTTGGTTAGAACACTAACTCGGTTATAGCGCTATTTTCATAATGACCCAATATTCCATATTAAGTGTATGTATATTTTTGGCTCAGTTACAGCGCTTTGTGAACTTGGATATAACGCTGTCATGCTGCTGTTGCAGTCTAGCGACTTTGTAAACAGCCTGCACGAGAATTTCTCGTGCATGTAGGAGAATTCCCCTTCAGCTCCCTCCAACAGTTCAGGGACACAGTCGGCCAATCTGAGTCTACAAACTGTTACTACTGAGCGATAGTGAAGGAAAGGGAGGAGCTATGGTGAAAGAGTGGGGACATGACCTCTTACTCGCACATTTTTTCTCTCTGTCCCACTGGTGCTCTTAGCAGTTTTCTAAGCTGCTGACCTGTAGACTCTCAATTGAAATGCAATTTGTGTTCTAATTTTAGAATAAAGGTTGAGAATAGAAACCTTTTCTTAGAATTTTGTTGTAGGCGAAAGAAACAATGTAAATTGTGTCGTTCCCAAAAAAGTGTTATCTTTCTTACACACACACTTTGTACGCCATAGTGGGAGGAAAACTTCAATCTCACGAACAGTGTACATACTGTGTTGCATGTATACATACTAGACTGTAGTGTACTTATTTTCTAATAGTTTTAACTAAAATATATTTCAAAATTATGTAATATGTGTAATAAATTGTAATAAAATAACCATTAACCATGTATACAGCATGAAGTATGCTTTTCTTTCATTACATACAGTATTACGGCCGTTTACAAACTCGGTTACAATGCTATCTCGTTTACAGTGCTCATATACGTTTTAGTCCCTTCAACCATGTTATAACCGAGGTTGACTGTATTTTTGTTTACGTAGTAGTCATAAGAGATTAAAACAAAAATTTTGTTTAACATGTTTTGTAGTCTCTGGGAGAAATACCAGAATTTCGGGCATGTAACAGGTCAGCCGCAGGCTGGCGAGGCACTTTTTCAGATTTGAATGCTGAGTAAAAAATTAATATTTTCTTTACAGTTGGCCAGATTTCTCGTATTTCCTCCCGAGCAAGTTGTAGAGTCATGTAGAGTAGTTGCAAGTGTTGATAGGCTGCCGTATGATTGTTCTGTGAGTAGTCTTCCTCTAAGTTCTACCC
Organism: Callitettix versicolor; assembly: GCA_022606455.1. Lineage (NCBI taxonomy): Eukaryota > Metazoa > Arthropoda > Insecta > Hemiptera > Cercopidae > Callitettix > Callitettix versicolor. Next base: position 15,903,211 of record CM040186.1, on the reverse strand, counting down.
AACAACGTTTTCAACCTGTATTTAAACTTAAAATTATGGTGGGAACCATAATTTCTGAGAAATCCATTGTTAAAACTAAAGAAAGAACACACCAATCATAATGAAATTAGTTGAATGGGAGATGCAAAGTGATGCGCCGGCAGTAATGCCTCGGTAGAAATGTGATAAAGCATACTACAGACTCAAGATACACGAGCACTGCAACCCAATCAGAAGCAAGTATTGGTTGACGGGAGTGAACTAGGTTTGCAGGTGTAGGCTATTTGAAAGCCAGGAGAGAAGTTCAGGGATTTTAGTATGGATGTTTTTTGGTGTTAGTAAGTGGAACTGGGTTGTAGAACTCAGTTTCTATTTTGTTTAGGCATTGACATTTATTAACAAAAATTACAATTTAAAAATTTAGAATGTTAAACTGATTGTAAAAGTTCCACTGGGCACATTTATTTATTTATTTATTATGAACTTTTCCTTCATACAAACATTTAGTTAATAAGGACCTATATGGGGCATACAATGCCCGTAATTGCTACTTTTTATTTTTTTCTAACAAATTAAAAGTCTCTTTAGAAATACTGACTGACTAGACCTTTAGTCTACAGATATTAAATCTAACAATTATTATAAAATTTCTTATTTGCAAATTTTTTTTTTACTAAATATTATATTTATGGTAAAACTTATATAAAACAACATATGATCGTTTCAGTATTTTCCAAAGTTAAGGGAAATTTTTGTTTTATAAAGGTTTAAATATTGTATTGTACAACTCTGGTTATATAAAATAAAGGAAGGGAAGCCATTTCGGATAACAGTTTTTTTCGGTTAGGGGATGCACACGATAGATACTTCTTTGTATCTAATTAATTCTGGAAGATTTTGAAGATCAAATAATTCAAATATATTTTTTAGGCTATCCATGATTTAAGTTCTTTTATTAAAGTTAAAAACTACATTTTTAGTCTTACATTAAAAAACTGTTAGATACTCTTAATAAACTGACAGATAGATTATATTAATTATTCATGTTAATTATTCATTTAAAAAACTCAGTAATTTTTGTTTGTTTCTTATGTCACTTACAATGTTTTTGATCATCGCGTACATATCCGTCCATCTATTCATTACAAAGACATCAGCCGGAATTGATTGATGCATTTTTCGACAAATTTTAGCGCAATATAAAATAAAGTGCTATCCGCACTTCTGTATTAACAGCTAATGATTAATGTGCATGTCAGTATTGTGGAATGGGGGTGCGGATTGGCAGTGTAGCTATATTTAGACTCAGGAGTCAGTGGCTGAAGGAAGTTAAGGCATTTAATTCTTTGCTAGCCTATGCAATCTCGCCTTTACATTTCAGTACATTTTACTTATTCCCTGTCATTTTTTTAAAGGTATTTCTATTCTGGATATGTTTTAAATAATCCACTTAAGACTTCAAAGTGGACTATTGAATTCTTCCACCCGGCTAACCCAATTTTACTGCATTATAATTTAAATCTGTTTAGATATAAATCTTTCTATTTTCTACTTTTTGTCCAAACATTCCTTTTAAAGACAACTATCACAACATTTTTACAAAGGCCCTCTGAATGATCCTGTATTACTTCTGAACATTGTTAACGGCCAACCATTAAATGCCTTCAAATTGTCTTTACCTAACTTGTTCATATCTTTAAAGTTTCAGCTTGAATTGATGGTCCCAAAATATGTACTCCTTTACCAAAGAGCACTGAATACTTTTATGATTTCCATTTTGGAAAGGTCTAACTCACTCTACTACACATGTTAAATTGCATATTATGTTATACATGCTTGTTATGCATCATAAACAATGCTATGTTGAATTGTAACACATGCATGCTAATATACATCCATGTCGTAATACATACAGTAGAGTTTATCAGATTAAATAATAACACGAGAAACATTACAGTAAGGTAGTGCAAACTTTTGTTCAGGTGGGAAAGTCAAATTAAAGATTTCAATCAAATTTCCACTCAGGTGGATACAATATGTCAACACAAAATGTAGTAGAGCCTTTATAACTACATATATTGTGGACTGAAAATGTGACGAGTTATGAGAATGTAGAGTCTGACGGAAACTAAATTAAAAAAGTCAATATAATGTGGCTTTGTTAGGTTATATTGTACAACATTATTTTTGTTAACACATAATAATGTAACAGTAGGCCTACTGCATTTGAAATTTATCCTACTATTAAATTAAGACTGAAATACGGTATAGTAATTATATCTCACAGCAAAATCCTAAACATTACTGGAAAATGTCATTTCAAGGAAGAAAACCCAAGTAACTGAACGACTTTTTACAGTGAGATAGTGTTGTGTTGCATCATGAAGTCTTAATTAAAACGCACTGACATTCATAACTGTGAAAACATTCATTACTTAAGATAGTATACTAATAAACATAAAAGATATATACAGTTAATGACTAAAATAATCATCACAAGGCTAACATGATGAAATGAATTTCAAACAATCTCTTACGAAAAAGGCATTCACTAATTTGGTCTGCCTTTTTTAATATTGCACTCACTTAAGATTTACAAACAAAGGAAAAACCAATTCCTTGAATATATAAATAATACACTAGGCATGCAAAAAAAAAATACCTTGTATTGTATAGTAGCTTACTAAGCCTAAATTTAATACGATTCTTTTTCACATATACCCTATACATACCTCTATATCTTCATTTTCCACGTAAACTTGTTCCCATGCCCACACTTCCAAACTGTAAAATTTAAAAATACTGTTCACTCGTGTAACACTCATTTTCGACACTAATAATGCATCTAACACTTCATTAAGAAACCTTATTGTAGCTAACAAAATCCTACGTGGTACTTTCGTACTGATTGGCGTCTTTTTGCACATTGTAGTCTGTAGGCCTACATTAGGACTTTCTCCATGTTTCTCCACCGGTAACAGATCACCGCCATCGGGATTCACACGGGACTGCAATGACTGCAATAACTCCATTCTCGTTTGACTTGATTCTTCTGTTTTAGCAATACATAACGGTTCGACAATAGCATCAATGATTAAATGACAGGTATCCTTGTCACTTTGTTCAAGCAACAAGATTAGGGTTGTGATAAACTTGGCACTGGCTTTGGACGTATACAAGCTGATATCTGTGTGGCACAGTTTTACTGCAGTTCTCCAAATCTCTGGAAAAAGAATGAAACAACTAAGCATTACAAATTAGAATATTTTAATACTGTTGCTCACATATTTATCCTCTTGTAGGCTATTCTCATTTTCGCAAGCTTACAACTCTGCCAGCTTTTTTTGTAACTTACTTCTTCCAACACTAGTTTGAAATATAGTACATTAAACAGTTGATAATAACGAAATAGAAGACAAATAAGCCCTGTACAATAAATAATTAACAATGTTTCATATTGGCATGAACATTCAAATAAGGATTTGTAAAGTTTTAAGTAGAAGACTTTGGAAAATATGATAGTTTTCCTCAACCAGTATTTACCCTAAATGTCACTGTTAATTAAGTAACGTTTTTTAGCCAAAGATATTTATTTTCTAGTGATTTTGTTTGTTTATTTGCAGAGTGCTTCTGTTAACTTTAAAATAAAATATAAAACATAATTTCATTTTAACAAATAGCAGAATAATCTGTATCATCAACATCAGTCTTATGTCAGTTGGACTCTGCCCACTCAACTTTGTCAGGAACATGCGAGAAGGCAAGTTTTGGCATCATCTTATTTCATACAAGTAGCAATTTTTAAAAAAATCGCTACAGCGACATTTCTTGAGTCCCTACCATTTTTTCTTTTACTATAATATTCAGAATAACACACTTTCAAAAAAGTTTATAAAATTTAGATAATGGTAGTCTACTAGTACCGAACTTTATTTCAATCATAAGTTATAATAGGCCTACATTAATACAATCCAATACCTATTAAAGACTCTTTCCATGAGCATTTCATATAAAATAGTGGTCACATTCCGTTCTTCCATAATTAGACTAAAGCATATTCTTCTACAATCGAAAACAAGAGAAAAAAAAGTTTGGTGACAGTCCTGAAAGTCTTCTACAGAAGCGGTCACTGGGATTATTTGAACTGGATGTTATCAAGAAGTATGTTTAACTTAGGTATACATGAAATATTTTACAATGAAATAAATAGTTAGCAATTAGCAAAAACATTTTTATTTATAAACCTAAAGAATTCTAAAATAAATCAAGAGCCATTTACCTGTCTGTATTACCCAATTAAGTCCTGCGTCGTGTTTTACAGTCTCAGTAATAAAATTCACTACAGCCAACATCATAGAAGAATCATGGTATGACTGCTGCTGAACATGTTCTGTGACCGACGAGACCACTTCCTGTTCTTCTAACATAAAGAAGCCAACTGGTTCTGAGGCAATGACTCCAGCTAAGCGAATTGCAAATGTCTGAATACTCGATTGTATCAAGTTCCATCTTTTTATAACTAAATATAGCCACTGCACATATGCTCTTAATGTTTTCCTTGTGAAACCTTAATAATGAAACAGATATACATTATTAGTCATTTAAAATTATATAGTCGACCTTGGTTATAATGACCTTGGTTATAACGCCCTTGGTTAGAACGCTAACTCGGTAATAGCGCTATTTTCATAATGTCCCCAATATTCTGTATTACGTGTACATGTACTTTAGGCTTGGTTACAAAGCTTTGTGAACTTGGAAACAACGCTGTTACGCTGCTGTTATAGTCCAGCCACGCGTAAATTGCCTGCGTAAGAATTTCTCGTGCAGATATAATTTCTCTCTAGCTCTCTCCAACAGAGTCTGGAGGTTCAGTAACACAGAGTCTGCCAATCTGAGTCTACAAACTATTACTACTCAGTGACAGTGAAGGAAAATGGAGGAGCTATGGTGACAAAGTGGGGACATGACCTCTCACTAGCATTTTTTCTCTCTGTTCTACTGGTGCTTTTAGCAGTTTTCTAAGCTGCTGACCTGTAATCACTCTCACTTGAAATAAAATTTTTGTGTTATATTTTTAGAATAAAGGTTGGAATACAACCGGACCCTTTCTTAGAATTTTGTTGCAGGATAAACAAACAATGTAAATTGTGTCGTTCCCGTAAAAGAATTTTCTCTCTCTTACACACACACACACACACACACACCTCTGTACGCCTTAGTGGGAGAAAACTTCAATCTCACAAACTCTCATAACAGTGTTGTTGCATGTATATACACTAGAATTTTACAGTATTTCAAACTTATGTAATATGTGTAATAAATTATAATAAAATAGCCACTGACTATGTATACAGTACAAAGTATGCTTTTCTTTCATTACATACAGTATTGCCACTGTTTACAAACTCGTTTACTGTAAACTCGGTTATAATGCTAACTCGTTTACAGCGCTCATATACGTTTTGTCCCTTCAACCGCATTATATCCAAGGTCAACTGTTTTACAATATCATTTAACTAAAAAATTCTGGTTCATCCAAAAGCAGTTTTGAAAAAACCTGTATGGTTAGCTAATATTTGATTATTATTCCCTTGCATATTTTAATTTAGTTCACGTTTTGTAATGTATATAATACAAAACATACAATAAACTATAAACTGATAAATTTAATTACAATATTAAGTTAAAAACACACCGTTAGTCATATTGATGTAATTTTAGAAATTTTTCCACCAAAATGTTTAATTACATGTCCATTAAACATAATACAAAATATAAAAATGTGGAAACTACAGGAAGTTAAAAAAAAAAGATACAAAATAAAAATGACTTGCATAACCTCAAAAACTACCTCGCAAAAGTACATAACATGTTTTTCGTGAAAGTAATTAATGAAATGTGTTACTAATAATGAAAAACACTTGAAACTTTTTTTTAACACTTGTCTGACATGGTTTTTTGGTAAAAAGCATAATTGACACATTTGTGTATACAACTATCAATATACTGACAATCAGATTGAGATAAGGCATATCCACTTTTCCTCACAAAGCAAACTTACCATCAGATTTGATTTTTTCCACTAGATGAATAAATAATTTTTCCAAGATTGTATCATCAGATATGATAAGTGATTCTTCCAATAGTTTGGAAAAAGCAAGAGTAAATTTTTTATCACTGAAAGTTTCTTCAATATTGATGTCTGGTGATGATTCTTTTTCTGCCATTTATACTGTATAGTGTGATACCCAAGATTCTTACTAATACTGTAACATAATCAAAATAACTATTAATAATTCACTCCATAACAACTGTTTATAGAATTTCAAAAACTGATTTAATTTACCCTATTTTTAAACATAACAACCAACAAAAAAAGTTAGTAGCCTATTATTGTACTTACTTGTATTTGATTTCTAAGCATTAATCAGTTGACCCAAAAATAAAAGAGATAAAAACCTTATTGTTTATCTCTAAAATTATTAAAGGCCAATGGCCTACAAAAAAAACTACTAAATTCACAGTTTATAGATAGGTATGGCAAAAAAAATCGATGTTTTTGAAACACATGCCGATGTTTTTTCAACATCGATGTTTTTGTCCCGATATATCGATATATAAATATTTTCATTAAAAAGCCTGGTAGTGTTCCTTCTCACTGATATATTTTGCTTCTGTTATCAGCAGTTCAGCTTATCACTTCAGAATGTGTCAATGACAGTCGCACTCTGGTTGTCTGGAGCTCAATTCCCGAGGTCAAATTGTCAAATTGCCCATCATCATTTTCTATTGTCTATAACTGTGTAATAACTAATACATGTGTATAGACTGTCTTGAATGGTGGAATGAGTATTGGACTTTCCTATGGAGGAATTTTTCTAGTGATACTTTCGTTTTAATTCGTATATTTGAGTTTACCTATACGACATATTATCATTAACTTAATCCGTTAATATTCTTAATGCATTTTTAGTTTTTAATATAAAGTACATTAAGGTTAAGGAACTCCTCTACACACATGCACACACACACACACACATATATATATATATATATATATATATATATATATATATATATGTGTGTGTGTGTATATATATATATATATATATATATATATATATATATATATATATATATATATCAATGATTATTTATCATTGACATGAATTAATGAAGAATTTATCGAACATCGACAGTCAACCTAAAAACATCGATTATTGATGTTCATCGGCATTCCTACTTCTTCAAATAAAAGTTCTTAACAAGCAGACGACATTTTGATATTAACTAAAGTAAATTAATTTAATTCTTTATTCTTTAGTAAGTATAACATTTTATTTTTAATATAGTCGCATTACATTAAATACACTTTAATTTATACTTAATGTAACTTTTTCAGATCAAAATGTCTTTTAAAGATATGATTCCATCTGTAAGGGCACAAGAATCAGATGAAGAATTAGTAGACCCTCAAACGACCTTAAGGGTAAGTTATGTTATACTTGTAGTGTTTTATAAGTTTTATTGACACTAAGATTTGACCTTGTTTAAAAAAACATGAACAGTTGTAAGATAAGCTCTTTTCATTAGATCTCACAAATACAATAAAATTTAAGAGGTTACATAAATGGTGGTTAGCCCTACTTTATATTTCTTATTATTGCTAAATTCAACATTATTGCAGATGTTTCTTCTTTAGTTAACTTATTACTACTAATGTATGAAGCTTACTTAGTGATACATACAAAATTTACAATTTGTATTCTATACTATAGTATATTTTATTGCTAATTTTGTCTGTAATTACTTATTTTTGTAATTGACCTGGTAAAAAAAACTGTTTGTTACACAAAAACTGATGGAGAGTACATTTTTTTAAAAAGAAATTGGTAATGCTGATCTCATAAATTCTTGGCACAAGGAAATTTGCTTGGTTTGTATAAAATAATAGTTTTATTTCTGATAGTTTTAGGTTTTATTTTAATAGTTTTTATTTCTGAGTTTTGGGGATTTTTGCATGGAGCATACTAGATTTACTACACCAATACACCAGCATTACCACCAAGGTACTGCCAATGCATGTTTTCACATTATTATAACACCCAACAACAGAGTTGAGTTATGTTCTTAAGTTTTTTTTGTTTTTTAATAAAATAAAGTTTACATTGTTTTCATTATTAAAAACTTGTTTTACTTCAAGAAACGTACTTCAAAGAAACAATAATTTTATTCACTGATTTGTACAGTAATATGCAGTATAGGTTGTTTTTGATTTTACACTTTATTACATGCCCAAAAGCAATAATCCAAAATATAAAAGTGCGGTAAGCACTGTATTATTTAAAGAAAACTCAAAACCTAACTTACATGGTCTTGGGGTGGTGAACCTAACACTGTTTTTTATTGGGAGATAAAAAACACTTTTATTCAAAATAATAAAATAATATCCAACCTAAGTGACACATTATTGGATGAAAAAGCTATTTAATTAAATTAGTTATCCTGTAGGTAACGTGTTTTTAATCACTTTAAAAAATAAAAAATCTATATTTAAAAAAAAACAATGATCTGACACGGTTGTTGGGTGGTGAATTTAACAAGAAAAATAGGCAAATCGCAAAGTTTACAAATACTTCATGCAATTTTGACAATGTTTTTATTATGAGAATAAATCAATGCAAAAAGCAATAAACCATAACTTTTAGTAATGGATATCAGAGTGTGTAATGGGAATGAGCAATAAGTACATGTAGTTAATAATAATATGCATTACCGATAAATCCGTGTAAGAAATGTAATATATTTAATGCATTGTAAATAGCAATGGTGTTACAATATGATTCCGTTAAAAACAGCCGAAAATCGTAAGTAATTTTTAACAAAATTATTTTCCGCATGTGAATGTGTGTTAATTAGATAATAATGTATGAAGTAAAACAGAAAATCACTATTTGAAAAAAACAACGTACATTGTATAAATATCTAATATACAAGCTATACCTTAACACTTAAATAACTACTGTTATCACACCCAAAAGCAATTTTATTATATTTTTTTAAATATTTTTGTAGAACATTTGTTTAAGTTGGATCATTGGATTGGTTAATTAGTCAGAGTCCACCATTTCATGGGGGTCACAAAACTATGAACTCCTCATTTATAAGAAGGTGGTTAAAAATATTACATTATTAGGAAATAAACTTATTTTTTACACTGTGGGCTGTTGATAAAGTATTAATTATTTTAGGTTTGCTGTAATAGATAATTAATCAACTTATCATAAAATTTTATTAATCAAAATTGTAAGTATACAAAGAAAATCTTATCGTGTGGATAACACATATTATTTTACACATAATCTAGTCCCGACAGTGAAAGGCGAAAAGGCGAAAGACTGTGTTCTAAATATATGTTTCTTCTTACATTTTATTCAAACATTTTTTTGTGCTCTTTGTTTGTATGCATATAAATACCTCATTGAACATTGTGGGTATTTTTTTTTTTATTTTAAGGCAAAAAGGACATTAAGGCTATTATCGCCTCCCTAAATGTAAGTGTGAGTGTAAACTGTGAAAGTCGTAAGTGTATGTGTGTTAGACTCGGGTACCACGAGGGACGTCTAATGCTCTTAATAGGTGCAGCTAGTCTGCACCCCTATGGTATAATTTATACCTCATTGATAAATGGGGTATTCTCCCTTTTTCTTTGGAAACTAGTAATTTTTATTTAGAAGGGTTTGTGGAACACCTAATCTTAACATGTTTTGTTTGTTAAACAGCGGAAAACAGAACTGCTTCCAAATTAATTATATAATAATGTATCCATATATTACTACATTTTTTTCAGTTTCATTATTATATAGTTTCATAATATATATTATTATAGTTTCATATATTATGAAACTAGTAATTTTTATTTAGAAGGGTTTGTGGTTTATCATTTAGAAGGGTTTATCATGTACTCTTCTATGATAAAGACAATCAGTACATAATAATATACACTCCATCTTAACATGTTTTGTTTGCTAAACAAAGCTGAAAACAGAACTGCTTCCAGATTAATTACATAATGATGTATCCATATATTACTTAAGAAAAACGTCATAAAATATGAATATTCTTGTTGCAACGGTAAATATGTTATAACAGTTTTTACATTTTATAAAATGGATCCAAGAGACCTGCTCATTCCCAGAGTGTAAAATGTTTTATTGTGAAATATGTTCTTTTAATAAAGTATGATTACTAATTTGGCCCTTTTTTTGGTAAAATAAAGTGAATGTTTAACGATAAACTAATATTTCCTGATAACATTATCAGCGTAGTAAATTTTGATTACAAAAAATCACTACAGCATCAATTTTTGAGATCACCAAGGGAATTGTTCACCATGTTATTCAGGCAATTTTCTAGAAAAGAATTGATAGGTATCTTTTTTTATACTAATCTAGATTTTTACTAATAATCGTAAATTAAGTAAAAAAAAATTTAAATAGTGATTTTGTTTGTTACAGACGGACAATCAGTAGGGCCTAACCTGCATGCAGTTCCTCTCCTATAAATAAAATATAATTATCTTACCAATTTTTTTAATATATAATCTGTAAATGCTTTTTTTTTGTTGTGTAATTTTGTTTATAACTTTAGTTTTTATTTATTTATATTTCTTAGTTGGTCCTAGAAAATCCTAAGCACATAGACATTTTTACAGTATAAAACTGTGTCCAATTTAAAAATGACTGTCCATTAGGACGAAATGTATTAAGAACTTTTTTAACTATAATAGGTGTGATTGTGGTGTAGCCTAAAATCGGAATAAATATTATGTTAAAAACTGAGAAAATATGTTTCATTGTATTCATGTGATACTCCAATTATCACATCAGTCTGCAACGAAAAGGCTGTTTATTGGTCCGAGGTGTGTGGATCTTTATATCTTGGTTCATGCCAGGACAGTATTAATACAGGGTCGGCAGCCAGGTTTTGTGAGCACCAACACTAAACAATGCCAACCTGAATAGGGTGATAACCAAGGTCAGCGCCCCTTGAGGCCAAAACTTAACCGCTTATGCTCATCAATTAAATCTTGATCAAAAACAGGATTTACGCTGCAGTTGCCTCAGTATGTGTGCCGGTGCTGGGAGTTGCAACAGCACTGCACTGCATAATCACGGCGAGTCAGTGCGCCTGATTGGGGAGACTGTGCTTGCGCACAACTCAAATTAACAATGTACAATATAAAAATAAACGGTTAAAACATTGCACAAATTTATTTTTATTAATTTTAATCTGCAGTATAATATCCTTAAAAGGTTGGCTGCAGTCCTTAACAGAATCTAGGCAATCTTAGCTGAAATTTTTCCGAAAATTTCAGTTCAAGAGTTTTTAGATTAACAACAATAGAATTTTAAAGTTTAAAATTCTGCATTGTGCAGAATTTAATGCCAGTTATGATAGTTAAACCATATTTTCAAAAAAAAGTTATAAATTTGTTAAGATTTGGAATGGCTATTATTTTGATAATGTTGAAATCGATTTTGTTGGTTAATGAAGTTGTCTAGGCTACTACCAAAATTGATTTAAATCAAAACTAATAAAACATACACAAAATTATTTACCTGTATGTACAGGATGTTTCTAAAATAGGCTGTAAAACTTCTGCAGTGATTTTCTTATATTAAAGTAAAGAAAAAAGTTATTATAAATATGAATCTGGAAATTCTTTGTTATCCTGCTAACCGCCATTTTGCTTTTTTATTAAATAATTTTTACCTCCAGTATGGTTCCAACTATGTTAAAATTTGACATGGTACTTACTATGTCCATTTGTAAAGAACTACATGTATGTATGCAAAGAACTGAAGAATGTATATGAAGAACTATTGTTGAAAAATAATTCCTTAACCTTATCTAATAATATTTTTCAAAATGGTGGCCATTTGGAATTTGTTTTCTAAGTAATGCAAAGACAAATTTTATGAAAAAAACATAAGTCAAAAAAAGTTTTCTTTATTTTTTTAATAAACTAGTATACTTGGTTTTTTTACATAATTCATAAAATAATCTGGTTTCTATTAAAAATGAGTATGTCATTTAAACAGAAAATACTTAGTAATAATAATAATATTATTACTGATTATCATAACATGTATTGAAAACATATTTTGAAAGATAAATAGTTTAAAAAATATACGAAAAAACGAAATTCACAGTAGGGCCTAAAACTTCCACAAGCTGAAAAACACAGAACAGGTGCTCGAAATGACCTTCATTTAAGGTAATACATGATACAGTATTGACCGTCATACTCATTCAAAAATCCCAGATTGGTTCCTTATGATGTTACATGATTTCATAATACTTTCTCCAAAAGTCTCAACATTATTAATAGGTGCTGAATAAACCAAAGATTGCAAGTGCCCCTTTTGTACATAAAATTCTTCAAAATACAGCTGCACTGCTTCCTGGCCACTACCATTGGCTCGTTCGTACATAAAAATCACACCCTTCTGCTCATAATAAGAATAAGCTATTTCACATAATGTTAACTAAATTGAGAGCTTTTTAAAAAATTGAAATGCAAACAATAACTACAGCTGTAATTAATTCTTAAATAATATCAGCTGATTAAAAAAATTGATACATCTTGCTTTTAACTAGATATGATTGTAAAATCACAAATAAAGTTTTTTTCCAGAATTAGGTCGATAATCCTATTATGCAAATAATGATACACCAATAACTTCCATAACCCTGTTCTTTTATGTCAGTTTAATTATTAGATTATTAAACTATTTCATATTAATGATTATTAATGTATTTTCTGTTTGAATTATACATACATACATACATATATATATATATATATATATATATATATATATATATATATATATATATCGTGCTCAGTGTTTGTGATGTGTGTTTTTAATGTTTTGTTTGACTTTGTGACGACCTCGACAGAGGGATTTAACATTTTGTGTCACGGCCGGAAGATGAAACGATAGTTTCGAAACCGCGGTAGCCTTTACGAGGTTAGTAGATAGACCACTGATGGGAAGAATAGATGATAATCCTGATTATTTTGTGATGCAACAAACTAATATAAACTACTAGCAAATTTTTAATTCACTTTCAACATTTAAGTTTCACATTTGTGATTTAAACAATTTATCAAGTTGCCAGTTCACATTATAATTAAATTACTGTTATTTCTGGAGGCATTTTGGATTTACGAACGTATAAATTACATTATTTTACCTAACCTTAAAAATATTAAGGTCTCATGGACGCAGTTAATCCATACTGTGAACTTGTAATTTTTAATGTACAAAGTGTTGTGTTTTCATAAAACACTGTACATATAAACCGCCGATACATGTAACTAGATTTTACCACTTTGATTCTAGAGTGAAGAGCGAAGTGTCAGTTATATCCAGTCTCATTTAAATTCTTGGGTGTGTTTTATATTGATTTGCTTTATGAAAGATGATGTATGGGAGTGATACTGGCATATTTTGAAAATTTTAGCCTAACCAATACAGACGTTTTTGCTTTAGAACAAATAATATACAAAAAGCAAAATTTTCACAGACGGAATGTTTTCCCTCCTCTTTTTAGAATTGCAGGATTGTAATTATTTGGCATGGCTACTAGTTTTTAACATGTGTTCAACTTTTTTTCTGTAGGGGAAATGTTCAGAAGGCAGTCACTGTGCTTCACTGAAAGAAAAACTGCAGACTTGCAACGACAGGGTCAGCAGCCGCAGTCAGACATCGGAAGTATGCACCGAAGAACTGTTTGATTATTTCCATTGTATGGATCATTGTGTATCTAAAAGCCTTTTCTCTTCCTTAAAGTAAATCGAACTAATGTAATTTAGTAGATATACAGTATTGTTAGTGAAACAGTGTAATTTTACTGTCCTTGTTTAATGTATTTATTAAAGAATTATTGACAAAATGTGTTTATTTGTGAGCTATAATGGTGGGGTGATCATATTAATAACGTACAAGATAGGTACCTGTTCTAAAAGTACTGTAATAATTTTTCCATTGACATTGTTCATATAAAACAAAGTTAGGCCAGGTGGCCACCAAATGCGGATTGGAGTTGCGTCGAGCAGAGCAGACTATTCAAAATTGAATCTGTTGTTTTAGTTTAAGTATGGCCACTGAAAACAAAACAGAGCCACGCATTACTGCTTCACTCCGCTCAGCTCCATTACGATTTTAGTGGCCACACTTATATTAAAAACAATAGGGTTGGTTTTAAGTATGTAGTACAGTCTGTTTCACATTTAGTGATCACCTTTGAAAGATGTGTTTACTTGGAACCACTATATAGTTCAGCCACCTTGGAATCTGACCTTCTGGTTAGTCTGCTGTGTTAGAACTGTGCACCTCAAGGTTCTTAGTTCGAGCCGCAATTACTCCTGTACCATTTATCGTTCACACTGATCCTTCATCACTAGTCTAACCGGCGTAAAGTATGACAAAAAAAATATATGTGGAAGAGTGTTATATATAGCAATTAGTTATAAGGATATAAACAATGTATCAAGAGTTTTTTACTGTTATGACTTTAGCTTTTAGGCCTACTCAGTACATCTTGCTGAAAACATAGTTTTTCTCTTGTATGGTTTACTGATTTCAAAATCGTTACAAATAGTACGCATATAACGTTACAGAAGAAAACATTAAATTAAAACAATGCATATCAGCAACTATATAAAGAACGGTACTGCAAACCACAGATCTGACTGTACTCTTTTTGTTAGAGAACAAAGGAAACAAGTGTTCAAAAGGAAGGAATGTTGCTGATGTAGCAGCACAGTTCAGCATAAGATAACAAGTGGTGTGTCACTGGTGGTTCAGCTGGTTGAAATTTTGAAAGTCATATTTTGATATGTGGCTTTTTGATATGAAAAGTCATATATACTTTTCATGTGGCCACCCTATTTCAAGTTATAATAATTTATGTTGCACATTATACTCTGAAGTACAACCACACGAAATATTTAAAATTAATTTGTTCAATTTTTGAAGATGGTGAATAAATAATCGCACAATGCTGTCTTGTTGACACGATAGAAGCAAATTTCCAAAAGTATTTTTTCTTATCTTAAACTATTTTTGAAATTCTGATTTCGCTATCATAACCAGCATGCAGATCTGCATTTATTCGTATCCTAACTTTTAAATTACATTCAAAATTTGTAAATGAACTCTGACCATCAAATTAATTACTTGATTTCAATGGATTTTCAAAATCAGAATTTATGCAACTTTTAACGCCGATTTCTTTGGGGAAATCAGATTTTCAAAAACATTTAATAAAAACAAAAATAATTTTTTCTAAGATATGAAACAGCTGCTATTTTGAAACTGTTGAAAAAAGTTATAAATTTGTTACGATTCCGAATGGCCGTCATTTCGATAATGTTGAAATCGATTTTGTTGGTTAACGAACTTGTCCAAGTTATTACCTAAATTGTTTTTTGCCATTTTTGAATCAAATCTGATTAAAAGAACTTAAACATTTTAATACACACACACACACACACACACAATATATATATATATATATATATATATATATATATAAAGTTGCTTGTAATCTTGAAGGTCCAGTGTTTCCACTGGGATTTTTAGAACCCGGGATTGTTCTAGACCTACATGTCGCAGGATTAGACTCAATAGATGTTGAAGATAGACACGCATACAGGAGAAAGATGCTCGTTTGGAAGGTCCCAGAGAATGAAATCCCAAAGAGAGCAGGGGTAAAATGAACGAAGGAGCGGAAGAGGATACATGGGGACAGGATGAGGGATGTGTGGAGGATTAGAAGGAATAAGACATGAGTCGGAGTGCTTTGCATGATCCAACAGGGTCTATGCGCAGATAATAATAATATATATAAAGTGTACAAATTTTAGACCATTTGAAAAAGTGATCTGGAGGGCAGAATTGGCGCTCATTTTCAAGGTCTTACCACGATGGCTTCTCCAATAGTCATTTTCCATAGAAAATTCATTAACACAAAATGAAGTACAACAGGTATTAAAAAAACAGAGGCATTGAGAGCAGTTAAATTTTTACTGTAATCACAGTCTGTTAACAATCTTAAATCACTAAACTTTATCTACATTACATTATTTTACTGAATTATATTATACTTTGATCTAGAACATTTTCTATTTTGTAATCGACCGAGGGGCAAACTCCATTTGTAACATTGGTTGTCCTTTGAAAAAAAACAAGGAAATTTAAGTAAAAGTTTTAAATACTGTACACGCTGGATTGCAAATCAATATCTTCAATGGCGCTTAGTGAATCATACAAACACACAATAAATCTACCTAGCCGTTTAGTGAAATCAAAGGTCTTCCATTATCTTAATTTTATACCAAGTTTACAAGTCACATACACTAATACTTAACTATAATCAACTTTTGGTAATTTGAAATTCTGAATAATTCAGTTTTTCAGTTCTTTAGAATTTATTATTTTAGAAACATTCATAATTTGAATTTCATTTGGATAATTCAAAGTGATTTACAAAAACATTTGTAGGCCTTTCAAGAGACTGAGAAGTAATAGAAATATTACCCTTTCCGTCTCTGAACTGCCCACTAAAACATTAATGGAAACCAAGACTGGAGTCAACTGATCATGTCGATCAGTTGGTACGTCAAAGACTAGTCAAGATCTTTAAGGTGGGTGAAAGGCTTGGCTACGTCACCGTGTAAGAACAAAGCACGGAGCTTTATATTGCAAATGAGGTTGGACTAATGGTAGTACCACTGTTAGAAGATGATCTCCCCTTTTCCACTTTTATGGACTGACGAAGAGCCATCAAGGACAGAAATGCCAGTCTATGTAACCATTACTTGCTACTCGTAATAAACTGTCCACTGAAACACTTTTTAATTTACAGTATTAAACACGTTACATCGAAAACAAGCATGAAAATCATAAAGTACTACAGTTTCAAATATGATATAAAGTGAAATGTATTGTACTTGTTAAAAAAAGTTAATTTTGTGTCAATATTCTGTTTGGCTTTGAATTATCAGGTCGACTGTGTTGTTTAATAACTAATTTGTCAAAAAACAGTAACTAGTGTGTTATTTATTAACCTGTATGCAATAATAATGCTGTTTAACAATCCCTTTTGTTTTTTTTTGGAAGAACATGGATTCAAATTTTCAATCCGGACATAAAATTAATGAAATTAGAAAAACCGTTTAAAAGATAACACTGCTGTGTGCACAAAATGTTTAGTAGTATTTTATAAAAAAATTAATTAAATTAAAATAGTCTTTTTGCTCTTTACCACATGGTCTGTTTGAAATTATAACATAGCATATATTCTATAAAACTCACTTTCACAAATAACCTCAAACAAGTTACATCATCATAATCGTTTATACACTTTTCTTAAATAATTTTTAATAAAATTTTACCATTAGCCATTTTTGAAACTATTGTTACTTCCCACTCACAGTTCATTGTATATTTGTATGTCACTGATATTTTGGTTTCTGTAAACACTTCGTTAAAAAATAATAAGTTGGGTAACTGAAGAAGTTTTAACGTTTCACGTTAAAATAAAATAATCAACTCGAATTGCCCACATTGTTTTAACCGACACCGCAACAAGTTCTGTTTTGGTTCTAAGTTATATACAGTACTTGCTATAACTTCTATGTACAGATTTTTCACTAAATTTAAAAAACTGTTAACAAGGCTAAACTTTGGTTATATATAACATGAGTAACCGTAATCAGTGGCGGATACATTGGGGGGGGGGAGATTGCAACAATACTGGATAAAATGCAATTTTGTATAAGAAACTATTCACATCCTATACACATACGAAATTCACCAGTCATTACAGAATCGGTAAGGTTAGAACTTCTCTGGTCAGCGGTAAAGATAAATCTTCCGAAAATTTGGCACCTTTGAATTGAAACATTCGAAAACACTTAACAAGTTTTGTACGGAGTAGAAGGATTAATACACTGTTTAGGGATCGAGCTAAAAAAAACTACAGCATGTAACTGTATCGCTGACATAATTAAAACGAATTTCCAATTATTTACATCATATAAATGAACATCGTGGTATACAAAGTTCGATTTTGAACAAAAATTTATTTTCATAATAGCTTAGGCTCGATACCTAAACAAATTAGATCATCCGTTTCTTAACAGTGGTGTTCCAAAATTAAAAAAAAAATCTTAACTTATTTTAAAAATGTATTGAAAATCTTGATTTCATCATCGCAATCAGCATTCAAGTGTGCATAAATTAGTATTTTAAATGTTATTGAAAACAAACCCAAACCCTGACCACGAATTCATTTTCATATTTTCAATGAAATTGGAAATGCTAATTTACACAGATTTTCATGCTGTTTACAACAATGAAATCTGACTTTCAAAAAGAAGTTATATAAGAAATTTGTCCAAGCTATTACAAAAATCAATTTTTTCCAAGTATGAATAAGTTGGACCCTAATTAACCGTGAATGCCAAAGTGCTAATACAAACACATGCAATATATAGATATTCTAACCAATCCCTCAAACTGTGTTTAAGAAGTCACTTTCATTACGATTCTTTTAAAAATCATATACGCTTTATTATGAAAAACAATATTTCTGATTTAGTTCAGTAACGTAGTGAATTGGCTTGATACATAGTACACAAAAATTTTGGTTTCGAATAAATTGTGGCCTACTACTATTGCATTTTCCTAAACGCTATTGTCTTTTCTAAATGCCCTGTATTCGTTACTCTTCCTTCTAATTTTTTTACGGAAAATCAAAATTTAATAAGGTGAAAAAGGAACAGTAACGAACTGTTTAAAATCGAAGGTTTTTTGAATAACAGGTCTGGTAAAAAAAAAATTGAACACCGTTTTTCATTTTAACGTTCTAGTGAAATTTATAATAAAAAAACTGCAGGAATTTACGAAAAATATTTTCTTATAAAAAGCTAATAGAATTTATATTACTGTAAATTACATTCACTGTCTCCTACACATCAGGTAGATCAGTGAAACAGTCGTGAATTTAAAGATATAACAGGACACTAAATGAAAAACAAACTGGTTTAAACTCATCAAAGAAACCATTCTTTCGAGTGCAGCTGCATTTCACTGTATAGCAGCTGTGAGTGAGTGTGTGTGTGTGTACAAGCGCATATTCATATTTTTACCTTTATTTTGCAACAATTTTACATTTTTAACTCTTCAAATGCATTCCTACATTGAGCAAAGCATGCTAAGTCCATGCTTACTCCGTCTGTTCCAGGCAACGTCGTTACTTCCAGAGAAATTGCCCCTCCCCTTTTCAGTCCGCCACTGACTATTATTGTTGTTGACTATACTTTTTTACTTCAACAATAACAGAAAACTAATCAATATAATCGAAGTGTGCTAATGACGTATAGAGTAATTCACAAGTATGTTATCGAAAATTGAGGAAAATATTTCAACAGTAATTACATTATTAAATCCGCTATCGGTAAAACATTTTTGGGGTACATAATGCTCGACAAAATTATCAGTACTTTGTGGTTATATAATTAACTTTAGGCTACTTCAACTCGTTCAAACCTAAATGTAAAGTTTACATTCCTAACTAAAGACTATACAATAATTTGTTTATAATTGAAGATGTCCTGAACCATTTTTATGGTTCAACTTTATGAATAGCTTAGAAGATTATGAAACTTAAGAAACCCACCAGGTACATGATTCACTAAACTTACTGGTAACACCAGTCCAGTAAAATTGTATTACTGACACATCAATTTTTGTTTCATAAGTAATTATATCACAGCTTGAAAAACAAGTGCTATTACGATTTATGTATTACAAATGTAAAATTCAGCTGTTAAACACAAAACTGATTTTTTTATAACGAAAACACTGAGGTGTGTTACAAACTTGGCCTACGATATCATGTAACTTAACATAACTTAAGTCTGAATTAATCGTTTCTCAATAATTAAAGAACTGATTTTTTTCACTTAGCGTGAATTAACACTGCCTGCGAAATGAAAAGAAGTAATGACAAGAGAAGTGATTATAATATTTGTGTGTGTGTGTGTGTGCAGACGCGCAAGTTCCCAATTATTTTTTTAGAACTGTACTACAAGACAAGACAAATACTTTGTTTCTTACAGTGGACCCTCGACTTACAAATGACCCTAATAGTGAAAATTTCAACAAACGAAATGAGATTTCGGGAATTTTCCGCCCAAACTTACGAAAAGAGCCTTAACTAACGAAACGATGTGAAAAAGTGTTTACGAATAGGGCAGTCACACATTTTGATGACAATTGCCTAACGCAAGACAAATACTTTGTTTCTTACAGTGGAGCCTCGACTTACAAATGATCCTAATAAAGAAAATTTCAACATACGAAATGGGATTTCGGGAATTTTCTGCCCTAACTTACAAAAAGGGCCTTAACTAATGAAACGATGTGAAAAAAACATTCCGAAAAGTGTTTGTGAATAGGGCAGCCGCACATTTTGATAACATTTGCCTAACGCATTTCAGAAGCATTCTTAAAAGTCAGCAAAAACAATCGTTGCTGAACCGTTATTTCACCAAGCATACGTAAAAGAAACTGGGGATGGTGAAAGTGAACCCAAAAAGGCAAAAGAAAGTGATAATTAAAAATTAAGTTCTAAAAAGTGTACAAAAATCATAAAATTAAAAAGTTAAAAAAATTTAATAGTGTTATTTGTAATACACTGTGTATGCACGTACGCTCTCTCTCAGCTCTACATGTTCATCATCTCCTCCTCCATACCCACAACCTTCGCCGCCATCTCCTCCCATGATCTTTGCTACGTATCTGAATCTTTAGACGTAAGAAACATTATTACGTGCATTATTTCAGGTTTTATCTGTGTTTTATTAATGCATAATTCTTCCATATTTGTATGGGGGGAGTTGGGGGTAGTGGAACAAATTAGGCAATTTACATATAAAATGCACCTTAACTTACGAAACGACTTCTGGAACAAATTTAATTTGTAAGTTGAGGCTCGAGGCCCCACTGTATTAACAATAAACTTTACATTCAAGCTAAGGGAATACAAAGGAAGATATTGAATTTTTTCCAAATACCGATTGTCACATTTGTCTCATGAATAAAACTGAAATGAGGTCATCATTTATACTCGCCATAGCTATGTTTCTTTCACCATCGCTTGTATTGTGAACTGGTGTAAATGACTGAATATATTTATATCTGTGAAAATAAGCACTTCTCTTATCTGGAATTGTGAACGCTTCCTTAGTATGTAAAAATGTTTTATTTTACTAATTTGTTAAGAATATGCTTAACAGCTTAAAACTAGTGAAAAATGAGCGTAGAATGAATGTTTTTAGCTGTTTTGCCTTTTTATAAAATTAAAAACTTAGCTCCGGCAAGTTATAAAAGTTATTTTGCTAAACTCAGTTCTAAAAATTATTGAGATAAAATATTACAAAGCTCGGCTTCTTTTAAAGTGGTTTACCTGCTTATGATCATACATTAAGAGTTTGTGAACCCTGTCGGCCATATTGAATCTATTCTGTATAAGACTAATGTTAATTAACAATACAGATTACGCCGTTAATTGTAAAGTTAAAATTATATTTGATATGTCATATGAAAGGTCTTGTTTGTGGAAATACGGTATGTTTTTTACATGCAGTATATATTTCTTGCTTTTTAAGATATAACAAAGATCTTTAAAAGCAAAAAAAACATATATACACAATGTAAAAATCAGGCCACATTTCTGTATATAAGATTTTTAAAATGAGATATCAAAAATATTTTAATCTTAATAAATAGTGCAGTTGCTTGTACCGTTAACTAACATTAATTTTCTAAAGAACAGATTCAATATGGCTGACAAGGTCCATAGACTTATTTTATCAGTTAATTTTTTTTTAACCTACAACTTTATGAAATAAACAATGGCGTACACTTGTAAAATATTGTTATTCAGGGCTTGCAAATACAAAATAATACAATTTACAAGCTTATAAGTTTCTGAAGCAAGCCCTGGACTACACGTACTAACATAACAATGCCAGTTTGTTCAATAATGACAGATTTTTGGTAAGTCTATCAAAATACAAGACTGGATCAACTCAAAATGATACACAACCAATAAGTCTAGTTATTGTTATTAAATTATATTTTGATTCCATAAACGTTGCATATTCAAAATTATAGAGCGTTTTTATAAAAATAAATATTGTATTCAAACCCTAAGTAAAACTATTAGACCAAATTTTAAAAAAATTATTAGAATCAGTGCGTACCTAGAAATACGTTGTTTTGGTATCGACTTGTAAGGCTATGGACACATCCCCTGACCAGCAGGCTTGGGCTAACACAAAACAAATTTATTGAACGCTATATTTATTGCTTGAATTTATTCTTAAGGGCGATAAAACCCTATATTACACAGTGTTTTACATTATCTAAAAAAAGTTCAAAACCGAATGTGTAATCCGTTAAAAAAATCTATTATAACAAAATGCTTATGTTCGTCTAGGACTAACTTACATCTACTGAGGCTGAAATATATAATACCATACGCTACGATTGTACAAGTTGGCTGTTGTTGTACATATATACACAGCTATAATACAAATCCAAAACTATACAGAACATGTATTTTTTGTGATGAAAACGCACTGTGAAAAAACCTTAAACCTAACAAAAATCCCAAATTGAAAACCATTATTTTGTAGTTTTAAAAATGAGAAAAAAACTTCTCGGTTAATAAATTTAACTATATTGCGCGCGGTGCAAATGAAATTGTTTTTCTTAAATTCATGGACGAATCGATCTAGAAAAGGGAAACTCTTAATGTCCACATTAAAATTACTGAGACGGTATGATCTCTCGACATAACACATGTCATAAAATAAGACAAGCAGTTTTTGGATCAGTAATGCAAACCTGAACCCAACCTAACCTGGTATATTAAAAATACAATTGAGTAACCGATAGTATGCTGCTTCCCAAGTCAAAATAGCTGAAAAGATATAAGATTCCTTACTACCAGTTAATATATAAGTTTAATGCTTGATTATATCCTCTTATTACAAAATTTTGTAATCGGATGTATATTCATCTTTCCAGACCATTAGCAAAATTTTTAAAAAACCATATAAAATGATTTACTGTCTTACCAATCAAAAATTAATGGAATTTACGAACTGCATCCTACAAAGTAAGGTTAGGTTCATTACGTTTACCTTAAGTTTTTTTAGTTAAATGCGTTTTGTAACAAAAAACATATTAAAAATTAACAAAACAAAATGTCTTTTGTTTAGCCTAATTCTAAATAATGCAAATAATAGAGGAACTAAACATACTTTGGCTTAGATGAGTGGCTCGGTACATACTGTGACAGTGCAGTTACTGTAATTCAGTCGGCTCGCGTTAGATTTCAATAGCATTACGTTAATAACAATGCTTAAATTTCTAACTAATATAGAAATACAATTAACGTTGGGCAATAACGTAGCTAATTAGCTACTTAAACTATATAACCTCTAAATTTGATATGCATTTGTATAAAAAAAAATGTTATCGATTCAATCTTTAAAATTAACAGACAGTACAAAGGTTATCATTTTTATTCTACAGTTAGACTAATGGAAATGTAGATCGATGTAATAGACAGAAAAAATTATCTTACAACCTGCACAACTCGACACAGTACATTAACAAAGGCCTGTCTTCAGTGTTACATTTTAATGCCTGATGCCAATAAATTATAGTATGGTAAGCTTTTGAAATCAACAAAATGTGGAAATTAGTTGCTTACAGGAAGCATATTTCTAAATATTACAGGATACACTAGCGGAGAAAAACATATTCATTCAGCCTTCTGTCACAATTTAATAAACTTGTTGCCAATTTGATATTTAGATCTTGTATAACCTATAAACCATTGTTTTCAATTATATTCAACAGCCATACTTACGCAATGGCTCTACTGTTCTTATTAGCCTAATTTATTCAAAATTACACTGAAATGCAAATTACTTATAAAAAATTTTCATTTACTTATTTTGAAATTAAATAAGAAAATCAATAGGTAAATTCCACAATGTTGAAGGCGAACTGTTTTCGCTTTTTCTACACGACTAGTCAAATATTAAATCTAGCTAATATTCCCATAATTCAATAGTGTTAAATTATTAGAGAATTTTTTAGACAAAGAAACAAATACAATATTAGGATTTTTATAAAATTTGAAAGAGAAAAACTGTACGACAAAAACGTATTTTTTGATTGGCACTTCAGTTACGATGAAAATCTTGCACAAGTATTGCAGAACTCGCTCCGGCTTCGGCCAATCTATTGCATTCTGATGCTCATTAATATTTATTAAATTAGGTCGTCCGAAAACACTTTGGACCACAGCATAGGCAAAACACCAGCAGTTGACCACAGCAGTTGACCGTGACAAAACACAGGTCACAATGTCAGAAATTATTTCTTCCTTCCTGCAAAGGATGTAAATAACTTTTTCAGATAGAAGTAGCAGAAAGCTGAAAATTTACATGTGGTAAAGAACACGTGTTGGAACGATTTAAATTTGCAAGTGTAAAGGTCTGTTAATACTTCATTTTAAAGGTTTCGTCTAGTAAAAATTATTTTGTAAACTAGACCCAAATTGTTGGCTGGTTAAATGTTTAAAAAAGTACAATTTACATCAAAATCCGTCAATGAAATGAATGATGATATTGAACAATTTTTTTAAATTAAAAAATTAATTAATCAAATTTTTTATGTAAATTTTTAGATCAGATCCAGCAGCTATTTTCAACTGGAGTAAAACAGTGAGTTTTTATTTTCTATTAAAACCTATACACTAATGTATGAGCTTCACATTTGAAAATTTTAAGTTGGACTTCAAAACTTCCACTGCGGGTTGCGGGTTAATTTACTTTGTATAAAATAAAACATTTCTAACGTTTCAACATTCTTCTTTTTCTACCTTTTTCTTTTTAAATTTAAAAGTCACTCAACCACTGTAACACTCTTTTACGCCTAATATACAACATATAGTTTAAACCTATAGGTTGTTCTAACTGCCCAAATAAATATTATTTTGTTAATAACGTTTATTACTGTACGAAGATTACTTATGTTTAAGATCTATACGTTAATTTGACAAAAAGATAGAGATATAGATAGAGAACGAGAGAGAAAGAGAAAAGCTCCTTGGTAAACATCTACCAAACAATTAAATACCATAAATGAAACTCCGCGTCTTCTGTCACAATATGTACCCAATAAGATGTAAATTAATTGATCTAATAAAAAAAAACACAATAAATACTGTACTGCTAATTTAAACGTGATTTCCTATTTTCGTTACAGTCACTGGCTCTGTTTTATCCATAATAATAACTTCTTTTTTCCGACAACGCCGTATCTTTTCGACTGAAGGTAAGACGACCAACAAGATACCCGAAAGAGCGATGAATATGCCTGCCAAATAGAACGACAGGTCGTAGCTACCCGTGATGTCATATAGCCAACCTGTTAACAGAAATAAATTAATGTTAACGGTACAAAAAAATGTTGTAAAATAGTCCTCGTCGATTTGTAATTTTTCATTTAAATAGTAAAGTATTACTGAACAGTTATCAATTATTTCAATAACATTTATTTGGAAAAAAATGAAATGAAATCATTAACTTAGTTACATTTAAAGTCAATTTAGTGTCAATAAGTAATCAATTTTACAAAAAGAAATCAAGAATTCGACATTGATTTTGTTTAATTTACAATGGTAATAAAACAAATATAATTTATTCTGTATTGTATAAATGGTAAATAAAAAAGTTTGTTTTTAAGCTTTTTGTGATTACATTCATGAAATGATGTACAAAAAAACCTTACTCAACTTCTTCATTGTTGATGATTTTTTTGCAAATCACTGTTGTGTGCATCCTACATATTGGTATTTTTTTTTTATACTTTTATTTTGCATAACGGCGATGATAACCTTAACGGTTTCTCGCCGGGAAAAAAAAATCCTACATATTGGTTTGTCGAACATTGTCCATCTTGAAGGCCTTACATCATGACCCTTATCTATCATTTCTTTCACTGCAAATCGAGTAAGTCCATGTAACATCTTCACAGTCTGTAGCAATCAAGTGTTTAAGGGTTCCAGGTCGGGTACAGCCCCAATTTCCATTCTACTATCGCTCCCAAGGTCTGCTTTTGGCAATTATGTGGCCATTGACAGTTTGTTTGTAGCCATTAAAATCGCACAAGTAAGTAGAGAAATAAAATGTTCTTCCGTACATATAGGCAAGACCAAATTGAAACTGGAGGTCACCTGGCATCCAGGGTCCGCATATTTAAGCTAAGCGTCCCCCTTAGCTAGGCAAGCCTTTGGTGTACAGTGATACCCCGGCTTACGGTCGACCTGGACAACAGTCTAATTGACAGGTCAACAGTCCAATTGACGGAATAAAAAATTGACGCATAACAGTTTAGTTTCAGATAAAGGGCTGAACATTTAAAAGTGTTTTTATTTTGTTAAATTATTTCTAAGCAGATGTGTAAATACAGAGATAACATTGTGCTGTGCTACAGAAATAAACATTGCGCTGAGTTAACACAAACATGACTTTGACTGATGAGTGATTAGTTTTAGTAGGGTAATAACAAAATTCTTGGTTCTGTTCTCAGAATGCCCACTCCTATTTCCTTTTCTGTCACGTACCTAATTTTATTTAGTGTGTCAACTGTTTTACTGTGTGTTTAACTTGTTAGCCCAATAAAAAATTTAAACTATTATAATATTATCGTGTTACATACTTTTGATTTTTAAATTTAACAAAACATTAAGTGTCTTTATGTGTGAGTTTCAAATTGTTGTTTAAATCCTGTTTTCAATTTTTTCTTGAACTAATTAAATGGGCCCTAAAAGAAGTGCTTTTATTAGTGGAAGTAAAAGACGAACTGACTATTTAATTAAAAAAAGCTACAGTATGAACTAAAAAAATATACAGTGTTGATTTGTCCTGTGTGTGTATATGTGACATAATTACATTTTTATGAATTTAGTTATAATAAAGTGTGACTTCTGTTCTGTGAATATTATTTCATTCTTCATATTTGACATATTAATACTAAGTGCTTTCTTCTTCTTCTTTCGATGAGGCCTGCTAGGGACCACATGACAATTTAAATTCTTCACACTTAGCTGTTTTCTCTTCCATTCCCTCCAATATTCCCTCATCCTTTCACTATGCAACTTCTTTCTGTCTTCGGACACTTCGCACCAGGTTTCTTCTGCAATCTTCCTTGGAATCCCTCCATACTCAATATCCTCTTTCTAAAAATCTCTCTGTTCAGCGTTTCTTCTTAAGTACTTTATTATTTTGTCCTATGTAACACATTAAAATGTTTTCCATAAGTCTGTATTGTAAACACTGACTCGCACAGCAATCAGCTCAGATAACATTCTTAATTCTGGAACGAATTAAGACCGTTAACAGGGGTACCACTGTATACTGTTCTACCGTGGTTTGAGATGAAGAGATCTAAGCCAAAAGCAGATAGATGAAGAAAGGTTAGGTCCAGCTACAGCATCTCCACACTGCCAAACCCGTCGTACTCACTATTTCCAAGCCTCTGACGGATACACGAACACTTACAACCTGAATTTGTTGACGTCTGAGATACATGTATTCATATTATCAATGAAGTAAAAAATGAACTTAAATTAATAATAAATGATATTACACACCTGCAAGTGGAGGTCCTATGAGGTTAGCCAATCCCTGCACTAGAAGCAACAATCCGTACGCATTAGTGAACCTTTCCAAAGTAATTAGTTCCACGAGTATAATGGAAGTGAGAGAATAATTTGCTGCGATGAACAACCCGAAAGCTCCTGACACAACGCACAGTAATTCATAAGACTTTAGTATAGGTATAAGTGCAACGACAGCACCACAGAGAGCCATGGACGTAGCGTACACTAGGCCGGCGTTCACCCACGCACGATCTCCAGCCCACCCGAGCCCTATCTAAACAAATAATAACAGCTACTAAACAAAACATCATATGAATTAACTGTAATAATTTTAAATATTCTATCCTATGTAAAAACAATTATTCTAAGATTACTAAAAGGTTACACCAATATCGTTCATGAACTGGAAATCACGGAGCTAACAACTCCATTTGGACCCTACATTGAGGGGGGGATTGCTTGTTTTTAAAATAATTAGCAATGATCATACTAAGCAGCAGATCAGAAAACATGATGTACACTTATTGTGGGCTAGCGTCAAGCTGTGACACTGATCCACAAAACATAAACAGGTTTTATTTAAAAAACACCTTAGATATGTCGTAAAGTTTTTTTTAACAAAATAAGCAAATTTTTTTACATACTGCATTACTATAATTATAATTATAAACAGTACAATAGTGTGTAAACATTTTGCGTAAAAGTACAGTACATAAAAGCTAGCCTATTAAGAATGGTGCTTATAAATTCACACCATTACTTCAAAAACAAACAACTCAATTATCTGAGATAATGGTCGGTATAGGTATTGCGGATAAAAATTTAATAATATAAAACTGAAAAACCTGTACTAATGTATGTTCTTGTAAATGGTAATTTGCATAAACCACATTAATAACGGTTTTTTCCGGCGAAAAACCGTTAAGGTTATCATCGCCGAGAATTATTAATAATGGTAATGCACCAGCCATAGACAGACATTTCCTTTCTCTTTCCTTTTCCGATTGTTTTAAAATTAACTGAATTCTATAGTTTTCCCTAATTTAAAGCGATCCACTTAAAGCAGACTGAAAAATGTTCAATTTGGCAGCTGCTTCTCTTTGTAACATTAATTTTAAATTTATCGTAATTTGTTGATTTCTTCAAAATTGTCTTCAACATTTAAATCACTTCTCTTACAAACATCAGACATTTTTAAGCAAGAATTAAAATATCTCTACGCATAGATTGAAAAATTTAAAATATCAAAACGCTTGCTCTTTTCTTTGTCAGGAAATAAATGGAAAAATGCATATTTTCAACAAAAAATTGAAACCTTTTTTTTAAAACAAATATCTCGACTTCTAAAAGGTCTTTTTGGGTGAAACGGGTGGCACTCAAGGGTTTTTAAGGTTGCTGATCAAAACATTGGATCAAAATTTTAAGATCCAAGAGAATACAATCCAAGTGGTAAATAACTAAAATGGCTGCCACAACACCTTTTAATTTCTATGTTTTATTGTACGCAACTACATTTATATAAAAATGGGAACTATATTCTGTACTTCAAATATAACGTTACATTTTGAAAATTCAAAATGGTGGATCCAAAATGGCTGTAATAACTGTAGAGAAAATAATCTACATTATAATTTTTTAGAAATATTTTTGTTAATTGATATTAAAAACGATTAAGGATAAAAACGGAAATTTTGTTATTATTTTAATTTGAACTGAAAATAAGAGATAGAAATTGAAATTGTCATATTAACTTATAAAACAGCTTTTCCTGCAACTACAAGAAAAGGTATCCAACATCCGCAAAACTGGTAATCCATATCCAATCTTTGGAACCACAGAAAATAACTTTAGGCGCATTATCAGGGGTTGCAAAAATCAAGTCAGGCAAAGAATGTGTGGATACAAATGAGAGATTTATTTGCTGAAAATCTGATTTGTGTGTGTGTGTGTGTGGTTAGGCTGTAGGCTAATTTTAAAAAAATGATTTTAAACTTGGCATACGCATTGACAAACACATTTTAACCTTTTGATGAGTAAATGTAATGATCCTCAAAGAGTACGTACGGCAACTGTCGTACGTTCCCAAATGAGTAAGCATGGTATTTGCTTTTTCATTTCAATTAATTTCTATTCAGTGCATGAAACGAATAAACAAAGTGATGTCTTACCTCTCCGACCATGTTAAGAATACCAATAACACTGATCAAGAACGAAGCGTCCGTTTCTGTGAAACCCATCTCTATAGCGTTGTCTGCAAGGTACACATACGGCACATCGTACCACGTGTAAAGGAGGAAGTTTGATATTGCAAACAGAAGGAAACGAACATTAGTAAAGTGAGATAGATCCAGCATGTCGGCAAGTAGGTACCACAACTCCCACAGGCCTGCGTACCACTAAAGAAAACAAATTCACTGCTATTAACCAATAAGTATTAAATAAATGTAACGTACAACTAAAAAATATTGAAATAAATTGGCATGATCTTTAAACAGTAAAGCATTCCTTCAACGTTATATGGATCTTTATGCACTAATTCTTCAAAGATATGCTTTCAAACAATCGAAAACCATCCCTTTGAAAAATGATCTTCAAATTCAAAGTTATATTGGTTTGTTTACAGTCTTAATGGTGCAGATGCATGAACATATATAGTCACAGATAATGTAACAAGGTTAGAAGTACTTCAGAGATAATATAATATGCTAGGCTATCATAGCATATCGAATATTTATTTAATCTGCAAAGCTGTCTTTATTATTCAAACCTTCCTTGAAAATCTTGAAGTTTAGTAAAAGCTGTAGTTTTTTTTAAACTATAATTGATTTTAAATTTTATCTATCCTTGTAGTTTGTAATTTCTTAATTAATTTAGTGATAATACAACACCATTACTGGTAAATAGATATAAGTACAGTAGTCTTTTTTAATGTCAGTATATGTAAACATATATTATCAAAAAAAGTGGATGTTTTTCAAGTGAATACTTCTTATGGTGGGGTATGGATGTATGTTTTGCACGGGAAAAAATTCAGTTTGCCGTCACGCATCATACTCTTATATATATTTTTGTTTTAAAATGTATTTTTGAAGTGAAAACTTGTATGTTCGTGCCAATATATAACTTACCCAGTCCAACTTAATTATTTAGTTTTGTGTCAAGTGTTAACTGTGCCGTTCTATACGTTTACTATATATTGGTAGGTGTGAATAATAAATATTTAATTTATTTTAAATGCCGTTATACTACTTACCCAGTCCAACTTTATTTATTATTTAGTTTTATAACATGTTAACTGTGTAATAGTGACGTTTTATACATTATTATATATTGGTAGCTGTGAATAATAATTATTTAAATCCCATTATACTACTTACCCAGTTATACTAAATAAACTGAACTATTTAGTATTCAGTTTTGTGATATGTGTTAACTGTGGCTACAACAGTGACATTTTAATAATATTTTATACTTCTTAATATAATATTTTAAATTTGAAAGTTTGTGTGTGTTTTTGTTTGTTATTCAATCACACATTAACTACTGCACCGATTGAGATGAAATTTAAAATGAACATGGTTTAGGTACCTGAGATAGACATAGATGTATTTCTGTTTTAAAAATCTGAATCCCTTATATTATTTATTATAAAATTATTGTTTATAAGCTTACATTTGCAATGATTTTAATAGAAACAATCTTATAATTCCAAACAACCTGCCTTTCCAAATTAAAATATTGCAGTTTCCATTGAAGTTGGCATTTACAATGACAATTAATAAGTCACAGGGTCAGATATTAAGAGTAGCAGGAATACATTTGGGACACGTGCTTCTCCCATGGTCAGTTATAGCCTATTCTAGTGTCGAGTAGCAAAAATCTATGTCTTGGCAAAAACCCATAAAATCGTATAATATTGTATTTAGAAATATATTAAACTGAAATGAACGTACTCATGATTTTGAAAATCGACTATAAATTTTATTTTGTGGTGTAAAATATATAGCCATAACCCGTGATAAGAAGTAGTCACTTCTGTCGACAGCCATTCCACTGCCACTTTTTATTTATTTCTTATTTCCCATATACTATACAGTTCACTCACCATGGTTTCACTAAGCACTCGTATATTCAGAAACCGATGAGCACTAAACGAGGGATAACTATACATTGCGATCTAATAATTACACGTTACTCATGCATAAATCTTTTTTAAAATTAAAAGTACATTTTATACAATATATGTTACAAGTTGATGCATACAGAAATATCAATTACAGAGCTGTAAAGAAAATCATAATGGCAGAGAGAACAGTACTGTGATTTCAAAGTAGCTGCTTAACACTGCATTGGTTACACGTTCTACCGTGGTAGAACAATGGTTTTATTTTTGCAATTACAACTAGTAGACTACACGTTCGATCTTGAGCGGTCAAGTACCTTCCACCAAGTACCCTTCTCTGCAATCCAACCTATTTTTAGCGTTTTCGCTTTTACACAGGCTGAGCTATTACGAGTTTTACAGTAGTGTTCTAACATTGTAAATCGAACAACCATTGGCATACCAGTTCATTTCTACTTTTTGCTTTATTTGAAAGAATACGTGCATATATGTATTTGAAATGTCAGAACGTGATAGAGAACAGTTGGAGCGATGGTTGGAGGAACCAGAAAATGACAGTGAAAGTGTAGTTGGAGTCGAAGATGCAGAGGAGTTCGAGGAAGATTGTTGTAGGAACAGTTGAGTACAGTGACACTTAAGATGTACAAGACAATATAGCGGAAGAAGATAAAAACATTGTGGTGTAGATCTCGCAAGAAATCAACAAGAAGAACTTGTGCCAGCGATGGATGTGCATAGATCAACAGAAATACGTGTGCTACGATTGCTTTGATTAACTGAACATTACATCTCGGCATTGGTTTTATTTTATTACTATTATGATTATTTTTATTGTCAATATATAACCTAAAATGTACTTGTTCATTATTTTTGTATTATTGAAATAAGATTATTGAAAATATTTTAAAACGTTTAAGCTAACGTACCCATTATTAAATGTATCGTTAAAACCAATAACACGGTTAAAGACAAAAAAAATGCTGATGTTTTACAATGGTAGAACATGCAACCAATCGCATTTCCCATTGTTCAAAGCAGTGCCGTAAGACTGCTTCTGTCAGCCTGTTGAGAACCTCTGTCGCTTTGGTTTTCTGTTTCCCACAATGTGAAATCTTGTTTCTTTAGGTTCTAATTTCACCTTAGGAATTAAAATAAAATTATAGTACTGTACGTTGGGCGAATACTGTAGGTGGTCCAACACAGTGATTCATCAAAGAACGCCTTCATAGACAAGGCACAATGGGCAAGCGCATTATTTTGGTGAAGCATCCAGGAATTGCTCTTCCAAAAATGTTTGTCTTCTCAATCATTCACAAAGGGCTGTCAGATCCTCTATATAATAATGTTGATTTAGTGTCTGACCTTTGGGGATTTAGAGAACACAGACAATTCCATGCTTGTCAAAAAATCAATATGGCCATAAATTTTGTTTGCTCATTTTTTGCTTTTTTCACTATGGTGAGGTGCAGTTCTTTCCAATGCATCAATTGGTACTTTTACAATCATAGGTAAAAAAAAACACAATTTATCACAAGTGATCACTCTAACAATTCTGGATTGTTATCAATGCTGTTTACAAGGTGAGCACAAATGTTAATTCTCGATTCTTTTTGCTGCTCTGGGATGAATTAGGTACTTTTCTTGTGCAAACATTCTACACGTCCAATGATTCATGCAAAATCTGACAAACACTTTTTTTTGTTAATTCACCTGAGATTTCAGAAAAGAACTTGGACACTCAGACGACATTTTTGTGGAACAATTTCTGGAAATTATCGTCCGTTTTAATGTTGAGTGTTGTCCAGGGTGCGAGCCGCCACGGTGGCCTAGTTGATAGCGTACTAGGCTTTCACCCCGAGGACCCGGGTTCGATTTCCAGCCAGGGTTTGGCATTTTCATATGCTATAAATCATCCCATCGTCTGCATTAGCCCAAGTTTGCACAATAGTGTCGAACGTTAAACAAAAACAAAAAAAAATGTCCAGGGTGCGGGATGTCTTCTGTCGTTTCACGTCCCTCCTTAAACGATTGAAAACAACTCAAAAACTTGTGTGAGTGATAAACATTCACGTCCATACACTGCCTTTAATATAGCATTAGCTTCTGTTGCGGTTTATCCTAGTTTCATAAGAAACTTGAGGTTAACTCGTTGTTCCGTCTGAATACTTAAAATTTTTCAATGAGGTGCTAGTGCAAGGACTTGAAAGGGTGATTGCTACAGCGAGACTGAGCAACATACAAACATGCCCATTGAGCACAGGTGGGGGAAGAACAAACACGATCAAACCTGCCGCGTTGCGCTCGCTACTTGCTAGTCCAGTTATTTAATTGCCACACCTCATAAATCATGATAAACATAATAAAATACTTATAGACCAATATAATGTGACTATAGAAATAATACTGTTACAAGTAAGACAATCACGCATGATGTTAGGTTACAGCCAATGTAAGAAAGTCTTGATTTCATTTCCTAAAAAATTTCATTTCAAAACCTATTCTCCCCGTCAGTGGTCTATCCACTCACCTCATAAAGGCTACCCGGTTTTAAAACTCTATCGTTTCATCGTCAGGCCTTTTTACTGACGTAACGTTAAGGCATTTGTCCTTAACGTTATACAAAATGTTAAATCCCTCTGTCGAGGTTGTCACAAAGTCAAACAAAACATTAAAACACACATCACAAACACTGAGCACAATAACACATTTAAAATATTCATCATGAAATTCAGCTTGGCCAAGTTACACGCGCGACTTGTACGTCGTTACATTCCGGACTGCAGTATTAGTCGCGTGTGTAGCTTGGCCAAGCTGAATTTCATGATGAATATCTTAAATGTGTAATTGTGCTCAGTGTTTGTGATGTGTGTTTTAATGCTTTGTCCGCCTCGGTGGTCTAGTGGATAGCATACTAGGCTTTCACCCCGAGGATCCGGGTTCGATTCCCGGCGAGGGCTTGGGATTTTCATACGCTATAAATCATCCCACCGTCTGCATTAGCCCAAGTGTGTACAATAGTCAGACATTAAAAAAAAAAAAAAAAAAAAAAAATTAATGCTTTGTTTGACTTTGTGACGACCTCGACAGAGGGATTTAACATTTTGTATAATGGCCTGAAGATGAAACGATAGTTTCGAAACCGCGGTTGCCTATATGAGATGAGTGGATAGACTACTGACGGGAAGAATATATCATAATCCTAATCATTTGAACATATGGTCCGGTGGCTATGTTACAATAATAAAAGATATACTGTTTTTAATTGAAATTGCATCAAAACAACATTCACTAGAAAACAGTACATGTTAGAAAAGTTATAAAAGTGTTTAAGGATATAGTATGCATAGTAAACAAACCATTGTTTCTGCAACAGCGATGTTGGGTCGAGTGTGACTTTCAACCGTTCAAATTTCTGATGTCAGACTACGACCGACTTCCGAAGGGAAAGGATTATTGACACAACTGATTAAACACTTAATACTCTGTATATGTACTCACTTCGACTTTCTCCTTGGCAATAGTGGTCATGGAGTTCCTGTATATATCAGGGCAGGAAGACGCCCTCAGCCTATACCTGTTTATATTGAGCATGGCACCTCGGTAAGTTAAGGAATGTCTGCAACAGTTGAAACAAACCTGATCAACGTGTTTTATAAGCATACAGTACAGATTAATCAATTCGTAAATGTTTGCAGTGTTGCAAGATTGATATTTAAGAATTAAACGTTGCATTAAAACAAAGACTTGCTAGAATTAATTGTTTCACAGTTTAATTTATATATGTTTCAAATTAAAAATAAAAACAAAAGGCTAAAAAATAAAATATCAACATGATGATAATGCTAAAACCATTGTGTGACCAAACACTGGCTATCAAGAAATGCAGCAGAGTTCCGCTCGGCCAAGCTGCGGCAGAAATTATATATATTTATTTATATATGGGAGGTGACAAGTTCCAACTTGCAGGTATCCATTAGTTAAAAACGAAAACTCCTATTGAGTTGGCTTCACCATTTCCTTAAGGGGCATGAAGTAGTGATAAAAAAAAATGGAGTAGTATCACATTACAGAAAAAAAAACGATTTAAAAATGTTACTTCCAACATTGTTTTCCTTCTTCAACAATGACGAAGTCTACAGCCCAAACTACTAAATTGATTTTAATCAACGATGACTCATTTTATCCCTTCTGGTTACAAGACAGGCCTTTTTCATAAAACTTTCAAAAATTAGTAAATTTATGATTAAAAAAAACTCAAAACAATTTAAAAATTTAAAGGTTTATGCACTACAGGCCTAAGCTACTTAACCAAATTTGATCAACGATTTTTTGATTTACTCATCATTTTTCATAAAAGTAAAAAAAAAAATTAATTTTTAAATTGCAAAGACATTTACCGATTTTGGTACTTTGTACCTAACCTAACAAGAACAGCTGATCTATGAAAGACAACTTTCAACTATATATGAAAATTTTTTTAATTTTTGTAAGTCCTCCAGAATCTTAAACAAATTCAGCTCTTAGTCTTGTCCAATAACCTAACCTGTGTACTCGTAAGTCCTTGAGATACGATGCCGTCGGAAGACGTGTATGTTTGTGTGTGTGTCTCTTGGCCATCCACAGTGGTGACATGTCCATACTGGCTTCTTCTACATTGGGAGATGTTTCTTTGATTTCCGCAGGAGGCGGTGTCATCGTAGGCGGCCTGGGTAAGATGTTATTAGCGACAAACCTGGCTGACAGTTGATCTCGTGCGCGACCATTTGTCTGTCAACAGAATGAAAGCTTCAGCTTAGTGTCTATTGTATAGTGTTGTTCTGTAAACACTGTTTACAGATGTTATGGTAAAATATGGTCAACAACCTCTGATTTTGTAACACGTTCATGACGACGGCTGTTTTTACATGTCAACATTTTGTGTTATGGTAAGTAACTATAGGTGTAATTTTTTTTCCATAAAATTGTTAAAATATGTGTCCATCTTACGTTATATTCAACTGGGAAAAAAACTGTATTCTATATATTTTAGAGGTTATATCTGTGCATCACTGGTGGCACACTGTTATTCATTTGTATACACATAAAGTTTTATGTAAAAAACTACATAAGTTATATCTTTTTTTCTTTGATGTCTTAGTGTTATAATTGTCAAAAATATATGTTTTTATTTTGAATGTGTTTTCATTTTAGTTTATCGATAAAGCTCACCGAGATAAAGAAAAAAAATCAGTAGGCCAAAATATAATATTACTTCATTACATTTAAAATTGTTTAAAAATTAAAATGATGCTTCTAACATTTCTATTGAATTTAAATTAGGTATAATTTTAAATTACCTATAAGGTGTGTCAGGGTAAAGAAAAAAAATACAACAGACCAAAATCTATTCCGACTAAGGTTACTGTAGTATACTTTAAAATGGTTGTACAACACAATTTTATGCTTCAAACTTGGGCATCATTATAAATGAGCCCATATGAAGTAAGAAAGGGAATGCGTCACTCGTGACACACGTCGCTCATTTTGAAGACAAGTGTGCGTCACTGGTAACACACTCTCACCTTACTGGCAGTTGCAGCGTGTGTTACTGTCGTCTTGAACGTGTTAATGTTTACTAAAGGCACAACTTTTAATAAATTTATTATATAATGAATCATATAAAAACAGAAGTTTTAGTTAAAAATAAACCTTAAGATAATTTTAGTAATCTTATTGTGCGTTTAATAGACACACTACACAATTATCTACATACTTAGCTTCACGTGTATGTATGTGTATGTGTACAAGATAAACAAGCACTGAGCTTGATACTTGAAAAGTTACCTTGTGTCATATCTGAAAGTCTAAGTTCAGATCTGACAAGAAAACATCTATTTACGTACCTTTACACATATGTGTGTAAAAGATAAGCAAGCATTGAGCAATTATTGATAGTTGGAACGTTTCCTTGAGTTTTATCTGAAATTCCCAAGACAGACCTGGCACGGACATCTACTTATATAATTTTACATTAATGTTTGTACAACAAAGGCAAGCTTTGAGCAATTTATTGTTAGTTGCAATTTCGTTGAGTTTTATCTGAAATTCCCAAGAAAGATCTGGCACGGACATCTACTTATATAATTTTACACTAATGTTTGTACAACAAAGGCAAGCT
The DNA here is from genome assembly GCA_022606455.1 of Callitettix versicolor. Classification (NCBI taxonomy): domain Eukaryota; kingdom Metazoa; phylum Arthropoda; class Insecta; order Hemiptera; family Cercopidae; genus Callitettix; species Callitettix versicolor. The sequence goes on along the minus strand of CM040186.1, from coordinate 15,865,118 downwards.
TTGAGCAATTTATTGTTAGTTGCAATTTCGTTGAGTTTTATCTGAAATTCCCAAGATAGATCTGGCACGGACATCTACTTATATAATTTTACATTAATGTTTGTACAACAAAGGCAAGCTTTGAGCAATTTATTATTAGTTGCAATTTCGTTGAGTTTTATCTGAAATTCCCAAGATAGATCTGGCACGGACATCTACTTATATAATTTTACATTAATGTTTGTACAACAAAGGCAAGCTTTGAGCAATTTATTGTTAGTTGCAATTTCGTTGAGTTTTATCTGAAATTCCCAAGACAGATCTGGCACGGACATTTACTTATATAATTTTACATTAATGTTTGTACAACAAAGGCAAGCTTTGAGCAAGTTATTGATAGTTGCAATTTCGTTGAGTTTTATCTGAAATTCCCAAGACAGATCTGGCACGGACATCTACTTATATAATTTTACATTAATGTTTGTACAACAAAGGCAAGCTTTGAGCAATTTATTGTTAGTTGCAATTTCGTTGAGTTTTATCTGAAATTCCAAAACAGATTAGGCAGGGAAGCATCTGAAGTCCGTTCAGAGTTATCCTGCTCCATACTCAAATGAGAGTGGCAACTCCTATATACGTGTACTCTCTGAACTTATTAAAAGTAGAACACTAATAAAATATGCACTTATCGAAGATTTACCCGAACTATGCTTGATAACAATATTTGAAAGTCCAATATTACCAATAGTTCGTTAAATAAATTAAATTATTGTAGAAGACATAAAGAACTGAACACACAATACATAATTTTGTATAGGAACAAAAATGTACTTGTCTGTTAACGATAAACTGTTGTCTTATCACAGAGTGAGCATGATGGGTCATCTTATAAGCCAGTCAAGTGGACACAAGTGTGTTTGTTTACATTTGGACCAGATGTGTGATAAAAAACCTTATTTTCATAGCTTTACATATAGTTTGTACAACATAAGCAAGTACTGTTAACTTAAAATTTGCCTTGATTCTTGTCTGAAAGTCCAAGACAGAACGAGCATTGCAGCACCTACTTATATAGCTTTAAATATAAGAGGGGTGTTCAAAAAATAACGAGAATTTTTGTTTTTTTACAGAGAATCTTATTTATTCATTTAATTATGTCATCCCCTTAAAATTAGTCTCCATTACATATTATACACTTATGCTAGTGCTTTTTCCAATCAGCAAATCACTTCTGGAACTCGATCTTTGGGATAGCGTTCAACTATCAGCAAGCGCTTTTAATTTCAACTATGCCTGCAAAACAACGGCAGAATCTTTAAGATTCTCTTTATTTTGGGGACACAGAAATGTCATATTCCGGTGAATACGGAGGCTGGAGCATCATTAGTGTTGTTTTTGGCCAAAAATTCACAAACGAGCAATCAAGTGTAAGCACCTTCGCCAAAAATCCAGGCATTTTTCCAGAATTTTTCGCATAAATGGTTTTAAACTCATGGGTAGTTTTATCTTACTGATCGTGTGACTTTGTGGCATGAACTTATGGTGCATTATGCAGCTAAAATCGAAGAACACAAACTTGACATTCGACAACACTTTTTTTTGTCTTGGCGATCCAGAATGCCTCCAGAGTAATGTTTTAGCCTTAATTTCAACATCATATCCGTAAATCCATGTTTCCTTACCTATTATGGACACGTTTATTCAGCGATTCTTGAGCAACTTCCACTCGCCGCTGTTTTTATTTATAAAATTCAACAATTTTTGAACAAATTTTTTCTGACACACGTTTCATACGCATAACATTCAAAAAACATTTCATGGCAGTGATATGCCAATATCATTACCGACTTCTCTGCACTTTACTCCATTCTTACAGCAAGATTTAATTTTTAAAGAAATAAATAATCGCCAATCACACCAAAACAGAGATCAATCTTTTTGACAGCTGACAACAGACTAAACATCTGATATGGCAACAATGTACAGATACTTTTCAGACATGTTTACCAACACAACAACAAAAATAACACGAATCGGATTAACACAATCTGCGAAATTACAAAATTTCCATTACATTTTCGAATACACCTCATAGTTTGTACATTATTAAGCTTGCTTTGAGGAATTACTGATTGCTGGATAGATGGACTACCTTGAGTCTTATCTCAAAGTCCAAGGTTAGATCAGACAGACTCATCTACTTACTTATCTTACATGTTTGTACAAGATAAGCAAGTATTGATCAATTATTGATAACTGGAAAGTCCAAGGTCAGATACAACATCTACTTATGTTTTACATGCAAGTAAACTGATTTTAACGGATTTAATTATAGTGCACTCAAAATAAAATAACAATAAGTGATTAAATGTTCCGTTTGAAATAAAGAAAGCTAGAACTTAAATAAATGAAATACTATTTATGGGCTTTTGTGTTATCAATGCAGTAGAGTTGTCTGTTTGGGGGTATTTAATAATATGTAACAAAAGCAAAAACATATAGAAAACATCTTACACTTCAATACAATTTTGTGGGAGTATTGTTTGTTCCTATACTATAAACCAGCCAGACTAACGGAGACGAGGGACTGGTGCTAACGGAAAGGGTGCAGACAACAATAACTGAAATCTTAAACCTAAGACGCTGATGTGCGTATGTGCAGATGTAGCAGACTAAGGCTGGGCGGCCACCAAATGCGGAGTGGAGCTGCGCTGAGAGTAGCGGACTATGTATTCAAAACCTAACCCAATGTTTTAAATATAAGTGCTGCCACTGAAGCTCCGCTCCGTGCAGCTTTGACAGTCCTGGTTCGGTTTTCAGGCTGACTCTACTGACCAAGCCTCCTCATTACCTACGTTACAGTTTTTAAACATCGTAGTTTCCTAGAATTTGCCATACAATTTAATTCCACTGCGCTCGTCTCAGCTCAGCGTAGCTTCGCTCTGCATTTGGTGGCAATCAGGCCTATTTGGTGTCTTATACACCTAGGACACTCCTTAAAAAAATTACAATTAGTGTATTACTGTGTTTTACCGGATCATGAAGCCTGCCGCTGTCGCTGAAGCTTTTCGATGAAATAAGCAGGCTCGGGTAGTTGTGCAGTAACACGGCGTACAGGTGTTTGTGTGTGGTCAGCATCTCTAAAACTTCCAGCGGCACTCGCTCTTCATTACGCACGAACGTAGGCAGGCTGACAAGAGAACTACATTGCCTCTGCAACATCTCCGGGTCGTTTTCTACGTTGCATTCATTCGGCGATGCACACCCTGTACATAGTAATACTTTACTTGGCTAGATTGAACTGGTTAAAATACACTGTTTCAATGCACAGCTCATTTTTGTCATTGGGGGTTAAATATGGACAATTTGTTTTAAGTGGCATGAACACAACAGAAGTAAAGAACAGCAATAATAATTGTCCTGATGTTTGAATGAAACCAGTATACATTAACTTTTACTCTAGGATGAATAACATACACACATATAGATGATTACATACTGAATAGCTATTTCATGACAATAACTGTCAACAACCTAAAATATAATTAAATTTAATTTTTATAATTTGATCTTTGAAAAATTAAATGTAACTTTATTTGTATTCAAGTTTACTTTGTAACAATTAATTTGCATTTATTACTTTTACTTTTCCAACATTTGAGTGCTTTTGGGAGGGGCATTAACAGCGGCTTTGTGGCCCTCGACACGTCACCCTATCCCTTCACCTTAAACCGACTCCAGTGCCCTTAACGAGCTCCAGAATCTTGTGTAAGGTGTCCTGATTGAACTTCTGATCTGGTTGCTGAGGTCCAAAGAGTATCCTCTTCTTATAACCTCTAGGACCTCGCAATCAAGGAGTATCTGTGCTGCGGTTTCAACACCCTGCCCGCACAAATTACACTCAGGCTAGATTTGTAACAATCTCACCTTATCCCACTTCTGTGCGCTTAAGTACAAAAAACAGAACGGCCGAATTTCATAACTTACTAAATACTAGTACTTCAAAAAACAGCACACCTCACAGTATATTTTTAATGAATTGCCTGGCCACTGCCCCATGACACGCTTGCAACCTTTTCCGCCAATTTAATCGGAAACTGTAATATTTACAGACATTGTTACTGGACCAACTTTATTAAAAATTTTATACTGCTTCAACAAGAAGCTGTGAAAATTTTGATATGATAAGCCGTTTACCAGTATTACACGAAATAGGTGGCAACTACACTTGTCATCATTAAATCAAAGGCCGCCATCTTGAAATGGAAGTTAATGGAGAAAAATCTTACAAATACATTGTTCGAGCTTTATACAAGGTACTTCCACACCTAATTTAAAAACAATCACACAATGCGTTTGATCTAAATCTTTGTAACAAACATACAAACAAAATGCCAAATGGTCAAGTGAAATAGACCTTTCTTCGCTTGGTCAAAAATTAGTAAAAAAAACACAGATTTAGTTATGAAGACAAAACAGACAGAAAATGAAATTGTCAGAGTTCCAAACATACAAACAAAATGCCGAATGGTCAAGTTGAAATAGACCTTTCTTCGCTTGGTCAAAAATTAGTAAAAAAAACAGATTTAGTTATCAAAAAAATCTAAGAATAAATGAAAACAAAACAGACATAAAATGAAATTGTCAGAGTTCAGTTTCATTTTCCAGTATACAGAAACTTGGGTTATTTCAAATTTTTACAATAATTTAAATTATGATTCCCTGTATAGTCCAACCAAATGAATTAAACTGATTTAGGTAAATCGGATATCTTAGCTATTCATCACTGATGATATTGCATTAAAAAAAAATACCTATACATACTATTTGTCTTCTTTTGAGCTAAATTTTTAAAAAAATTAATAAAAATTGGTCATACATTTGGGTCTTTTTCACAATGCTCTCTTAATTCTACGCTACATACCTAATTTCAAAAAATTTCTCAGGGAATAAAGCGGAGAAACAATCAGATCTGACATTTCAACCGCATCAGAATAGCAGCTTGTTCCCTACGAGGAATAACAATAATACAGACAGACCGTAAATGAAAACAGTTTTTTGATCTTGTTTGAGTTCGTAAAACTCAAAAATCTTCTAAAATTTGACAAACTGTCGAGATGATTTCAACAGGCTTATAGAGTAGAGAAAAAGAAATTAATAAAATTTATAAAATTAAAATAAAAACCTAACTTTAGTTGGAATGATGGAAGTTCAACATTAACAAAACCTAAATAGGACGCGCACACCATAAGGTCAAGGTCAAGGTTAGAGATGCTTGATAGATAGTTGAAGAGATCATTCATTCACCCTGAGTAACCTGGTTTAATTGGTTGACTTACACTCTTACTTTATATTAAGAGAAAAATGGTGCAACAATATTTCCCAAACTTTCTCACATTCAAATATTTTTCTTTAAAAAGCGGGTCAAAATGAAAGGATACTTAATTACGATTCAATTTGGATTTTTAATACCTCTCCCCAAAAAAAGACATTTTATAAATTTCAAGAATTAAATTGACTGTTACCTGGTCGCTGCAGAAGCTTACGTAACTCACTACTGCTGGGGCAGCTGGTGGGTGTCTGTTGAGTCGCACTGTGGGCAGAGAAGGAATCTGCGCTGGACGTCGTGTTCAGTCTCGACTTCCTCTTTTTGCGGCTCCTGTTGGAAGTCTTGGTCTTGGTCCACGCCAGGTCCCGCATCAACATGCCGCACACGCACAGGTTCAAGAAGAGTCCGGCCAACACGAGTGTCGTGCCGCGCCAGCCGTACTCCGCCAGCAAGAACTGCGTGAGCGGCGCGAACACGAAGGTACCGATGCCGCTGCCGCACACCGATAGCCCGGTGGCGAAGGATCTGCGCCGGTCGAAGTAGTAGGCGACGATCACCACCGCCGCCACGTAGCACAGGGACAACCCGAAACCGGCGATGATTCCAAAAGTGAGAAACAGCAACTCCATTGAGTGCGTGAAAGACGAGACTATGAACCCCGCGGCCGCCAGGATGCCGCCCACTATGCATACCTTCCGGCATCCGTAGCGGTCCGTGAGGAAGCTGGCGACAGGACCGGACAGCAACGGCATCGCCATGAACAAAGAACCTATCCACGCAGTCTTGCTCTTCCCTTCGCCGAAGTAATGCAAGAACTCTACGAATATCACTCCGAAAGAAAAGGTAATACCGTCCGCGATTAGGTTGACCATGAACGCGGCGAAGACGACCACCCAGCCCCAACCTCCGTCCGGCGCTCGAGTATCGGACGAGGAATCGTCCTCGTACGAGCTGGACGAGTGCGTGGAGGTGTAGCTGGGCGCATGGTGGAACTGCACGTGCAGGTTGCTCTTGCCGTTGGCGTTGGACATGACCACGGACCTGCGCCGCATCGACAACAGCGACGACACCGACGCCGATGAACAATTACTTTTCACATTTTTCAACAACTTTTCCGTCTCGATGAACGTCACCGCGCCGTTTACACTTTTCTTAGGTAACTCAACACTGGCACTATTACTGTTAGTATCGTCCGTTTTAACGCGTTTCTTGGTGTCCACGTCGTCGTCCTCCATTGCGGAAGATGGCGGCCACTGAGCGCACTGAGTGACTTCATGAGGGGGGCTGCCATGCGGCTTCTTTCCTTACACTGAAACAAACAGACAATGTGAGAAAGTTTGTACACTGTACGAGGATACGTGTAATTTAGAATGATTACAAAACGCCGTAACAATCCAAAAAACGTGGTCGCCATACTTCCTCCACTTTGTCGTACGCTACGCCGCTTCCAGGAAACTTGCCATTAACAATAAGCCTGAGAGCTATGTGCTGCGTTTCGTGGACGTATTGTTACTTAGGCTAATACCTTTTCAAAATGTCTAACAAAACGCTCTTCATATTTAACGTGTATGTTTTTAAAATTTTAACTTATTGTAAAATTGCCGTTAAAATTAATTATTCAAAACTGACGGTTTTCCTTATTTCCTTTAGCAACAAACTTTAAAATTAGCATATTATGTATGAAACATAAAATTTAATCCTTTATTTTGCTAAACTAAATTAAAAACACACTTTGTATTAGAAATATTGACATATTAACAGGAAACCATAAGTAACAAAATACAATATAAAACGAGAAGAAAATTTGCCGAATGTTATATCACAAACACGAACAAATATGTAGAAAAGAAATTTTGTTTTACAGAAGTATACATTTAACAAAACACACCCTTTTATATAAAACGGAAAATCTGTACGTTTAGAACTCTGAAATGTTCAACTTACAGACATCGAATACCCATGGACCACTTACTCGAATTAATTGTCTCGGTCAGCCTGTTTCGCATAATTTAAAGCAGACGCAGCTTTTACCGTCTTGATCTTAAAAGGCGTAAAATTTGTTGAACCTCTTTTCACTAACACGAACAAAAGAAGAAGAAGAAGAAAACATTAAGTAAAATATGTTGAACCTATTTTCACTAACACGAACAAAAGAAGAAGAAAACATTAAGTAAAATTTGTTGAACCTCTTTTCTCTAACACCAACAAAAGAAGAAGAAGAAGAAGAAGAAAACATTAAAATTTGTTGAACCTCTTTTCACTAACACGAACAAAAAAAGAAGAAGAAAACATTCAGCAAAATTTGTTGAACCTCTTTCACTAACACGAACAAAAAAGAAGAAGAAGAAAACATTAAAATATGTTGAACCTCTTCACTAACACGAACAAAAGAAGAAGAAGAAGGAAACATTAAGTAAAATATGTTGAACCTCTTTTCACTAACAAGAACAAAAGAAGAAGAAGAAAACATTAAGTAAAGTATGTTGAACCTCTTTTCACTAACACGAACAAAAAAAGGAGAAGAAAACATTAAGTAAAATTTGTTGAACCTCTTTTCACTAACAAGAACAAAAGAAGAAGAAGAAAACATTAAGTAAAGTATGTTGAACCTCTTTTCACTAACACGAACAAAAAAAGAAGAAGAAAACATTAAGTAAAATATGTTGAACCTCTTTTCACTAACACGAACAAAAGAAGAAGAAGGAAACATTAAGTAAAATATGTTGAACCTCTTTTCACTAGCACGAACAAAAGAAGAAGAAGAAGAAGTAGGAAATATTAAGTAAAATATGTTGAACCTCTTTTCACTAACACGAACAAAAAAAGAAGAAGAAAACATTAAGTAAAATATGTTGAACCTCTTTTCACTAACACGAACAAAAAAAGAAGAAGAAGAAAACATTAAGTAAAATATGTTGAACCTCTTTTCACTAACATGAACAAAAGAAGAAGAAGGAAACATTAAGTAAAATATGTTGAACCTCTTTTCACTAATACGAACAAAAAAAGAAGAAGAAGAAAACATTAAGTAAAATTTGTTGAACCTCTTTTCACTAACACGAACAAAAAAAGAAGAAGAAGAAAACATTAAGTAAAATATGTTGAACCTCTTTTCACTAACACGAACAAAAAAGAAGAAGAAAACATTAAGTAAAATATGTTGAACCTCTTTTCACTAACACGAACAAAAAAGAAGAAGAAGAAAACATTAAGTAAAATATGTTGAACCTCTTTTCACTAACATGAACAAAAGAAGAAGAAGGAAACATTAAGTAAAATATGTTGAACCTCTTTTCACTAATACGAACAAAAAAAGAAGAAGAAGAAAACATTAAGTAAAATATGTTGAACCTCTTTTCACCAACACGAACAAAAGAAGAAGAAAAAAAAAACATTAAGTAAACTTTGTTGAACCTCTTTTCACTTCACTAACACGAACAAAGGAAGAAGAAGAAGAAAACATTAAGTAAAATATGTTGAACCTCTTTTCACCAACACGAACAAAAGAAGAAGAAGAAAACATTAAGTAAAATATGTTGAACCTCTTTTCACTAATACGAATAAAGAAGAATAAGAAAACACTGAATACAATTTGTTTAATCTTATTTCACTAACGCGAACTAATAAAAAAAAAGAAGAAAAATCAAGTTAAATTTGTTGAATCTCTTTTGACTAACACGAACAAATAAAGAGGAAGAAGAAAACATTAGGGCCTAAGTAAAATTGTTGAACCTCTTATCACTAATATGAACAGATATGTAAAAAAACCTTGTTTTACAATAGCATATATTTTACAATAC
>CM040186.1:15753510-15853510 GCA_022606455.1 Callitettix versicolor | reverse complement strand
ACACACACACACACACACACACACACACACACACACACACATTTATAACGGCTCTACAAAAAATAATATAGATGTCAGGATCGGCGTCCATTTCAAAGTCTCCCTGGTCTAGATCTTACCATGATGGCAGCTCCAACTGTTAATTTTCCAATAAAATATCGCTAATAATAAGCACGGAAAAATCAATGCATCGGCGGTCTACCTGCACATATTTCATAAATAAATAAAGAGTTCAATTAAAAAACGGCCACTAGATCGGTACTGGTCAGTGGGGAGTAAACTGCCGAGCAAAACCGAAAGCTACCGAAGTTTTCCGAAGCTGTAATTAATTAATTACAGTAGGCCTATCTACGTTCTGGACGATGTCATGCCCCCTACATCTTGATACACGAGACAAATTTTACGTGGTATCAAATTACTTCACATACTTTGTCGATATACACGTACTTGACACGTAATCCTGGGTTTTTACTTTAGCAAGTTTAATGGCATAATTAATATTGAAAAATTAGGCCATGATAAATGATTTCTGACACTAGATAAAAGATAACAGTAGGTCTGTCTAACAATGCCGTGAAACAAATAGGCTTAGGTTAAATTAACAATTGTTTGTAGGGCTTCTGTTTCTGTGCAAGCCAAAGTGAGAGTCCAACTCGATTGAAGAAACAATTAGATTAATAACTGCCCGAACAAAACAAGGTCTGTTTCAACTCGACCGTTCGGCTCGACATTTATTTTGTGTGTGTGTGTGTGTGTGTGTGTGTGTGTGTGTGTGTGTGTGTGTGTGTGTGTTTTTTTACGCAGTTTTGGCCACGCGCATTGACCGATTGTTTTGAAATTTGGTACGAACGTACCTTGCATAAAGCATAAATGGCATATGTATAACATTCTTTCCTATTTACTTCCGTTTCAAGATGGCCGCCTCTGATTTACAACAACGAGTGTACGCAGTTTTAGCCTAACGTATTAACCGATCGTTTTAAAGTCTGATATGAATGTATCTTGTATAAAGGCCAAATTATGTATCTGTAAGATTTTCTTCCCATTTATCTGTATTTCTGTTTCAAGATGGCCGCCTCTGATTTACAACAACGAGTGTACGCAGTTTCAGCCAAACGCACTGACCGATTGTTTTGAAATTTGGTACGAAAATATCTTGTATACAGCTTAAATGGCATATGCGTAACATTTTCCCCTACTTTTTTCCGTTTCAAGATGGCAGTCTGATTTAACGAGAGTGTACGCAATTTTAACCAAACGTATTATCCGATAGTTTTGAAATTCGGTACGAATGCATACAGCCCGAAAGACTTACATGTAAGACTTTTCCCATTCAATTCCGTTTCGACATGGCTGGTATTGATTCAATGTTGAAAGTGTAGTTGCTCGTTATTTCCTGTAATACTGGCTGAACGGCAAAACCTATTATAATTTTGACCGTTTCACGGAGAAAGAGCATAAAATTTCGAATAACGTTCCAATAACATTTTTCGTAAATATCACGGTTACCGGTTAAATTGGCGTTAAAATTTACCAGCGCTGTAATGAAGCGTTCTGTACATTAACCATGGAGGTCTATAGTTCTTTGACCAAGGAGGTCTATTATAGGAGGCTATAGTTTTTTTTAGCCTAAAAATGTTGCATTCCAAAATTATATTATAATCGTTATAGAAGTTTCCCAGACAAAAGTACATGCCCCAGCATTTTTTTTTTTTTTAATTTTTTTAGCGTCCGACTATTGTGCACACTCGGGCTAATGCAGACGATGTGATGATTTATAGCGTATGAAAATGCCAAGCCCTGGCCGAGAATCGAACCCGGGTCCTCGGGGTGAAAGCCCAGTACGCTATGAACTAGGCCACCGAGGCGGCTATCATGTCCCCGCAAGGGGATACAGACTAGCTGCACCTATTAAGAGGATTTAGACGTCCCTCACGGTAACCGAGTCTAACACATACATACTTTTACAATACTACACTTACGACTTTAACACTTTACACTCACACACCTTAATGTGCTTTTTGCCTTAAAATAATAAAAATTAAAAAAAAATAAAAAGTACATGCATTAGTATATTGCCTGTTTTCATTTCACTGCACAATGTATATAAGTACTTTGACAATCATGAAATAAAAAAAACAAATTAACTATAATAATACGAATGTACTTAATCGATATTCAGGATTATTATACCAGCTGATTAAACATAAACAATAGTCGAGTATCAGCTGATTAAACAGAACTCATTAGCATTGGTTTTATTATTATCATTACTAGTATTCACCCGTTGCGGCATTGCCCACGCAATTTAAACTGTTTCAATAACTTAATAAACATACAAAAATACGAGGTTGTCCGTAAAATAAGGTGAGCCGCCTCGGTGGCCTAGTTGAGAGCGTATTAGGCTTTCACCCCGAGGACCCGGGTTCGATTCCCGGCCAGGGCTTGGTATTTTCATACGCTATAAATCATCCCATCGTCTGCATTAGCCCGAGTGTGCACAATAGTCGGACGTTAAACACCAAAAAAATAAGGATCCCAATAATTTTTCACAATGAAAAACATGTTTATTTGCATTGAATAATACATTTTTGGAAAGCTTACACTTTTTCTATTTTTCGACATAATCGCCGTTGAGATCGATGCATTTTTGCATACGGTGAACAATCTTTTGTATGCTTGAGTCGGGAAACTCTCCCGCCGCGCCGCGAAGTTAGCTTAAAACTTTTTCTTTCAGCTTCTCTCCGGTACTGAAATGCGTCCCACCGAAGTGTTTCTTCAAATTAGGGAAGAGATGGTAGTCACTTGGGGATAAGTCCGGACTTTAGAACGGATGTGTGACAGTATCCCGTCCAAATTGGTTGATGAGACCGGTTGTTACCGGGCGGTGTGCGGACGAGCGTTGTCTTGATGGAAACAAATTCTATTCGTGAGCATGCCTCTCCGCTTGTTTTGAATCACGCTGCGAAGGTTCCTTAACGTCTCACAGTAACGATCAGCATTGATTGTTGTGCCGGTATCCATGAATTTGCACAATAACCCCTTCCTGTCCCAAAACACGCCTGCAGACAGAGTGTGTTTGAACTTCCGCGACTCTGGATGTTTCCACTGACGTGATTGTTCTTTCGTTTCCGGTGTCGTATAGTGTACCCAGGTCTCGTCCCCAGTGACAATGGAGTCCAAGAATTTTTGGCCATCGGTTTCGTAGGCCTGAAAAAAATTCGCGGGCCGCATCAATCCGTTGCCGTTTGTGGTCTGCTGTAAGCTGTCTTGGGACCCACTTTGCACACAAATTTTGCTATACCCTAAATGGTGTGTCAAAATTTTATCAATGCAAGTCTTTCTGACATCAGCGATCATCTCGGAGGGTTCCCAAACAGTCACCCTTGCTTCTTCCACTTACGCAATCATTTCGTCCGAAACAGATGGACGTCCGGAACGCTGTTAGTCATGAAAGTCCGTTTTGAATTCTCTGCTCCATTTGCGCACGTGTTGTATACTCATACATGTTTTTCCGTAGACTTCACACAGTTGTTCACCAGTGTTTTTTGCACACAAAAAACGAATCACAGAGCGTAATTCGCACCTGGCGGGAGACAGAAGAAACAATTCCATTATTAACGGCTACCAAGCCAAGACTGAGCGTCGCAGAGAGCTCGCGGAGTGGGGATTAGGAGCGGAGGAACCAAACTGCAAGCCAAGGTCACCGAATCCCGCATAACAACGTTCGCAGCGACTGTATCGCTTTGGGAACCTTACTTTACGGACAACCCTAGTATATTAATAAAAGCACGATCGTCTAATTACCAAACTCGTGATTATTTTACAGTGAATATGAAGCAAATATCATATCCGGATATGTTTTACCGATTTCAAAAATGTTGTGTTCAAATTAGAATGTCCAAAAACTAATAATGTAACCCCGATGAGACTTTAATGGGTGATTTTAAAAATATTTTTGTTAAGTTTTAAGAAATATTTTTTCGCATGCAAAAATTTATACCTCTTTTTCAATTCCTACCATTAGTTCACACTCACCTATATATATATCTTGTTCAAATTTTCAATCATAAATAAAATATTTTCTGTTCATCCACTCAAGTTCAAATACATTTTTTTAAACTTGTAGTGAATGACACTACGTTAATACAGTTTTTTGTCAAATACTAATACCGCATATTTGTACAGACTATACGATAGGATTTCCTTAGGTAATTCCTACTATTATTCATCCACTCGTCAAATACATTTTTTTAAACTTGTAGTGGATGACACGAAGTTAATACAGTTTTTTCAAAATATTAATTCATTAATTAATTTAATTAATTAATTTTCGATTTATATGGGAGAAAAACATTCTTTTATATAAGATATAAAACAGGATATACATTGTTGACCTAAGCAGGAATTGACTTAATTTTTTTTAATTACTTGTTTACATTGTTATCCTTTTAGGGGATGAATTCGGAAAAATGTTGAATACCTTGTGTTTTAGAATATATTACGTTTAGTTTTAAGAAAATCCGATAACAAATATTTTTTCAATACGAACATTTATACCTATTTTTCGTTTTTATTCTTTTAGGGGATGAATTCGGCGGAAAAAATACTGAATTACGTGTTTCACTATTTTGTATTTTAGAAATGTTGTTTAATTTAAAGAAAATCCGATAAAAAAATATTTCCCTCCAATACAAATACCTTCTTCTTTTAGGGATGAATTCGAAAAATGCTGAAATACGCGATCCATTATTTATTTATCTAGAGTATATGATAAAAAAAACCTTTACAATGCAAAATTGTACATCCTCTTAATCCCTTTAGAGGGAGAATTTTGGAAATTGGTGAAAAATTTATTGCTCGTTCTTTAGAGTAATTATGTTAACTTTCAAGAAGTGAAAATCGTTTCTTAGTACACCCCTACTTGGTGGTACTAAAGTACCCTTAAATTTCAAGTCTAGCTATTATAGTTTCGGCTGTGCACTGATCAGTCAGTCAGTCAGGGCATTGCACTGTGTTTAGGTAGACACTCATATGACCCGTGTTATATCAAAATCGTTTGAGCTGTTTCCAAGAAAATAAGAAATACATATAAAAAGTTTGGTCTTTTATTAGTATAAAATGATATGTGGAAAAGTTTAGTTGAAAAAGATATGCGAAACTACTTATTGTTTTCTAGTTAGACTAAAGAAGACAGGGATCTACGAAACGCGCAACAAATCAACAGTAATAACCAGACTCGAACCTATATACTTTGTACAAGTCGGAATTGTAGCCTTTTATAACCTTTTACCGCGGGTAAAAAGCGATCACGTTCCGGCCACCCACCGATGATCACCATCAAAAACAAAAACGTTTTTCAGGTCTTGGATCCGAACCCACGCTCTTATCCTAACCAAAGCTTTAATCTAGCGACTAGACCACTCGGCCAGCCTGACTTGTACTAAATGAAGATAGAATTACTACCAATAGCGAGAAAAACATATAATGTCGTTATCGTACGCTTGATCACGCCAAAATAATGGCCAAACAATTTCAGTAATAGACCCCATGTTTATAAATAAGCCAATATTATTGTATTGTCATCGAGTTTAGAGCTGTATACAAAATTTCAAACTTCTAGCTCATCGGGAAGTTATTTTAAAATCGATTGCAAAATTCCACCCGGACAAAACCCGCAGTGATTTAATAAAAAACCGATGATCACGGCAAAAATAAAAAGCTGCCACCGATGATCACCATCAAATTAAAATCGCTTGTCTGCTTCCCTTACCTACTGAGCTACGACAAGCCTCTCACACTATAAGAAATTACCCACATACAAGACGTATTAAACGCATTTTTGAAATTATTCGTCCCGGTACTTTCCGGACACGCTGTATAGCTTCCACGCTACGACAGTTGGCTGTAAAACTCAAAGCTATTCAACGTACTATGTGGTTCAAACAGTAGACATATCACAACCAACAAAATATCACAACACTATCGCCAAAGTGCAAAGGTCAAATTGTCGCTTAATCGAGGTCCCGTCTTACTGTATACATACATGCTGTATCTATCTGTTATAGGCTATTGTATTATCTAATCGGCAAATATTTGTTTCGTACATCGCTGCCGCTTATCTAACTTACTCACTCTCACAGAAGTGTTTTTTAAGCAGATAGTAACGTATACTCGTCCCGTGAGATGTGTCTTTTGTGGAGTTCGGACAGGTCGTTCTTTTCAAAGCAGTTCAGATAAGAACAATTCCAAAAAAAAAACAATTTACAGATAAATACAGTAAACGTGTATACAAAATGTCTTTGTTCTCATAACCATCCAGTTATCTTGGCACTATGCGTTCTGTTTTCTCAAGTTGTTCTCTGTGCTCATAGGTTCCCAAGGTTTAGGTTGTTGGCAGCAGGTGTTCTCTGTTCTCATAACCTTCCAGTTATCTTGGCACTATGCGTCCTGTGTTCTCTAGTTGTTCTCTGTGCTCATAGGTTCCCAAGGTTTAGGTTGTTGGCAGCAGGTGTTCTCTGTTCTCAAAATGGTCTTTGTTCTCATAACCTTCCAGTTATCTTGGCACTATGCGTTCTGTTTTCTCTAGTTGTTCTCTGTGCTCATAGGTTCCCAAGGTTTAGGTCGTTGGCAGCAGGTGTTCTTTGTTCTCATAACCTTCCAGTTATCTTGGCACTATGCGTCCTGTTTTCTCAAGTTGTTCTCTGTGCTCATAGGTTCCCAAGGTTTAGGTCGTTGGCAGCAGGTGTTCTCTGTTCTCATAACCTTCCAGTTATCTTGGCACTATGCTTCCTGTGTTCTCAAGTTGTTCTCTGTGCTCATAGGTTCCCAAGGTTTAGGTCGTTGGCAGCAGGTGTTCTCTGTTCTCATAACCTTCCAGTTATCTTGGCACTATGCTTCCTGTGTTCTCAAGTTGTTCTCTGTGCTCATAGGTTCCCAAGGTTTAAGTCGTTGACAGCAGGTGTTCTTTGTTCTCAAAATGGTCTTTGTTCTCATAACCTTCCAGTTATCTTGGCACTATGCTTCCTGTGTTCTCAAGTTGTTCTCTGTGTTCATAGGTTCCCAAGGTTTAAGTCGTTGACAGCAGGTGTTCTTTGTTCTCAAAATGGTCTTTGTTCTCATAACCTTCCAGTTATCTTGGCACTATGCTTCCTGTGTTCTCAAGTTGTTCTCTGTGCTCATAGGTTCCCAAGGTTTAGGTCGTTGGCAGCAGGTGTTCTCTGTTCTCATAACCTTCCAGTTATCTTGGCACTATGCTTCCTGTGTTCTCAAGTTGTCCTCTGTGCTCATATGTTTCCAAGGTTTAGGTCGTTGGCAGCAGGTGTTCTCTGTTCTCAAAATGGTCTTTGTTCTCATAACCTTCCAGTTATCTTGGCACTATGCGTCCTGTGTTCTCAAGTTGTCCTCTGTGCTCATAGGTTCCCAAGGTTTAGGTCGTTGGCAGCAGGTGTTCTCTGTTCTCATAACCTTCCAGTTATCTTGGCACTATGCTTCCTGTGTTCTCAAGTTGTTCTCTGTGCTCATAGGTTCCCAAGGTTTAGGTCGTTGGCAGCAGGTGTTCTCTGTTCTCATAACCTTCCAGTTATCTTGGCACTATGCTTCCTGTGTTCTCAAGTTGTTCTCTGTGCTCATAGGTTCCCAAGGTTTAAGTCGTTGACAGCAGGTGTTCTTTGTTCTCAAAATGGTCTTTGTTCTCATAACCTTCCAGTTATCTTGGCACTATGCTTCCTGTGTTCTCAAGTTGTTCTCTGTGTTCATAGGTTCCCAAGGTTTAAGTCGTTGACAGCAGGTGTTCTTTGTTCTCAAAATGGTCTTTGTTCTCATAACCTTCCAGTTATCTTGGCACTATGCTTCCTGTGTTCTCAAGTTGTTCTCTGTGCTCATAGGTTCCCAAGGTTTAGGTCGTTGGCAGCAGGTGTTCTCTGTTCTCATAACCTTCCAGTTATCTTGGCACTATGCTTCCTGTGTTCTCAAGTTGTCCTCTGTGCTCATATGTTCCCAAGGTTTAGGTCGTTGGCAGCAGGTGTTCTCTGTTCTCAAAATGGTCTTTGTTCTCATAACCTTCCAGTTATCTTGGCACTATGCGTCCTGTGTTCTCAAGTTGTCCTCTGTGCTCATATATTCCCAAGGTTTAGGTCGTTGGCAGCAGGTGTTCTCTATTCTCAAAATGGTCTTTGTTCTCATAACCTTCCAGTTATCTTGGCACTATGCGTCCTGTTTTCTCTAGTTGTTCTCTGTGCTCATAGGTTCCCAAGGTTTAAGTCGTTGGCAGCAGGTGTTCTCTGTTCTCAAAATGGTCTTTGTTCTCATAACCTTCCAGTTATCTTGGCACTATGCATCCTGTTTTCTCAAGTTGTTCTCTGTGCTCATAGGTTCCCAAGGTTTAGGTCGTTGGCAGCAGGTGTTCTCTGTTCTCAAAATGGTCTTTGTTCTCATAACCTTCCAGTTATCTTGGCACTATGCATCCTGTTTTCTCTAGTTGTTCTCTGTGCTCATAGGTTCCCAAGGTTTAGGTCGTTGGCAGCAGGTGTTCTCTGTTCTCAAAATGGTCTTTGTTCTCATAACCTTCCAGTTATCTTGGCACTATGCGTCCTGTTTTCTCAAGTTGTTCTCTGTGCTCATAGGTTCCCAAGGTTTAGGTCGTTGGCAGCAGGTGTTCTCTGTTCTCAAAATGGTCTTTGTTCTCATAAGTTTCAAAAAGTTACATCGTTTGTAGTTGGTGTTCTCTGTTCACATAAGTTTTTAAAAGTTATGTCGCTGGTAGTAGATATTCTCTGTTCTTAAGTTGCTCTTTGTTCTCATAAATTCCAAAGGTTATTTTGTTGGTAGTAGATGTTCTCTGTTCTTAAGTTGCTCTTTGTTCTCATAAATTCCAAGAGCTATGTCGTTGTTAATAAGTGTCTCTGTTAAGAGTTATGTCGTTGGTAGTAGATTTTCCTTGTTCTTAAGCTATTTTTTGTTCTCATGAGTTCCTAAGAGTTATGTCTTTGTTAATAATTGTCTCTACTAAGGGTTATGAAGTTGTTAATAAGTGTCTCTGCTAAGAGTAATGTCGTTTTTAATAAATGTCTCTGCTAAGAGTTATGTCGTTGTTAATAAATGTGTGTTAAGAGTTATGTTGTTAATAAGTGTTTCTGCTAAGAGTTATGTCGTTGTTAATAAGTATCTCTGCTACGAGTTATGTCGTTGTTAATAAGTGTCTCTGCTACGACTTATGTCGTTGTTAATAAGTGTCTCTGCTAAGAGTTGTCTTTGTTAATAAGTGTATCTGGTAAGAGTTATGTTGTTGTTAATAAATGTCTCTGCTAAGAGTTGTGTCGTTGTTAATAAGTGTCTCTGCTAAGAGTTATGTTGTTAGAAAATGTTCTTTGTTCTCAAGTTGTTCTTTGTTCTCACAAGTTCTCAATAATTATGTCGTTGTTAATACGTGTCTCTGCTAATAGTTATATCGTTGGTATTAGATGTTCTTGGTTCTCATGCTGTTCTTTGTTCTCATGAGTTAAGTCGTTGTTAATAAGTGTCTCTGCTAAGAGTTATGTTGTTAATAGGTGTTCTTTGTCTGCTGGATTTACTGAAGTAACTAATAGGAGGAAATTATTAATTTTGCTGAAAACATCAGTTTTATAGCGGCATTAAACACTGTTAGCCTGCTGTGTTCTAAATAAAGTTCCCGGCCAAACATATAAATTTAGCAAAGAATTAAAAATGCTCAGTGTTAATTATTTTTAACAGTTAGACTTTAATATATAAATAGTGTAATATTCAGTACGGTTAGAAAATAACTTATTAAATAATTATTATTTTTAAACAGTATTATCTGTATATATAAAAGTCCATTATCTTAAGAAAAATAAAAAATAAAAATTACTGATCGAACGAAGCGAGGTCTCAGTTTCAACTTTACCGTTCGGCATTTGGTTTGTGTGTTTGTTTCTTCATTAAGCAGTTTTGGCCAAACGCACTGATCGATTGTTTTGTAATTTGATACGAAGGTACCGTGTATAAACCCCAAAAAATGTATGTGTAAGATTTCCCCAACTCACTTCCGACTAAAAATGGCGGCCTCTGATTTACAATTTTTTTTTTTTGCGAAAAACCGTTAAGGTTACATCGCCGTTACGCAAAATAAAAGTATAAAAAAACACAACAACAAACTATAACAGTAAAAATAAATAAACAAAAAATTAAATAACAGGTATAACTATATTACAATAACGAGTACTTAAGAACTAAATAACAATGAATAAAATTTAATAACAATTCGTAAAAGTATATATAAACACAACAGAGATAAAGTTATTTAGAGAAAATAATTAAATAAAATAAAATAAAAAGGGATGTAAATTGCCCCTGAAAAAAAATAAATAAAATGTAAGTACAATGTACAAAGCAAAATTAAAAATAAAAATAATAACAACAATAAATTAAATTTTATTTAAAAGATTCAAGCGACGCAAGAATGTCAGCACTCGGTCAATAGCCGTAGAATCATCTTTTAATATTTCCTCTAAATTGACACCTAGTCCACATAATCGGCGCATGTTCCTTAGACTATTACAATCTTGCAGAACATGTTCAATGGTAATGAGTGCTCGGCAAAACTCAAAGGGGCAGGTCCCCGCCTCTCATCAAGAAACCATGTGTGAAAAGAGAATGTCCAATGCGGAGACGGGTAACCACTACCTCTTCCCTACGTACAGACGACCTCCCAGGACGAACAGTATTTTTAATTACCCTCAGTTTATTATTCTTACTTACAATATCGAGTATACGCAGTTTTAGAGAAATTCACTGACCGTATGTTTTAAAATTTGGTTCGAATATGTCTTCTATAAAGCCCAAACGATGTAAGTGTAATATTTCCCCATTTACTTCCATTTCAAGATGGCGGCCTCTGATTTAACGATGACTAATGTACGCAATTTCAATCAAACGCACTGGCCAATTTTTTTGAAATTTGATACGAAGGTGACTTGTATAAAACCCGAAATACGTACGTGTAAAATTGTTTCCCATTCACTTCCGTTTCAATATGGCGGACTATGATTTAACGTTCAGAGCGTAATTACCGGTTATTTCCTGTAATACTGGCTGAACGGCAAAACCTATCATAATTTTAACCGTTTCACGGAAAAAGAGCACAAAATTTCCAATAAAGTTGGTCCAGTAGCATTTTTCGAAATTTTTTACGGTTACCGGTTAAATTGGCGGAAAAAGTTACGAACGCTATCGCAGAGCGCTCTGTATATTAAGAATATACTGCGATGTCAATAACAGCGGCACGCATATGTCTCGCTGACGTGATTTTAGCAAAGTTTCCACACACAAATTTTTTATTACATTTTTAAAAAATTTGATTTCCCCATCATAATTACCATAAAATCTAAAATTTTCAAATTACAATGTAAATACGACAATGAACCCTGACCGCCGTCAGATCCGTTCAACGGTTTCTGGGAACGCCAGTTATTCCTCTGGAACAGTTCTCAAATAACAGTTTTGTTCTTTTCGCCCATCTATAATTCAACGTCAGTATCAGTCGCGTCTACACCGAGTAGCGAGCTAAAACAGAAACACGGAAGTACGCGTTACAGGACTCCCGCAGCAAATAGGATTAAGATTAAGATTGAAGTAAGTGTAGGCCTACAGTTGACTGGGCTCAGCAAAGCGCGCGTGACCTTGTTCTAGCCAGCTGTACTACTCACGCACAAAACATCTGTCGGTGTGATAATCTTAAGAGCAGCTTTGAAAAGGCAAAATTGCTGGCCTATAAGTAATAACGAAATAATTCTCTTATTACGAGGGTTGATCAAATATAAACGAGACTGACTTTCTAAAAACTTTTCCGTTGGACATTGAACTCTAAAGGGTGGGGTTTCAGGTAGCCTGGGAGGTTTGGGACGGGCGTAGACGGGCAACATTTCCGTTCGGATCCTTCAGTATAAAACTATACAATGAGTGAGAGTGAAGTGCACGTTTCCGTGGAGCAGAGAATTATTATTAAGTTTTTGGCCAAGGAGGGGGTCAATCCGACTGAAATCTTTCGTAGATTGACGGCTCAATACGGGGACAGGACCCTGTCAAGAGCTCGTGTTTTTGCTTGGCACAAGGAATTCGCCGAAGGACGGGAAGCAGTAGAAAACCTGAAGGCCAAATCACGATCGTCGGCCGGGAAGGTAATGGCCACTGTATTTTTCGACAATCAAGGCGCCTTTCACGTCGATTTCCTCCATCAACGACGCACAATAAATGCACAATATTATTGCGATGTTTTAGAGGCCGCAAAACAGTCTTTTCGTAGGAAAAGGAAATCTAAACTGGCGAGAAACGTCATTCTTCTTCACGATAATGCCCGACCACATTCGGCGAACGCTACGAGGCTTAAACTCGATCAAATTGGCTGGGAACCAATGGAACATCCCCCATACAGTCCAGACTTATCACCCTGCGACTATCACCTGTTTGGGCCACTCAAAGAGGCGCTTGGAGGCCAGCGTTTCGAAGACGATTCTGCGGTGTAGACCTTCGTGCTCCAATAGCTCAATGAACGCCCGAGAACTTTTTACGAAGATGGAATTAAAAACCTTCCAATCCGGTGGGAAAAATGTGTTACTCGTGCGGGAGACTATGTAGAAAAATAAGTTGTATCAAGAATAATTTGTAAGTAAGCAATAAATTTTTTAAAAAATCAGTCTCGTTTATATTTGATCAACCCTCGTACTAACAGGTAGCCTACTTTGTGTAACGCTAAAAGAAATTCCATGCAAGTAGCATTAAAGGGTGAATGTTTTTGGAATTGCATGTATTTACCCCCGCGCGCCTTGTCCTGTCCTCACCCACTTCCAGCAAGGTCACGAGCTTAGCTATAGCTTGTATTAATAAGTGCTAATTACAAGGACAATGAAAGCATTAAGTTTGCACCTTACAAACCAATGAAACAAATATAGTTATGCGTTGTTTCTCACAACTAACAATATCTAACATAATGAACTAACAATACCTTACATAATGAACTAACAATATCTTACATAAAGAACTAACAATACCTTACATAAAGAACTAACAATACCTTACATAATGAACTAACAATACCTTACATAAAGAACTAATCATATCTAACATAAAGAACTAACAATATATTACATAAAGAACTAACATAAAGAATTAACAATATCTTACATAAAGAACTAACAATATCTTACATAAAGAACTAATAACATCTAACATAAAGAACTAACAATATCTAACATAATGAACTAACAATACCTTACATAAAGAACTAACAATACCTTACATAAAGAACTAATCATATCTAACATAAAGAACTAACAATATCTTATATAAAGAACTAACAATACCTTACATAAAGAACTAACAATACCTTACATAATGAACTAACAATACCTTACATAAAGAACTAATAATATCTAACATAAAGAATTAACAATACCTTACATAAAGAACTAACAATACCTTACATAATGAACTAACAATACCTTACATAAAGAACTAACAATACCTTACATAATGAACTAACAATACCTTACATAAAGAACTAATAATATCTAACATAAATAACTAACAATATCTTACATAAAGAACTAACAATATCTAACATAAATAACTAACAATATCTTACATAAAGAACTAACAATATCTTACATAAAGAACTAATAACATCTAACATAAAGAACTAACAATATCTAACATAATGAATTAACAATACCTTACATAAAGAACTAACAATATCTAACATAATGAACTAACAATACCTTACATAAAGAACTAACATAAAGGACTAACAATATCTAACATAAAGAACCAACAATATCTAACATATATGATGCACAAACTTTTTCAAAAACAATTAAATATTTCTGAAGATATTTTAATGATACGATTAATCACTATTCAAACACAGGTGTTGCCATTTCCACTAAAAAATCAGGTTCCATGATTTGTCAGGTTTCTTTGCCAATACAGTACCTCCAACTGTTAGACGCGCCGTTTCATCAGTCAAGCTAAGAATGAATTAATTCTAGGGTTACTGCGACCTTTTTAGAGATCTAAGTCTGGAAGGGCACTGGAAGTTCCAGTCTCTTCATAAAGGATTTGGAGAAAATTCAAAGTGGACAACTCCGCCACTTTTTTTAGTGACTTCCCAATTCATTACTGAGGTACTTCGTGCGCGCGCGTGTGTGTGTGTGCGTACCCATCAGTTGCTCACCTCAGCTGCCTCCCTAGGAGTCACGTAGGAAATGAAACTCTCATTTGGGTATTTTCGGAAGAAGAACCAAATATAGCCTAACGAGACGCTCGACTTCAAAATGGAAATCATATTTTTTTAAATATTTTTGTTTGACCTTTGATAACGATTTGTCTAAACTGACTTAAAAAGAATTAAAAAAAAAAACAAATAATAACCAATAAAACAGCACTTAATTTTAAAATTAACAAAACAATGTTAGTTCAAGGATTTAAATTCATGACTATCATTTATCCAGTTTCCTTGGATAAATTATCTTCGCTTTGATTTTAAAGATGGCCGCAAGGTCATGCAAGATAAGAGGTATTCGACCTTCACGCAAGTGTATTTATAATTACCTTAATTGATGAATGGTCTATTTTTAAATTTGAAAAGTTTGCTCACCTGCGGCCGCCAGTGTTGCCAATCACCGAGCTTTCTCTAAATTTTATTGGCAAGCAGCCCGCTGAAGTTATAACGTTAAGCAAACTGAACTGAAGCTATAGCTATACTTTATACACCAAAGTTTTTTGTACAACTTAGCCGAGGGGACAAAACGTGGTTTTCAAGCATGATTAATGTCAATTCTTTTCAAAAATACTTGTCATTCTTAGCGAATATGCATAACTACTGAAGCCACCATTCTGGTAACACCCAGACATTGTCGATAATTTAAATATTACGTTTATCAATATTTTCTTAACAATCAGATGTTTCGGTACACACACATTTATTTTTGTCACCTATGTTATTCTTGTCTCCTGTAACACTTATTGAGGGGTCGTTGTACATACACTAGTCATATATTATTACACTAAGCATTCTGATCGATTTTGTACAAAAAATAAGAACCTGCGTTATTGAAATTACACACATGGAGTACCTACACATTCGTCAGAACACCAGGGAACTCTCACGCCTCATGCTTTTGCATTTTAAGGCTTTACAGTAAACGAAAACCGATAAAAGATTTATAAACAAAATACCAGGAGCAGTATAAAGTGTCCCCGTGAGAGTGCAACACAATGCACAACATAGGGACAAAAATAACTGTGTGTGTACCAAAACAGCTGATCGCTAAACAAATATTCTTAAACGTAATATTTAAAGTATTACTGTATCCAAAACTTAAAAAATTATCGACCGAATCAGTTTTGAAAGTAGAATAGGTAAGAAAATCTAGGCCAGTTCTAATTTAGGTACGTAATGTAAAATCCTGTTATAGTAGCTTTCATTTGTAAATATTTCAATAAGGTACAACGTAAAAATTCAGTCGTTATTATAGGTTATAGTTTTAAATACGAAATTAGAAATAAGTAAGGCATATTGTATTAAAAACGTAAATATAATGAATGACAACATAGGAGACAAAAATAACTGTGTGTACCAAAACAGCTGATCGCTAAACAAATATTCTTAAACGTAATATTTAAATTATTACCGTATCCAAGACTTAAAAAATTATCGACCGAATCAGTTTTGAAAGTAGAATCAGTAAGAAAATCTAGGCCATTCTAATATGTAAATGTTAGCCTATTAAATAAAATACTCTGCTTTTAGTAAACACTGTAGCCTAATTTAGATACGTAACGTAAAATCATGTTATAGTAGCTTTCATTTGTAAATATTTCAATAAGGTACAATGTAAAAATTCAGTTCATTTATATTCTTCTTCTTTTCTGCTAGGATTATCGTCACTGTGTTCAGTATAATGATCTGCCTTCCCTAGCTTCGTCAATTCTAATTTCGTTGACGCGTTTCGGAGAACCTCCATCTTCAAAAACTATATCTATGAACATAGGGTATAGTTTTTGAAGATGGAGGTTCTCCGAAACGCGTCAACGAAAGTAGAATTGACGAAGCTAGGTAAGGCAGATCATTATACTGAACATAGTAAAAATTCAGTCGTTAAATTTATAACTTATAGTTTTAAATACGAAATTAGAACTAAGTAAGGCATATTGTATTAAAAACCTAAATATAATGAACGACACTGCTTTATCAACAGGTCATACAAGCATTAAATACAACTAAAACGTCTATTTTAACAGCTCAGACTACAAATAGTACGCCTATGTGGTTTTGCAACGATTTTACTTAGGAAAATATGTACAGCAATCTTAAAAATGCAAGTACTGAATTACTTTATTTACAAAAAAATTCATCTTTTTTACGTTTAATTACTAATAACGATTTCATAAAAAAAAACGTCCCAAACTCTTTTCCTTTTCGTTCGTTTATCAACAAGGAAAGAGCCGCCTCGGTGGCCTAGTTGATAGCGTACTGGGCTTTCACCCCGAGAACCCGGGTTCGATTTCCGGCCAGGGCTTGGCATTTTCATACGCTATAAATCATCCCATCGTCTGCATTAGCCCAAGTGTGCACAATAGTCGGACGTGAAACAAAAAAAAAAAAAAAAAAAAAAAACAAGGAAAGTTATGATTGCCACAATTTCATGTCACTTCGAATATTGTTTATAAAGAAGTGCCATAACACTGTTCAACTTCCTGCTGTGTTTTAGCACCTCGCACTCGCTCATTACTCGGCAAAATCCGTTTAGGTTAGGTTAAGTTAGTTCGACAGTGTTAAACGTCGGCAATTTCAATCTCACAAATTAACAACTCCTTTGTCTTTCACTTTGATAATATTCAGCATCAATGATTACTACGGTGAAATCGGTTTTTCAAAAAAAGTAAAATGAACAAACTTGTTTGGGAAAATCGCTCCCATCACGGAGTCAGTTATAGAGCGGAAGTTTTACTCTAAAACGTTCTTTCCGTGAACGCTGACACCCGTGCTCATTAGTCCAACTGGCGTAAAATATGGACGTTCAGCAACAAGAGCAATATAAGTTACTTAAGGTCAGGATCTGTGCTCATTTCATGATTCCTGGTCTGAATCTTAACGCACTAAACGGGCAGAGCCGGTTACTGTACTGTTATGTACCGCGTAGCCTACTCCATAAACCAAACCAATAGGTTATCTTCATAAGTAGCCTATTTACCAGAATGTTTCAGGTCAATGACCTTTTACACACAAAGTTCAAACTGTTATCTGCGGTAATCCATTTGTGGCGTACCAGTACAAAGAACAAACAAATATTACATGTTTCACTTCTAATCACGGCATAATCTACGAGGCTATACGTTATACAGGCTGTTTGAAAAAGAACTTCCTAGTTTTGTGTAAATTTAATGGTGAAATTAATTAAAAACTACATCAACGAGTGCATACAGTGAAAGAGAATTTTCAAGTTTCTTTGTAATGTTAGTAAACTTCAACGTGGGATCCATTTGTTGCCCCACACACGTCGAGACGGTATTCCACTTCTCGCCAGGTATTCACCAACATAGCGGGTGTAACTGTCTCAACCGCCGCGATGATTCTTTCCCGTAAATGGTTGCTGTCACGGATCTTTTCAGCATACACAACATTTATGTGTCCCCAAAAGAAAAAGTCACGTAGGGTTAATTCCAGGCTTCGTGTTGGCCAACAGATTGGGCCAGCCACCTTCCCGGAAAGTGAGTGTCAAGAGCCGCGCGCACACGGTTACTGTAACGAAATGGGCGCCATCTTGTTGGAAAAAACAGCCCTTTTTCCACCTCAATATCTTCCACTTGGGGAAAGACATGCTCTGTCAACATGCCACAGTATACGTCCCAGTTTATTGTTCTTTCTACATAAATGAAAGGGCCAATCACTCGATCCTCCATCAAACCGCACCAAACATTAAATTTTGTACAGTCACGTTAATGCTGAATAACATGTTGTGACAGATACCTAAATCTGTGCGTGTCAGCTTTACTGCTAAAAGACTGACACATCTTCCGACCACTGGCGGATGCAGGGGGTTGGAGGAGCTGCAGCCCCTCATTGGAATTGGAAACAATTTAAAGAAATTATTTTTTTTTTTTTACCTAATTAAGTGAAATACAAATGCCGACTATTGACATAATTTTATTCTTTATATTAAAACGGCTGTTCTTTTAATCCTGAGTGCACAACGGGACAGGTTAAAGTTTAACTTATCCTTGAAGAGAACGGGAGAAGGAATAAGTACACACATTTGTTAGTCAGGACACGATGGACATGAGAGTGAACAGAGAAATAGCATACAAAATCTATCCAAACAATATTGATGAATTGGCGAAGGTGAAAAAGAGAAAGTTAGACTTCGTTATCGAAAGTAAGTTTTTTTTGTTATTTTAAGGCGAAAAGCACTTTGAGGCTATTATCGCCTTCCTAAATGTAAGTGTGAGTGTAAAGTGTTGTGTGTAAGCATGTGTTAGACTCGGGTACCGCGAGGGACGTCTAAATCTTCTAAATAGGTGCAGCTAGTTTCCACCCACCCTGCGAGGTGTCTTTTAATAGGGGTCGATACCCCTATGAACTCGACAGGAAAAATGTGGTCTGCCTGGAAGCTACTGTCAGTTACGGTGTTTCCTATCGGCCAATGTACCATTTGTTAGGAATTTAGAATCTCTCTTAACCGGGGTCCTTTAAACTCTTTAAAGAATCAACTACTAGTGTTTCAACAGTGTCTTTTAATATATATATACGAGACGCTAGCACTCCACACAAAAGCTACCATGGAGGGTATTTTGAAGGAAGAACGCAAAATCTTGAGGAATATCCTTGGTCCGAGATTAACAGAAGATGGATACAGGTTGCACTCCCGGAAGGTCACAGAGAAGATATCGAACCTGGCAGCAGATATCAGAAGGAGGCTTCGGTTCTATGGACACATCAGTAGACTCCCAACAACGAGACTTGCCAACAGAATCCTTAAGTATATACAAGGTGTCAAATCAACAACGTCGTGGATCGCACAAGTCAGAATAGACCTACATGACGCAGGAATAGACTCAACAGATGTTGAAGACAGGCACACATACAGGAGAAAGATGCTCGGTTGGAAGGTCCCAGAGAATGAAATCCCAAAGAGAGCAGGGGTAAAATGGACGGAGGAGCGGAAGAGGATCCATGGGGACAGGATGAGGGAGGTGTGGAGGATTAGAAGGAACAAGACATGAGTCGGAGTGCTTTGCGTGATCCAACAGGGTCTATGCGCAAGTAAGTGTGGTATTGTAAGTGTTGTTAGACTCGGGTACCGCGAAGGACGTCTAAATCCTCTTAACAGGTGCAGCTAGTCTGCACCTCCCCTTCGAGGTATCGAAAGTACCCATCGGTTATCACCATCATGGTATCAGTTAAACCATGAACTTAGTAAAAGTGTTATTTTCCTTTATATCTTATAATTTTGATTTATATTTATATTAATTTTTACATTTAATTTTATGTACTCCATGTGCTAGGGACTCTCCAAAATAAACCTATGTGTACTAAAATAAGTAATAATATTTTGTTTAGATTTTATCGTAAAGATTTAATTTATTACCCTAAAGCAGATCGAGATTATTCCCTAAGGCTCTATGGAATTATTGCATATGTGCATGAAACTATTGGAAATTATAATAATATTCTATTTTTTTCCGGCGAAAAACCGATGTGGTTATCATCGCCGATACTCAAAATAGAACGAATATAAAAGAACGAATAAAATAAACAAAAAATTAAGTTTAATAAGAAAATAAACAACAAACTGTAATAACAAAAACAAATAAACAAAACAAAAGAAAATAACAGTTATAGATATATGACTAAAACAATAATATATCTAAAAACAACATACACACAAATTATTGTAGGGCTGTAAATTGGCCCTACAACAATAACAAGACAAATAAAATAAATATAAACGTACCTAAAACTAAATAACAAAATAAAACAACTTAAAAATTAAATTAATAAAACAGTAAATATAAATAATCTTTTCAGGGCTGTAAAGGGGCCCTATCACAAACAATAACAAAAATATAAATTAAATTTTATTTAAAAAATTCAGACGATGAAGGAAGTCTAGGATCGGGTCAACGGGCGAGGCACTATCTCCCAACATCGTCTGCAAACAGTTGCTCAGACCACACATAACACGCACATTTTGGAAACCATCACAATCGAGCAATACATGTTTTATTGTGACTGTTTCCCTACAGAACTCGCATTTCATAAGTTACCCGGTTTATCCTTGGGTCAGCCTACTCCTTTTAACCTGGCCGGATCCGCCCATGCCTTCGACACGTATTAATGGTAAAGTGCAGAACTTTTAATGTACGGCTGGATACGACGGAGAAATCAGATTTTCAAGAATATTTAAAACAAAAAAGTTACGAATTTTTGAAGATTTGAAAATACTGAACGAACTTCTCCAAGCAATTACCAAAATCGATTTTTGAGCAAAGTTTCTATCAAATCGGACTAAAATTGCGTACTGACACGCAAGCGCGCGCGCGCAACGTATTCTTCGAAAATAACACATACCCGAGAAAACGGACAGTATAGATCAATTTCAAAAAATATATTTGTTCTAATCTAAAGAAAATCGATGATACGAGAATTGACGCGATATATCGCAAAACGGTTGAGCGATTTCAAATTCTACACCCGATAACGGTATACCTTGCATACCTTGTTAGCGGGTTGTACTCGAGCTGGAGGGCAGTGAACCGATATTTTTGGCCAAATAGGTCCAGTAACGGTAGTATTGAACCTGGGCCTTTACGAGAAACACCGTAACTGAGGGTAGCTTCCAGGCAGACATTTTTCTGCCGAGTTCGTAGGGTACCGACCCCTAGTAGAAGACATTGAAACACTGGTAGTTGATTCTTTAAAGGACCCCGGTTAGGAGAGATTAGGGGGAGCAGACTAGCTGCATCTGTTGAGAGGATTTAGACGTCCCACGCTGTACCCGACTCTAACACACACTTACACTTACTACTTTAACACTTTACACTCACACTTACATTTAGGGAGGCGATAATAGCCTTAATGTGTTTTTCGCCTTAATATATATATATTAAGACACTGTTGAAACACCGGTAGTTGATTCCTTAAAAGACCCCGGTTAGGAGATTTTAAATTCCTAACAAATGGTACATTGCCCGGATAGGAACACCGTAACTGAGAGTAGCTTGCAGGCAGACCACATTTTTCCTGTCTAGTTCATAGGGGTATCGACCCCTATTAAAAGACACTCCGCAGGGTGGGTGCAGACTAGCTGCACCTATTGAGTGGATTTAGACGTCCCTCGCAGTACCCGAGTGTAACACACACTTACACTTACAACACTACACTTATGACTTTAACACTTCACACTTACACTTAGATTTAGGGAGGCGATAATAGCCTCAATGTGTTTTTCGCTTTAATATATATATATATATATATATATATATATATATATATATATATATATATATATATATATATATATATATATATATATATATGTGTGTGTGTGTGTGTGTGTGTGTGTGTGTGTGTGTGTGTGTGTGTGTGTGTGTGTGTGTGTGTGTGTGTGTGTGTGTGTGTGTGTGTGTGTGTGTGTGTATAAAATTAAGACATTGCAAAAACACCCATAGTTGATTCTTGAAAAACGCCGGTTAAGAGAGATTCTAAATTCCTAACAAATGGTATATTGGCCGATAAACGAACCCGGGCCGCCCTCTTGGCAGGCGGACATTCTGCACAGAACCACGGCCAAATTCCTAACACAGCCTTTTCGGTTAACGCAGATCCCTCGTTCTTATTAGTCTATTTTTTTTTTTTTTTTTTTTTTTTTTTTTTTTTTTTTTTTTGACTATCCGACTATTGTGCACACTTTGGCTAATGCAGACGATGGGATGATTTATAGCGTATAAAAATGCCAAGCCTGGCCGGGAATCGAACCCGGGTCCTCAAGGTGAAAGCCAGTACGCTATCAACTAGTCCACCGAGGCGGCATGTGTCTTATTAGTCTAATTGACATAAAGTATCAAAAAAAAGAAACTCAAAACTGAATTGAAATCCTCGGAGTTTTTTTGAAATTTTTCATCCGTGGTCTACTATTTTAACATAAAGTGAATATCAAGTCCTTTACTTCCTACTGTTTATCCTAGAACAGTGATTGCTAAACCATGGGTCGCGGAAGAACGGACGGCTTAAAAGTTTGTGTTCTCACGACTGCAAAAATAACAGAAAACTGAACACATCTCAAGCAACGTGTTCTGTAATTCCATAAAAGCCGTTTCACTGCCAACTGTAAAGTTGCACACGAGATGTTTTCGGCGACAGGACAACGCAGCCGTGCTGGGCTCGCGCTACTACTGCGTCTAGCTAGGACGGATGTGTTGGGAAAACAAAATGAAACGACAAACTCTACATATACTTCGTGTATAATAACTACACTTCATAAGAAGAAAAGACAAAAGGGTGTATAAGTGAATTAAAAATGTTTACTTACTCTTAACACCATCGTGTGTGTGTGTGTGTGTGTGTGTGTGTGTGTGTGTGTGTGTTTTTGCGATGCCAAAAAAAGTGGACAAAATCGTTTATAGACTTTCTGGGAAGTCTTGAGTTAATTGAGTTAAGTTCAAACTCAAGTTAAGATATATTGTATATATATATATATATATATATATATATATATATATATAAAATATATATTATATATTTATATATATCATATATATTGTATATATTATATATATTGTATATAATATATATATTATTCGTGTTTAACGTCCGACTATTGTGCATACTTGGGCTAATGTAGACGATGGGATGATTTATAGCGTATGAAAATGCCAAGCCCTGGCCGGGAATCGAACCTGGGTCCTCGGGGTGAAAGCCCAGTACGCTATCAATTAGGCCAAATTAAGTTAAAACTCAAGCTCAAACTCAAGTTAAGATATATTGTTACCCACTAAAAAAAATCACCAAAAGAATTCCTCGTGTGTGTGTGTGTGTGTGTGTGTGTGTGTGTGCGCGCGCGCGCGCGCGTGCGCGTGTGTGCGCGCGCGTGCGTGCGTGCGTGCGTTGACTCGCCTGTGTTTTATATATATATATATATATATATATATATATATATATATATATATATATATATATATATAAGCTGAATTTGGGTCCCATGACGAAAAAATTTGGGTAGCTCCTATCGATATTCTACAATTACTTTTTTTTGCACATGCCACTCCTTAGATAAAATCTAAAAAGTCTTCTTATATTTACAGGAAAGTGATAATGTAATTTGTCCTTTTAAAACCGGCTTTACACTCAGAACGAATGCGTTCACGCTATGAACACAATATCGATTTCCGTACAAAGTTTGAAACAAATCAGACCAATATGTATATAAAAATTTCAACGACCCTTAAAAATGGATTTAGAGGTTAGGATTTCAAAGTACCGGTGCCCCGGACCTTACTAAGATGGCCGCTTTAATTTTCCGGAAAATCGCGCGTAAATACCGTGTTATTGTCAATAAATGTTTTTATTGTCAATAACAATGTTTATTTTTTCCTTTGTTAACGCGTTATGGGCCCATTTTATTTTCAAAACACACACAGGACGTGCTCAAGGCAGTTATTTTTCAGGCGTTCTTTTCCTTCCGTGACACAACTTAAAAATAAGCGTACAACAGATAATAACAACCGCACGCAACTGTCTCGCTAACGGTGTAAATTAGCATTTTAAGTTATCAAATTACACTGAAAATATGAAAATTACCTATGATCGCCGTCACGAATAATTTTCATATTTTCAATGTAATTTGAAAATTTAAAATGCCATTCAACAGAAATTTTCACGCTGATCATCGTAAAATTAATACATATAAACAAACACATTGTACATATAAAATTCCAATACAGAAATAACCACAGAATTGAATACCGGATGGCCTAAAAAAATTGTAAAAATAATTAATTTATTATAAAATTAATTAAAAACGTTTAGCAGTGTTTAACCGTACGTTTAGCTGTATTTGAACATAACCTCAAAACGTTCACCATAACGGCGATATAAGCTTTTCGAAAAAATGCATATTTTTTTAAAAGATCTGAAATTGCCGCCATTTTGAAACTCGTGATTATAGTAAAATTAATACATACAAACACATTGTATACATAAAATTCCAATACAGAAATAACCACAGAATTGAATACCGGATGGCCTAAAAAAATTGTAAAAATAATTAATTTATTATAAAATTAATTAAAAACGTTTAGCAGTGTGATAATTAATTTTTAACCGTACGTTTAGCTGTATTTGAACATAACCTCAAAACGTTCACCATAACAACGGTGATATAAGCTTTTCGAAAAAATGCATTTTTTTTTAAAAGATCTGAAATTGCCGGCATTTTGAAACTCGTAAACGGATTTCACTAACAAACTGGATTTATGCTTTAAATCAAATCAATTTAAATCAAATTGAACCAAACTGGCGAACTCAAGTTCTAAAACATACACGCACGAGCGCGCGCGCGCACACACACACACACACAATTTGCTTTAATTCCTCAAAAAGTAATGTAGACAGGACAGACGCTCATTTTAAAAGTCCGGGTCTTACCGTGATGGCGGCAAATGGAAATTCACTAATACCGCAATCGAATTTCCAAAAAATTAACAACAACGGCTAAAATCACAGCCTATTCTATTAATTAACTGTAGCTGCCAACGTTAGTTTCGTAAGAAAATAGTTCCGAGTATTTTTAATTTTGAGGTTATGTTCGAATCCAGCTAAATTTACAGTTACAATTAACTATTCCACCGCCAAACGCTTCCGAAATGACTAACTAATTTTATAATAAATAAAATATTTTTACAATTTTTTTAATTACTATTATTTGTTTCTTTTAGGCTATCTATTATTCATTCTATGGTTATTTCTTTACGGGAATTTTACAAGCACTCGTGTTTGTTTATATGTATTATATAAGTCAAACGTAGGTTAAGTAATTTATGATTTACTACTGGTATATAGTTTTTTCAAAGGGATTTTCCTTTTTTTTTTTTTTAATATAGCTTGCGTGCGTGCGTCTGTGTGTATGTGTGTTTTAAGTAAATTTATATGTAAATACGTGTAAGTGTGTGTGCCTTTTCTCTTGACGTGGTAATCAGCCTTTCAAATTTAAATTACTGTACTTTCTTGGTTTGCCTTTTAACCATTATTATTACCAGATAAGTTCTGTATTTCTGTAATTTTTAAATTTTTTACTATAGTAAGAAAAAATAATTAATAAAAAAAAACGAATCTAATACAATTTCCGAAAACATGCACATATAAAATTAACTCGATGTTTTTTAAATACACTGTACGATATTAAATTCACTATCGATACCTTACCTCATTTCCTAAATCCAAACAAAACGCGCACAAAAGCAACACTAAAACCACACAATCACCAAAACACCATTGTTGTTTGTTGATCGACCCTATCACAACGATGGACGCGCACTGACTATCTCTGGCATGCAGTGTCAATGTTGCTGCGCCGATCAGCTGACCTCGCGTCATCACGGCCTATTTACAACGCGAACTTAACTGGTCACCCGATTTTGGCGTATTGTTTTCCCGCCAACAGCTTCATACGTTTAACAAATCTAACCTGTAACATCGCGTCTTAAACGCGGTATTGTATTTACAGAGATAATCTTTTAAACAAACTGACGGCGGTCAAGGTTCGGTTTTAATTTTTGAAAAAACAGCGACCCGTAGACGTTTTAGTAAAGTTCGCGTCTTAAAAGCAGTATTGTATTTACAGAGATAATCTTTAAACAAACTGACGGCGGTCAGGGTTCGGTTTTAATTTCTGAAAAACAGCGACCCGTAGACGTTTTAGTAAAGTTCGCGTCTTGAAAGTAGTATTGTATTTACAGAGATAATCTTTAAACAAACTGACGGCGGTCAGGGTTCGGTT
Organism: Callitettix versicolor; assembly: GCA_022606455.1. Classification (NCBI taxonomy): domain Eukaryota; kingdom Metazoa; phylum Arthropoda; class Insecta; order Hemiptera; family Cercopidae; genus Callitettix; species Callitettix versicolor. The sequence goes on along the minus strand of CM040186.1, from coordinate 15,827,459 downwards.
TTAATTTCTGAAAAACAGCGACTCGTAGACGTTTTAGTAAAGTTCGCGTCTTAAAAGCAGTATTGTATTTACAGAGATAATCTTTAAACAAACTGACGGCGGTCAGGGTTCGGTTTTAATTTCTGAAAAACAGCGACCCGTAGACGTTTTAGTAAAGTTCGCGTCTTGAAAGTAGTATTGTATTTACAGAGATAATCTTTAAACAAACTGACGGCGGTCAGGGTTCGGTTTTAATTTCTGAAAAACAGCGACTCGTAGACGTTTTAGTAAAGTTCGCGTCTTAAAAGCAGTATTGTATTTACAGAGATAATCTTTAAACAAACTGACGGCGGTCAAGGTTCGGTTTTAATTTCTGAAAAACAGCGACCCGTAGACGTTTTAGTAAAGTTCGCGTCTTAAAAGCAGTATTGTATTTACAGAGATAATCTTTAAACAAACTGACGGCGGTCAGGGTTCGGTTTTAATTTCTGAAAAACAGCGACCCGTAGACGTTTTAGTAAAGTTCGCGTCTTAAAAGCAGTATTGTATTTACAGAGATAATCTTTAAACAAACTGACGGCGGTCAAGGTTCGGTTTTAATTTCTGAAAAACAGCGACCCGTAGACGTTTTAGTAAAGTTCGCGTCTTAAAAGCAGTATTGTATTTACAGAGATAATCTTTAAACAAACTGACGGCGGTCAGGGTTCGGTTTTAATTTCTGAAAAACAGCGACCCGTAGACGTTTTAGTAAAGTTCGCGTCTTGAAAGTAGTATTGTATTTACAGAGATAATCTTTAAACAAACTGACGGCGGTCAGGGTTCGGTTTTAATTTCTGAAAAACAGCGACTCGTAGACGTTTTAGTAAAGTTCGCGTCTTAAAAGCAGTATTGTATTTACAGAGATAATCTTTAAACAAACTGACGGCGGTCAGGGTTCGGTTTTTATTTTTGAAAAACAGCGACCCGTAGACATTGTGTTCGGATTCAATAAAACTACGTTTTAGTAAAGTTCGCGTCTTAAAAGCAGTATTGTATTTACAGAGATAATCTTTAAACAAACTGACGGCGGTCAAGGTTCGGTTTTAATTTCTGAAAAACAGCGACCCGTAGACGTTTTAGTAAAGTTCGCGTCTTAAAAGCAGTATTGTATTTACAGAGATAATCTTTAAACAAACTGACGGCGGTCAGGGTTCGGTTTTAATTTCTGAAAAACAGCGACCCGTAGACGTTTTAGTAAAGTTCGCGTCTTGAAAGTAGTATTGTATTTACAGAGATAATCTTTAAACAAACTGACGGCGGTCAGGGTTCGGTTTTAATTTCTGAAAAACAGCGACTCGTAGACGTTTTAGTAAAGTTCGCGTCTTAAAAGCAGTATTGTATTTACAGAGATAATCTTTAAACAAACTGACGGCGGTCAGGGTTCGGTTTTTATTTTTGAAAAACAGCGACCCGTAGACATTGTGTTCGGATTCAATAAAACTACGTTTTAGTAAAGTTCGCGTCTTAAAAGCAGTATTGTAATTACAGAGATAATCTTTAAACAAACTGACGGCGGTCAAGGTTCGGTTTTAATTTCTGAAAAACAGCGACCCGTAGACGTTTTAGTAAAGTTCGCGTCTTAAAAGCAGTATTGTATTTACAGAGATAATCTTTAAACAAACTGACGGCGGTCAAGGTTCGGTTTTAATTTCTGAAAAACAGCGACCCGTAGACGTTTTAGTAAAGTTCGCGTCTTAAAAGCAGTATTGTATTTACAGAGATAATCTTTAAACAAACTGACGGCGGTCAAGGTTCGGTTTTAATTTTTTGAAAAACATCGACCCGTAGACGTTTTAGTAAAGTTCGCGTCTTAAAAGCAGTATTGTATTTACAGAGATAATCTTTAAACAAACTGACGGCAGTCAGGGTTCGGTTTTAATTTTTAAAAAACAGCGACCCGTAGACATTTTGTTCGAATTCAATAAAACTACGTTTTAGTAAAGTTCGCGTCTTAAAAGCAGTATTGTATTTACAGAGATAATCTTTAAACAAACTGACGGCGGTCAGGGTTCGGTTTTAATTTCTGAAAAACAGCGACCCGTAGACGTTTTAGTAAAGTTCGCGTCTTAAAAGCAGTACTGTATTTACAGAGATAATCTTTAAACAAACTGACGGCGGTCAGGGTTCGGTTTTAATTTTTTGAAAAACATCGACCCGTAGACGTTTTAGTAAAGTTCGCGTCTTAAAAGCAGTATTGTATTTACAGAGATAATCTTTAAACAAACTGACGGCGGTCAGGGTTCGGTTTTAATTTTTTGAAAAACATCAACCCGTAGACATTGTGTTTGGATTCAATAAAACTACGTTTTAGTTCGCGTCTTAAAAGCAGTATTGTATTTACAGAGATAATCTTTAAACAAACTGACGGCGGTCAGGGTCCGGTTTTAGTTTTTTGAAAACAGCAACCCGTAGACATTGGGTTTTAGGAAATTTTAATCGTTTTTTCCCTTGACGTTCATACATTATGCCAGTTAGATTAAATGAGGACGAGGGATCAGCGGGTAAAGGGAAAAACAACGAGAGTAACTGCGGCGAACCTTTACGTGCGCAGTTCAGAGACGCAGCAGACTGACCGGTGCTTTAGCCACATCGACTACCGAGTCCCCTTTATTCGCTTTTGATCAACTAAGTTGAATCGTGTTTCCTTTTCGAAACTAGTAAGTTAGCCCTAGATTTGACCTAATCAACGTAAAAATCATATTTTAGCGAATTTGCATTGTAAAAATGAGCTATTAAGAGCTGCCATCACGGTAAGACCCAGACCCGGGACCTTAAAATGAGCGTCGATTCTAACCGCTAGATCAATTTTCGAAATGTCTAAATGTATGTGTGTGTGTGTGCGCGCGCACGCGCGCATGCGTGCGTGTCCGGCTTGATTCAAAACCTGGCACAAATATCGAGTTCGTTAACTAGCGAAATTCGATCAAAAGTTTCAAAATGGCGGCCATTTCAGATCTTTGAAAATTCGTAACTTTTCTTTTAAAAATCTGAAAACTGCATAAACCAGCATTTCGAATTTTACAAATCACGAAAATCCGTTGAAACAAACAAATCACGACGGTCAGGGTTCATTGTCAACGTAATTTAAAGTTCAAATCATTAACAAACGAATATTTTAATGACGTTTATGATTCTGAAATCAGAATTCCAAAAAAGAGGGTGGGGAGGAATTCCAAAATGAATAGAACATACTTTTGGAAATTCGCTTCCATCACGTCAGCGAGGCGCTTGCTGACGGATACACTGACAGATTAATGCAATTTTATGGGTGGGGGGGACGGTTGCTTGCGTATTCACCTTATAGAAGACCTGTTCACCTGAGGACGAAGATTTTTTAAATAATACCTCTAAAACCAGCACTGTTAAGCTATTTTGAGACTTAAAACTGATATAAAATAAAGTGTAAAAAATTTACTAACATAAAAAACTACACATTATGTCATTATTAACACTTTTTTTTTTGTGTTTAACGTCCGACTATTGTGCACAATTGGGCTAATTCAGTCGATGGGATGATTTATAGCGTATGCAATAACATTATCTTACCTAAACTATAATCAGTTCGCCTACAAAAGGATATCAGTGTAAAAAATAATTAGGCTATTATTTTTGTAAGGATGGTAATAATGTCTCTTTAAACAACATCTAGAAAATAAGAACAACGCTATTCTAGAAATTACGCAAAATTTAAATCACGCAGCTGTCTCGCTGACGTGATAAAAGCGAATTGGAAAAAGTATTCGTTTTAATCTATTTTTTTTTTTAATGCTGAACATTAAAATCTGCGTATATTAACACTTTTAATTACATTGAAAATACGAAAAACGAACCCTGACCGCCGTCAAATTAAATTACTCAATTTCAACGGATTTTGATAATTCAAAAAGCCAATTTTCAACGCTGATTACGATCGTAAAATCAGATTTTCAAAAATATAAATGTTACGAATGTTTTACAAAACTTAAAAAAAACACCCGCCATTTTGAAATTTTTCTCGAAGCTATCAACAAAAATCGATTATTGCGCCACGTTTGAATCGAAACTGACTAAAATTGCGAACTTGAGCGTGCTAACTCGTACAAATTGGATACAAAAAAATTTAACGAGCCCTTAAAAAAAGATTTCAAGGTCATAACGGTCTGGGTCGTACTATGACGGCAATGGAAATTCATTATAAGCGTCGATTTGGTTAAAAACCGTATTTTTTTTTAATTTCAAATTTAACCGATTAAAAAATTACTGATGTGCACGTGTAAATCGAAATACTGGTAAAATCTAATCGCCCCGAGGATCCGGGTTCGAATCCCGGCCAGGGCTTGGCATTTTCATACGCTATAAATCATCCCACCGTCTGCATTAGCCCAAGTGTGCACAATAGTCGGACGTTAAACACACAAAAAAAAAAAAAAAAAAAAAAATCTAACCGGCCGATTTTTGTGACACGGCGACGGCCGCAACGTTTCCGAGAAAGTTAGTGCAGTTTAACGGCGCGGTGCAATGCGGTACAGTACAGTAAAGTAGGTCGTTCCGGCGTGCCGCGGTGAACATAGTTTCAAGGGTGCAACAATAACAAAACCCGGCGCACAATCGATAACAGAGGCGTGCGCACAGATACACACTTCAGCGCCGCTTCTGTCATACGATTTTTAATTAATTTTACCCCAAGTACTCTGTAGTGAGGAAATATTGTGAAACTAAAAATTATATATGTCAACGACCCCTTCAGCTCGCTACCCCTTGTCTCAGCCTGACTCCACTTGTCCCGTGAATATATATATTCAAAAAGAAAATTCAAAATGCTAATTTATTCAGCTTTCAACACTAATTACGATGGTGAAATCAGATTTAAAAGAAAAAAAAGTAATGAATTTTTCATATTTGAAATGGCCGCCATTTTGAAACTGTTAAACGAATTTTGCTGGCTAACGAACGTATCCAAGCAATTACCAAAATAGATTTGCGTACAATTTTGAAACAAATCTGATTAAAACTGCGAACATGAGCGTGCTAGCGCGCGCGCGTGCGTGCGTTTCAGCGCGCTCAACTTTGTAATTTCCGTACGTTTCGATTGAAAATCGATTTTTGCAATAGCTTCTTTTTTTTTAACGTCCGACTATTGTGCACACTTGAGCTAATGCAGACGATGGGATGATTTATAGCGTATGAAAATGCCAAGCCCTGGCCGGGAATCGAACCCGGATCCTCGGGGTACGCTATTAACTAGGCCACCGAGGCGGCTTTTTTCGCAATAGCTACGGAAAGTTCGTTAACCAGCAAAAATACGTTCAAATGGCGGCCATTTCAAATATCTGAATATTCGTGATTTGTTTTCTAAAGTCTGTTTTTACAATCATCGTTAAAAACTTTATTAATTAGCGTTTTAAAAATCCGTTGGAATTTGGAAACTTTATATTGGCGCCTGTCAGGGTTCATTTTCGTATTTTCAATGCAATTTTAAAGCTTAGTAAATCACGATTCTGGCCAAACGTATTGACCGATTGTTTTGAAACTTGATACGAAGGCATTTTGTATAAAACCCGAACAACGTATGTGTAGGATTTTTTCCATTCACGTCCGTTTCAAGATGGCGGCTTCTCATTTAACGATGACGAGTGTAATTGCTTGCTATTTCCTGTAATACCGGCTGAACGGCAAGACCAAGTCTAATATTAAAATTATTCAGTCTTTTCCAATTAAAATACTATGGGTCGTAGTGGAAGCTCCTTGGTAAGTCAGTAATGATACCATCCGCAGTGGACTTGAAGATTGAACCAAGACAAGTCGAAAAATGGAGTTTCGACTCCATCAACACCAAAATGTTGGAGTACAACGCAAAGCTAGTGAGAAGCCTTATGAGTTGGTTCAGGGTTCATAGTGTTGCACTCTAGGTGTAGTGCTGTGATCAGAGGCATTGATATTGGAAAAACCGTCATAATTATTTATCAGATAATAAATAAATAAATGATAAATGATTTGGCAATACACTAACGGATTAATGCAATTTTATGGGTGGGGGGCGGTTGCTTGCGTATTCACCTTATAGAAGACCCTTCCTGAGGACGAAGATTTTTTAAATAATACCTCTAAAACCAGCACTGTTAAGCTATTTTGAGACTTAAAACTGATATAAAATAAAGTGTAAAAAATTTACTAACATAAAAAACTACACATTATGTCATTATTAACATAATTTTTTTTTTTTTTTTTAACGTCCGACTATTGTGCACACTTGGGCTAATGCAGACGATAGGATGATTTATAGCGTATGAAAATGCCAAGCCCTGGCCGGGAATCGAACCCGGGTCCTCGGGGTGAAAGCCTAGTACGCTATAAACTAGGCCACCGAGGCGGCCAAAGAAGAAAATTAAAAAGACATAATATTGAAAAAAACAATAAAAAAACTTTTATAATAGTATTCTGTAAGTTGATGAAAGTTGCGTTTTCATTAGCTTTGAACTTCTAATTACACACTTTTATTTTAAAAATAACATTAAGGAAATGTCACTGCTGATAGAGTAGTGATTAGCACATCCGTACAAGGTTGTGGGATCGGATCTCGACCGAGAATAGTGGGATTTTTTAATGTGAGTATAAATCGACAAAAGCACCTTTCTTCGGAATGAAAGTTATATTGTGGTCCCGAATGGTGTATGTTGTCATCGCAAGTTAAAGAACTTAATATATGGATAAAACATAGAGTAGAAAAATTGTCCTCACAATTGGCATTGACGAAATACAACAGGCAGTAAAAACTGATGTAAAAAAAACAAAGTGTGCATTAGTATATACGGACAACATTTCATGTATATGTTACCGGCAAAGTATGAAACGCCGGCATTCTATAGAATGCCTAGGCATTGTATACGAGGTGTGTTCAGAAAGTAACGAGAATTTTTAAATTTCGCGGGCTTAGAGAGTCCGATTGTCAAACATTTTTTTAAATTATGTTGGTATACATGCCCTTGAAGTATGATAAAACTTTCAGCTGTTTTCATTGTTGACTTTGTCTGTGACAGCCACTAAGGTTAGACGTGTTTTTATGAGCTCGGCGATTTTCGTTTGTCAAAAGAAATGGATCAAAGAATTTGTATCAAATTTGCGTGAAAAGTGGAATAAAGTGTAACGAAGTGTGTGAAATAGTAACAAAGGCCTATGGTGAGTCTGCTATGAGTAAAGCAAGAGTTTACGAGTGGTATAAGCGTTTCCAAGAAGGCCGTGAAGACGTTGAAGATGACGAACGCCCTGGACGCAACAGCACATCAACGACCGATGAAAACGTGGAAAAAGTGAAAGAAATAGTTAAGAACAATCGCCGAATCACAATTAGAGAGGTCGCTCATGAAGTTGGCATATCGACTGGATCATGTCATGACATTGTTTACGATGTTTAGTGTATGAAACGTGTGGCAGCAAAATTAATTCAAAAATTGTTGAATTTTGAACAAAAACAGCGGCGAATGGAAGTTGCTCAGGAGTTACTAAATGAAGAATTACGATGCAGAATTACTGAAACGTATTATAACAGGTGACGAAACATGGGTTTACGGATATGACGTCGAAACTAAGGCTCAATCATCCCAGTAGAGGCATTCTGACTCGGTAAGACCGAAAAAGGCTCTACAAGTGCGGTCGAACGTGAAGGTTATGCTCACCGTGTTCTTCGATATTAGTTCATCATGAATTCCTGCCACCAGGTGAAACGGTCAATAAGGAGTACTACCTACAAGTTCAACGCCATTTGCGTGAAGCAATCCGAAAAAAACGCCCGGATCTGTTGAAAAACACCAGATCATGGCTTTTGCACCACGATAATGCACCAGCTCACACTTCATCGCTTGATCGTGAATTTTTGGCCAAAAACAGTACTGTAACGATGCCCCAGCCTCCTTATTCGCCAGACATGGCTCCGTGTGACTTTTTCCCATTTCCAAAAATAAAGAGAACCTTAAAGGGCCGTCGTTTTACAGCCTTAGATGACATTAAAAGCGCATCGCTGAATGAACTAAAGGCTATCTCAAAGATCGAGTTTGAGAATTTTTTCTAGGATTGGAAGAAGCGCTGGCACAAGTGCATAGTCTCCAATGGGGACTATTTTGAAAGCGCCAACATCAATGTAGAAGAATAAATAAATATTTTGTTCAAAACATTAAAATTCTCGTTACTTTCTGAACTCACCTCGTATATGTTACCGGCAAAGTATGAAACGCCGGCATTCTATAGAATGCCTAGGCATTGTGTATAATGCCGGACGTTTTTAGGCAAGGTATGAAATACGAGAAGCATTATATACTTCCCCTAGGCATTCTATAGAAAGACAAATGCTATTTGGGCAAAGTATGAAAAAAACGTCCTGATGAGGTTATTCTGAAAAAATAACGAGTGCCAATAAAAAAAAAAAATTATTCAAAATGCGTAAAGAAAAATGAAAGTTGTACAAAACACAATTTATGCCTTTCTTATTAAGGAAAACCAAATTTTCATATAAAAAATAAGAAATTAACCTACTTGTTGCAACATAGCAGGCTTGAATAACATTTCATTACATTTTTCACGCAAAGTATCTCATATTTTGGCACTTTGTTTTACACGTACATTTGACGAATCCTTGGCCGCTGCCACTGGACTGAGCAATTGCGACTGACCGGAGATAAATTTCGTGGTCATGAATATCTTCAATTCTAAGCAAGTTCTTAGGGCATAAAGTGAATTGTGATCTCGCGTATGATTCTTTTAAAAATCCTGAAGTTCCAAGTCGACAGAAACCATCCGTCACACTCATTACAGCTGCCAATACATTACGCGAATCACCTCGCCCCTTGTCGACGTCAGCAATAGGAACGCACACAGTAGCTCCCGAAGAAGCAGTGGGAAATTTTTTCAGAATTCATTTTCATTTTTTTTTGCTTGTATTTCGAGATTGATTTTAGAGTTTATTCGGAGATGTATTTTATACTTCGCCGGTAACTAACATACAAAGTTGAAATCAGGATAATGTGACGGGTTTCGGAGCCTTCAGAGGCCGCAGATGTCTCCTTGACCATTTTCCAGAATACCCAAATCGAAGTTAAACATATAATCCCGTTTTATATGATCCTACAAAAAGTAGGGTATTTTATTTTGCCTCGCTCCTCCACCTCACCTTTAACTCGTCCTTGAACCAATAAAGCTAGATGTAGTGTATGTAATACCGTTAAAAAAAATCCGGTAAAATCAGATTTTCGAAAAACCGTAAGACTAAATACTGACATTGTTATGTAATTTCGCTTACATTACGTCACTGAGACAGCTGTTTGCCGGGTTTATTTTTAACTTGCGCTACGACCTAGGCTGTATAAGCTACTACATTCCGACATTTATAAAGTAGTAAAAACAAGGTACAATACTTTACCGGTAGCAATTACGGAAATTATAACAATCGCTGACGTGATGCTAGCAAATTTCCAAAAACCTTTTTTTTTGTATCTTAAACCTTTTTGAAAACACGATATCACCATCACGGTCGACAGTAAAATCCGCACGAAACAGCTTTATGGATTTTCACGTTACGCTGGAAAAACGAAAACGAACCCTGACCGCCGAAAACTAGAATTTTCGATAAAAAATTGTTTGTGTTATTTTAAGGCGAAAAGCACATCGAGGCTATTATCGCCTCCCTAAATGTAAGTGTAAGTTTAAAGTGTTAAATTCGTAAGTATAGAGTTGTAAGTGTAAGTGTGTGTTAGACTCGGGTACCGACAGGGACGTCTAAATCCTCTCAATAGGTGCAGCTAGTCTGCACTCCCCTGCGGGGTCGGAAAAGTAAGATAGGACAGTAGCGATTTTTTTAAAAGAATTTAAATAGCCGTCATTTTGAAACTATGAAACAGATTTCAAAAATCTATTTTGGGCTACTCCGAAATTAAGTTTTCTCCGCTTTCCTAGCGAAAATTTTGGAATTACCTATGTAGCAAAAAAAACCTTCAAATAAAAAAGATAAATTTTAAACAAAGCTGACTAAAATGTAGCCCTTAGTAAGATGGAATGTATACTCATCACGACACAGACGGTGAAGGGGCGAAAAAAAATAAAATAAAAAATGTAAAAGATCCAATTTGACTATCTTAAAGTAGAAGTATCACAGCTTCGAGGAAAAGAATCAAAGGCCGCTGATGGTTCCGAACCCGTCACATTATCCCGATCTCAACTTTGTATGTACATGAAGTTTTGTCCGTATGTACATATGTACGTTTGTGCACTTTGTAACGCTTGCACTGAGGGTGAGAACGGGGTTAATCAGTTAGATATTTTACGTCGCTTCTCTCTTCTCTTCCTGCGTTAACTGCAACAGCAGAATGTTCTCGACTCTAAAATTGATCAAAATTTGGTTCAGAAACTGTTTGGTGACGCTTAACTGAACTTGCTCAGGCTAATGAGGACGAGGGTCAGCGTTAACGGTAAAGGTAAAGCAACGGGAGTAACTGCAGCTATATATAAAAAAAATATATACAGGTATATTGAGAAAGTTGTATAAAAGAGCCAGTTTTTCAGAAGATTTAAAAATTAGGAATCTAAAAAAATTAAGCGATTTGTTTTGTCTAAAATGGAGTAAATTTGTACATTTATTTTATATGCGTTTTAAGTTTCAAACAAACATTTTTTTTTTTTAAGGCGAAAAGCACATTGAGGCTATTATCGCCTCCCTAAATGTAAGTGTGAGTGTAAAGTGTTAAAGTCGTAAGTATAGTGTTGTAAGTGTAAGTGTGTATTAGACTCGGGTACCGTGAGGGATGTCTAAATCCTCTCAATAGGTGCATCTAGTCTGCACCCCCCTGCGTGGGAAGTCTCAAAACAGCTAGTTTTTGAAGGTATTATTTCGCAAACTGTCACCCTTAGGCGGCTCTCTAAATTGAATCATCCAACCAATCGTCCCCCCCCCCAAAAAAAAGTACATTAATCCGTCAGTGGATCAAGAAGCGTTATATTGCTGTAAATTAAAGCTCGAAAACTTTAAAAGAAAACCCCCAAAATCGGCAAAAGTAACAACATACCGGTTCCAAATCAGGTCTGTAATACTGCAGACAGCACTGTACGAAAATATAAAAAGGAGTCTTCCAATGAACTCAAAATAAAAACGCTAATTTTACATAAACAGGATGAATACCAAACTGGTCGAATTCCCTTACGTACATTTCCGTTAACCATATTTGTAACAAAGATTTTCCTTTTGTATTTTTACAGTTTTGTTGTTGCGAGCCGGAAGGTCAACTCCATATTGATTTACTTTATTTAGTTAGAGTCTACGACCGAAGGCCATCCGTATCAATTCCCTATAAGCAACATTAATTAACGCTACTCCGCTATTTGTTCAGATGGTCTCGGATATATTTTCTGCTTTGGACTTTTCACAAAATAAAAAAAAACCTATCACATTCCCACAAACAACTTAAAAAAACTAGACAACATAATTTTATCCAACAAAAATAACGGAGTAATTTTTTATCGTTAATTAACATTACAAGGACCAAATTCAACATGGCCGACAGGACCTGTCAGACTCCCCAGTACTGTAGGCCTAAAACAATCTCCGAAGCTGAACTGTAAAACACTCGGTAAAGCCGGAGCCTTATATAAGTGTACCGATTGTGTTATCAGCTGTTATCACGCAGCCTTGATCTGATAGCGAGATCTGAGACCTGATAGAGGACATCATTCCTTCGTATCATTCGTTCATAGCGCCTCCCCCCCCACGTCAATTTCCCCTGTAAATATGCCGAACGGTTTCTTTACAAACTCCACCCGATTTTTCGAAGTTCGGTTTCAAGGCTACCACCGTAGCTGTCGATAACGTCACTGAATATAAACGTACTCGAAGTACAGTCATTTTAAAAAGCGTGCTCGATATCAGCAACTACAGTTCAAGTAATTGTATTATCTGCCGCTAGGAACGCTGCAAGGACAGAGGAAACGTTTGAGAAAATATACAGTACTATTATCTATTACTGTAGTTGAACACTCTGCCGCAAGGTGTCACGAGCAGCGAGCGCTCACATATCTGCCACAAGGGTACGGTTATATTCAATGGTAACGTACCCCTAGTACTGAATATAAATGTACTAGAATGATAACCCTTATGAGAGCTTTGTGAGCGCTCGCTGCTGGTGCCATCTTGCAGGAGAGTGTTCAACTGCAGTTAAACAGATTAAATTAGATTAGAGACTAGAGGAAGGGATAGTACAACCCCAGGCACTGTGATCGACTGACCTATTGTGCAACTAAGCCTCTTAAAAATAACTACAGCAGATTGATGCCCCTAATAAGTTCCAGCAAACCACTGACTAGCTCACTCTGCTGAAGATCCTTAGAGTCTTAGAAACCAAAAACCCCTAGCCTCCTACTAGCAAGAGCCTCACAATCATGAATTATGTGACCTGCAGTTTCCTCTTTCTTCCTGCACAACCTGCATACGGTTTCTCCATGGTGCATACCTATCCTGTTCGTGTGCAACCTCAGACCACAGTGCTCAGTAATAAGCCCCATGATTCTCCTGAGTTGTGTTCTGCCCAGGACATCTGCTGCCCCTTTGAGTCCTACAAAAAGAACTTTGCTTAGAAGACGTTTACTTTGGGAATGCCCATGAAGGTTATCCCACCTTACTTGAGGTCAGTTATACAGATAATAATACTATTTTCTTAAACATCTCCACCCCTGTTGAAATGAAGGCCAACTTTAGGTAATAGTACTGTATATTTTCTCATACATCTCCCAACTTTAGGTAATAGTACTGTATATTTTCTCATACATCTCCCAACTTTAGGTAATAGTACTGTATATTTTCTCATACATCTCTCAACTTTAGGTAACTGTACTGTATATTTTCTCACACATCTCCCAACTTTAGGTAATAGTACTGTATATTTTCTCACACATCTCCCAACTTTAGATAATAGTACTGTATATTTTCTCACACATCTCCCAACTTTAGATAATAGTACTGTATATTTTCTCATACATCTCCCAACTTTAGGTAACTGTACTGTATACTTTCTCACACATCTTCCAACTTTAGGTAATAGTACTGTATATTTTCTCATACATCTCCCAACTTAAGGTAATAGTACTGTATATTTTCTCATACATCTCCCAACTTTAGGCAATAGTACTGTATATTTTCTCACACATCTCCCAACTTTAGGCAATAGTACTGTATATTTTCTCATACATCTCCCAACTTTAGGCAATAGTACTGTATATTTTCTCAAATATCTCCACCCCTGTTGCAACGAAGCCCGAGGTAACACTCGATAGAACTTCACGTCCAATTGTTTAAACAGTTGCGAGTATAAGGACAAACAAACAAACAAACAAACAATGTACTGCGCATACCTCATACCTCACCTGCAGTGCGCACTTATTTATAAACAACCGAAACAGCAAGGACCGCGCGCTACTCACAACTGCTCAGCTGTCAAATAACACTGAATTTATACTTTCGTGTAATCAATGTACTCAGTGTAATGCGGAAATTTTAATGTTAGCCGATTTCAATGCTGATTTTTATAAAATAAAATATTATTGTTGGAAATCTGCTTCCATCACGTCAGCATGGTTTATTGATTTAAAAACCGTTTACAGAATGGGTGGATATTTTACAGGTAAGGAAGAGGTGGAGAATAGGCCTACAGCTCGACCTTCCGAATGGCCATAATGTTCATTCCGTAACAGTTGGTCATAACAAGTATTGTGCATTTAAATTTAGCGGGAACCATACCCAAAACGCTTTTAACTTATTTTTTAGATTTAAAGGTACAGTAATATAGTGTATTCTAATACTCAAGTTTAAATTACATGTTTTAGTCACTGATGGTTAAATATTTACAGTATGTTTTAAAAAAACAAATTATTCAGAATTATTGACATTTTAGATTTCCAACTATGTCCACAACCTTTTTTTCGTGCGGTACATTATCACATGTGGTGAATCTTTGCCGCGAATAATGCATGAAACGTCATAAACTATCGCTTATCAATTTTCAGGGCAGCCCGAGGGGCAAAAGGGGACGATTACTACAAAAAAACTCAACTCCAAAGAGGCTGACCACAAATGAAGCTCAAAAAAAAAAAGAAAACAAATGTTTATTACGAGGCAAAAGAGGCATATTTTACAACAAACTCAACTCAATAGAGGTTGGCCATAACTAAAGCTCAAAAAAAGGGGGAACAACTGTTTATTACGAGGCAAAAGGAGTAGATTACTACAACGAAAAGAGATTGGCCACAATTGAAGCTCAAAAAAAAAATGATAATAATAAAACAACTGTTTATTACCCGGCAAAAGGGGCAGGTTACTACAACAAACTCAACTCAAAAGAGATTGGCCACAACTGAAGCTAAAAAAGGGGGGAAACAAAGTTTATTACACGGAAAAAGGGGCAGATTAATACAACAAACTCAACTCAAAAGAGATTGGCCACAACTGAAGCTAAAAAAAAAGGGAAACAACAGTTTATTACACGGAAAAAGGGGCATATTAATATAACAAACTCAACTCAAAAGAGATTGGCCACAACTGAAGCTAAAAAAAAAGGGAAACAAAGTTTATTATACGGAAAAAGGGACATATTAATACAACAAACTCAACTCAAAAGAGATTGGCCACAACTGAAGCTAAAAAAAAGGGAAACAACGGTTTATTACACGGAAAAAGGGGCATATTAATATAACAAACTCAACTCAAAAGAGATTGGCCACAACTGAAGCTAAAAAAAAAGGGGAACAAAGTTTATTACACGGAAAAAGGGGCATATTAATATAACAAACTCAACTCAAAAGAGATTGGCCACAACTGAAGCTAAAAAAAAGGGAAACAACAGTTTATTACACGGAAAAAGGGGCATATTAATACAACAAACTCAACTCAAAAGAGATTGGCCACAACTGAAGCTAAAAAAGGGGGAAACAACACTTTATTATACGGGAAAAGGGGCAGATTAATACAACAAACTCAACTCAAAAGAGATTGGCCACAATTGAAGCTAAAAAAAAAGAGAACAACTGATTATTACGATATTAAAATTATTCAAAAATTAGTTTTGTTCAAACATTCTGTCAAAAACCTCGGAATATAGAACAAATTTCTTAAGAGGGAGCCACCAAAAGTCTCTAGGCGGCCAAAACAATACCAAACCATAGCAGTGGAAGCGGTTACCGCCTCAAACAACAGTTCCGTAGCTAATTACATTTTTCAACCACCCATTTGTGAGTTGGGATTTTCGGCCCTAACACACAAAAACAATAAACAGGAGAGAACTCTTTCAGCTGAACAAGAAAGGCGTGTGTTTGTCTTCAATGCCACCACGATCTGAACTCGTGTGTAGGCAGCGACAAGGTCTAGTTTCTCATTGACGGCAAATGTTTTCTCCTAAAGCGTAGGTTTGTAACAAGGACCAGAACCGTTTTGCGGACTTGAACACAGCCATTTCAAGACATTTGAAGGAAGATGAGCCACAACTGACACAACTTGACAAGACACAGCCATTTAAAGAGGAAGATGAGATTAAGAAGGCCAAAACTCTCAACAGATAAATGAGGTTTCAGGCTAAAGAGCTCCACGGGAACTATGGCAGAAGCAGAGCACAGATATGTATCGGCCTTAGCAAAAATACGATGAAGGTTTCCTTATGGGGCACGGCACATTTAACAGACATCTCAGGAATCTTCCAACTTGCAGATACTGCGAGAGGGAAGAGAAAACTCTCCATCACCTGCTGGTAGACTGTGCACTAGCTGCAAGAAGTTAGAATTCTGGGAAGCAGTGATGCCTCTTCAGACCTTAACTATCGTACAAATCATCCTAAATTATCGTATTTTTACCGGTGATATCGTACGGTTTGCCTTTTTTGGTTGGCAAACCTGATCCGTTTTTGTATTTATAGGGAACTGTCAGTATCAGCTGCTTTTTTCCTGTCCACCTTGTGCCTGCTCATAAAAAAAGCATAGGATTATATTTTCTAAAGTGGTGAACTCACTTCGTTAAAGTAATTACTACCGGTAATGATCGTGAAGTAGACGAACCTTCAATCCTGACGACACTGCTTTTTCAGAAAATCGATGATCAATGGCGGAAATTTCAGCTGACATTTTGCTACTGCGAATGAAGACATGACTAACGATGAATTTTGGAACATATCGAATTGAAAAACTCGCAGATGCAGGCAGTGAACCAAACGAAGAAATTTTCTTCTATGAATCAGAACAAAGGCGAAGACTATCTGTATTGGTTCGAAAACAAATTAAAATGCTAAAGATTTTAGTTTAATTACTCAAGTTTACACTTCACATGTTAAAATATAAATATTTATTTCTTTATTTTTCTTTGTTATTTTAAGGTGAAAAGCACATTAAGGCTATTATCGCCACCCTAAATAAGTGTGAGTGTAAAGTGTTAAAGTCGTATGTGTATGTGTTAGACTCGGATACCGCGAGGGATGTCTAAATCCTCTCAACACGTGCAGCTAGTCTGCACCCCCCTGCGGGTATAAATATTTAAAAGACGTCACGTACTTTAACTTCCTTTAAACACCAAAAAAGTCTCTTTTTAATTTAATGGATATAAATCTAGCCTTAATTGAAGTCCTAAGTGAAAATTTTACTGTAGGCTTCAAAATATTGATTTTTAACAAAAAAACTCAACTTGTGGAACTCGGTAGTTACCGACAGAAGCAAAACTTTTGTTAATGATATATTTGCTGAACATATAGTTACTTTGAAAATGCTGCCTCGGTGGCCTAGTTGATAGCGTACTGGGCTTTCACCCCGAGCCTCAAGAAGAGGCTAGGATTAAAGAGGATACTGGAGGGTGGCATAATCTACGAGGGTCGCAGTGTGTTTTTAGCCCCTAAAATTCATTCAAGTTTGTAACAATATTTGAAATAATTTTATTTACTTCTATCAGCAGGCCCTACACGGAAGTTCCAGAATATTCGCGGCCCACCTGGCCAAAGCCGGGAGCCGCGATACACCGTGGAGAACCACTCAGCTACGGACTACTGTATAGGCCTACCTAAGCAACAATAGCATAAGCCGTACGCTGATTGCCCGACAATTTTACAATCAAATCACATTGTGTGTTCGCCAAACTTAAATCACGATAAATTGAAAACACAAAAGACTGATTCCTGAGACGGAAGTCGGTCAAGTTATCGCGCGTGGGAATTTCGGCAAACGTGCGCAGTGCCGCGTCAAGTTGCTCTAAGTAATTATAGCACTGTCTTGTCAAAAGTGCTGGCACACAACAACAACCCCTTACTGGAGAAAAACCAAATTCATAAGATATTTAGAAGGCACAGAGATGTACGTCTAGTCACTATGTCTCTGTCTCAAATCTAACCAAAAAAAAAAGCCAAAATGACAGCAAAAAAAAAACCAAACTCCTAGTACAGAAAATTTAATACAATTATACTGATTTTTCTGTGCTGGTATAATACTGATTTTTGGAGGCACACCCAAATAACCTCTTACTGGAGAAAAAAACAAATTCACGAAATATTTAGAAGGCCCACAGATGTACGTTTTAGTCACTATCTCTGTCTCAAATATAACCAAAATGTCAGCAACCAAAAAAAAAGAAGCCAAACTCCTATTACAGATAATTTAATACAATTATACTGATTTTTCTGTGCTGAAATAATATTGATTTTTAGAGGCACACCCAAATAACCTCTTACTGGAGAAAAAACCAAATTCACGAAATATTTAGAAGGTCCACAGATGTACGTCTAGTCACAATCTCTGTCTCAAATATAACCAAAATGTCAGCAACCAAAATAAAGAAGCAAAACTCCTATTACAGAAAATTTAATACAATTATACTGATTTTTCTGTGCTGAAATAATACTTTTTTTTGGAGGCACACCCAAATAACCTCTTACTGGAGAAAAAACCAAATTCACGAAATATTTAGAAGGCCCACAGATGTACGTCTAGTCACTATCTCTGTCTCAAATATAACCAAAATGTCAGCAACCAAAAAAAAAGAAGCCAAACTCCTATTACAGAAAATTTAATACAATTATACTGATTTTTCTGTGCTGGAATAATACTTTTTTTTGGAGGCACACCCAAATAACCTCTTACTGGAGAAAAAACCAAATTCACGAAATATTTAGAAGGCCCAGAGATGTACGTCTAGTCACAATCTCTGTCTCAAATATAACCAAAATGTCAGCAACCAAAAAAAAAGAAGCCAAACTCCTATCACAGAAAATTTAATACTGATTTTTAATTATACTGAAATTTTAATTTAATTTAATTTAATTTTAATACTGAAAATTTAATTATACTGATTTTTCTGTGCTGGTATAATACTGATTTTTGGAGGCACACCCAAATAACCTCTTACTGGAGAAAAACAAATTCACGAAATATTTAGAAGGCCCAGAGATGTACGTCTAGTTACAATCTCTGTCTCAAATCTAACCAAAATGTCTGCAACCCCCTCAAAAAAAAAACTCCTGGTGCAGAAAATTTAATACAATTATACTGATTTTTCTGTGCTGAAATAATATTGATTTTTGGAGGCACACCCAAATATTTCTTACTGGAGAAAAACCAAATTCATAAAATATTTAGAAGGCGTTTATATTCAAAATATTCAAAAGAGCAATCTAAGGTTTGGGGCCATAAAGATTCGCCTAACAAGCCAAAAAAAGCCCGGCAAGATTTTTCTGGGAGGAAACACATGACAACTGTGTTTTGGGATGCTAAAGGGGTGTTGGTGGAATTTATGGAACGGGGAACGACGATTAATAAAGATGTGTACTGTCAAACGTTGAGAAACTTAAAAAGGGCCATACAAAACAAACGTCGTGATATGCTGACTTCCGGTATTGTGTTTTTGCACGATAATGCTCGACCTCACTCTGCTCAGGCAACCAAGGATCTTCTGGGGCAGTTCCAATGGGACGTATTCAAGCAGTCGCCTTACAGCCCAGATCTAGCCCCCAGCGATTACCATCTCTTCATGCATATGAAGAAGTGGCTTGGATCTAAGCGCTTTGATGATGAGGAGCTGAAAGAAGCAGTCACAGGCTGGCTCAAGGCACAGGCGGCAGATTTTTATGCTGAAGGGATTGGAAAACTAGTTAAAAGATATGATAAATGTTTGAATGTCTTTGGAAATTATGTCGAAAAATAAGGGAAAGAAGTAGCTTTAAGATGTATACAATAAATTTTTTTTATTTAATATGGTGTTTTTTTATAATCAATCGTAGGTTACCCCTCGTAGATAGGTAGATAAAACATACCCGTATTCGAATGCAACTTGTGTTTCAATAATTCCAATGATGAGTGAATAAGCCAAAAAGTATTTTAAAAGAACACCTTCAGAACTTTATGCCGGAAGAAAGGTTACCTCCAATTGGCAATGCTTCCGATTGAAAAAAGATTTAATAATGAACATTCCAGATTTCCCCCAGAAAGTCAGTGATAAATTTGCTCACAAAAAAAAATACAATCGTACTTCCTTTTCAAGTAGAACACTTTACTAAGTTTATGATTTTAATCCATAAGTTAGGCCTAAGTATTCCAACTAATGAAAATAGCAAAACTTACTTAGTTTGTTTACTGAAGTCGCCACACAACTTGAATAAATATTTTCTTGAAAAATCTGTGTTTTTACACAGCGACTCCATTTTGTTTCGCCGTTCGTATAACAATTTGACCTACAACATGCAACCCCCAATTAACAGTGCACCAGCCGCCACTGGTTTACGTACACTAAACAGTTTACATACACTCTATGCCTTATGAATTTCATTTTTCTCCACTAAAACACTACTAAGTTATTAGAATGCATCCATGCATTTGACGTGCAAACTGTATTCAAAAGCATTTAGACCGTTCACTAGGGGCATATTAAATTTGTCAAATATTTGATAAAACTTTGACTATACGAAGTGTGGCTATTAAATAACGAGACTGACGTTGTAAAAGATTTTATTTTCATTTTATACATAATTACTTATTATTACCTTCAATATACACCCCTTCTCCATCCCTACAACGCTCCATGCGAATTTTCCATTGTTTTCCATTCCAAGACTCCTTCAGGACTCTTGCCGCTTTCGCTTTACAGCTTCCACGGACTCAAATCTCGTCCCTTTTAATGCAGATTTCACCATAGGGAACAGATAGCAGTCACATGGTGCAAAGTCTGGTAAGATGGATGTTCTAACACTGGAATGCTGTACTTGGCCTCTTGACAGATAACGCGGAATGAGCTGGCGCATTGTCTTGGTGGAAAACCCATTTTTTGTCCTTCCACATTTCGGGTCGTTTTTTCCTTACTCTTTCACGTAGTTTACCAAGTACCTCAAGGTAGTACAACAATTGATTAATTGTATGATCTTCAGGAACCCAGTGAAGGTACACAATCCCATGAATATCGAAAAAACAATCAGTGCTTTAAATTTTGACTTGCTGATTCTTGATTTTTGGTTCTCGGTGGTTGTCGGTCTTCCAATGCATGGATTGGCGCTTTGTTTCCGAATCGTACGTAAAAAACTACGATTCATCACATGTTATTATCCTTTCCAATAAATTTGGACCATTTTCAATGACATCCAAAGTGTCAGTACAAACATTTTTGCGAACTGCTTGTTGTTCAAACGTGAGAATTTTTGGCACCATTTTGGCACACACTTTTCGCATGTTCAAATTGTCACGTAAAATTTGCCGTACACATTCTTTATCAATGCCTACAGTTTCACCAATTGCACAAATACTTAATCGACGGTCAGACCGAATCAAATTAGCAACTTTTTCGACATTGTCATCCGTTTTTGACGTTGAAGGGCGACCTGGCCGCGAATCATCTTCAACGTCTTGTTGGCCATCTTGAAAACGCTTAAACCATTCAAAAACACGTGCCCGCGATAAACATTCACTGCCATACACTTCTTTCAGTAAATTATAAGTTTCAGTAGCGGTTTTTCCAAGTTTGAAGTGAAATTTAACAACAATTCGTTGCTCTATTATTACGCTAACCATTTTTTCCGGCAAAACAAAATAACAACACTAACGGAAATGAAGGTTATTACTAAACGGTCTTGGTTACACAAACGAGACTAACTGCATTCTGAAGAGAAAGCTTCACACTAAACAGCTGTCGGTGAATGGCGGTTGGCGCATGCGTACGTGTTCCGCCGCAGCGTCAGTCTCGTTATTTAATAGCCACATCTCGTATATCAAATATTTGTCAAAATGATATAAAAATCATTACGTTTGTCAAATTTCTTCAATCAGCTGTTTTACTAACTATATATATTTTGAGGTTATGTTTCGTCAGAAACACAAAATAATAATCGCTTTGTTCACTTCGCAATCAATTACTTAAATACAAAGCGCAAAAGTCAACAGAAGCTTACCCTGTACAAGATAACGAATGCGGCTGTGTAAATCAAAGAAATTTTTACACAGACAACCAAACAAAGCCGCTACGTCACGTGTATCAAGGAGGCCGTAACACAAAAGACGGTTTAGTAGTTAGAAACACGTTTAAATAATTTTACAACACTCAAATAACGTCGGAACAGCGCCTTTACAAGATCGAATGGTTTTTAAAATATTAAATAACTTCATATAACTTAGGCCTGCACCTTTCTACTAACAATCAAACTAAACGATTAATTTGTTTTCTTAATTACAAAACTATGCGTTTATTTTATTTAATCATACATATTATTTCTCGAGTAAACAACTCTATTTCTCGGCACACACTATTCGTACAGGCATGAATGAGGTATCAGAAAAAAATTTCAACCGGCTTCTGACATTGCAAACGATTTTGCGCTAAAACTTACTGGTTGTGGAAAATTTTAACATAAAAGAAACTTTATAACTGTTACAGGCAAAACTCACGGATGCGCATGCGCCGCTTCACAAATCAGACATTTTGTATATTTTACGAATCGAACTTATTAATCACGAACAGATAATTCCATTACGAATGCCTCTTTTTTGCATAACGTACTTACAACAACTTCAATATTTACTTAAAAGTCATTAAACTTACAGGTTATGTGGCCCTACTGACAGTCCCCTATCCCCGCCCGTCGTACAAGCAGGGACAAGCATTTCAAATACCAAACATACGTTTTGGACACTGTTTTTACACAAATATATTTGTGATTTCTCCTTCAAACGTGCATTAATCTATTGGTAATACGGACATCATAAAATACGAAGTACAATAAAAATATCAAAATACAGTTAGAGGTTATCAAGCAGCCTTTTTAACTGACTAGACGACAGTTAGTTATTAAAATTGTGTTTGCTATCACTGTAAACAAGTCGCAGGGACAGACACTTCAAAGAGCCACGATTGTATTTACCAAATGCCGTCTTTA
Organism: Callitettix versicolor; assembly: GCA_022606455.1. NCBI lineage: Eukaryota > Metazoa > Arthropoda > Insecta > Hemiptera > Cercopidae > Callitettix > Callitettix versicolor. Next base: position 15,805,059 of record CM040186.1, on the reverse strand, counting down.
CTCGCGAGCAATTGTATGTATTCTTTTCAAGGGTAACTAAATCATCTAACATGTTTGAATCCATTAAAAGAAAATGCACTTATTCAAAAGGCTGTGTTTACTTAAAACAGTGCGAAATTTCGCACGGCCTTCTGGATATTAATAAAATGCACAAATTTATATTTATAGTTTCAAAAGCCAATGTTAATTTCGCTATCGTTAAAGTTAATTCAGGAAATATTTTGAGGTTATTACATATATATTTCGAAAATCTTTGTCAAAAATTAAAACACGTCCAAGATCCATCAAAATATGATAAAAGAGTTGGTTCATCAAAGAAACAAGAAATTTATTTTGTCAAAGATCTTTGAACAAAAAAATCTGGCGTTTCTTTGATAATGTAATATGCCCCTTAGTTTGACAGTTAAAATCCACTGGACTCATTAACGAATTTTTTTAGAAAATGAGCTATACTATAATCACGGTATAGACTCATGAAATGGGCGCCTATCCTGAACTCTAGATCAATTTTTAACGGGTTATTAAAATGTTTGTATTAAAATACGATTTTACCACTGTAATCAATTTTAAAATCTGCATAAATTAGCACTTAAAATTTTCAAATTATATTGAAAATAAGAAAATTAATTTGACAACGGATAAAGTTATTCAATTTCAACGTAATTTTTCAGTTTAACACGCTGATTCGATTCAAACTTGGCACGAAATTCGGATCGGCGAAATCCGTTCAACCGTTTTAAAATGGCAGCCATTTTTTTTAACCTTTAAAAATCGTATTTTTTATACTGTATCACGATTTTTTTATCTGATTTTACCATGGTAATCAACGTTAAAATCTGCACAAATTTGCATTTTAAATTTTCTAATTCAATTGAAAATAATAAAAAAAAAACTTCATGGTGATTTTCTTATTTACAATGTGATTTGAAAAAATGCTTTTATGAAATAGCATAGCATTTTAAAGCTGTATGTGATAGTGATATCAGATTTTCAAAAAAGTGACCTATTTTCTAACTTTACAGTACGCTATATTGCAAAATAAAGTTGACATATATAAAAAAATAATTAATACTGACTTTTTCTAAAACTTTACTAACTTTAGCCTAATATTTATTCGTTTAATATAGGGAACTTTAAGGAATACGGAAATTAACCATTGTTAAAATCCGCATAAATGTCAAATTTTTAATACAATTTAAAAATTTTAAAAATCAAAAAAGCATATTCAATCTGATTATAATAGCGAAATCAATTTTTAAAAAAACGTATAAAGTAAAAACAATTCTTATTGGAAAATCGCTTCTATCACGTCAGCGAGAAATCTTCGAGCCGCTATTGGTAGAAAATTTCCACTGGAAAACGAGCATAATGGTAAGACCCGGGACCATGAAATGTGCACCGATCCTGATTACTTTTTGATGCATCATTAAAATTTTTAGACATACATGTGGTACCACGCTCACGTTCGAAATTTTAGTCCTATTTGATTCAAATATCGTTTATTGTAATAGCTTGGACAAATTCGTTAATCGGTAAAATTCGTTCAACAGTTTCAAAATGGCGGTCTTTTATTTAACTTTTTTGTCTTGCGTTGTTTTTTTTTGAAAATCCTGTTTCACCATCGAATTTTCGAAATCCGTTGGAACGAGAATTTTTTTGACGGCGGTCAGGGTTTATTTTCGTATTTTCAATGCGATTAGAAAGTGTAAAAAGGTGCTTACATTAGAAATGTTGATTATGATAGTGAAATCACAATTTCGTGTAAAGGATTAGACAACGAAACATTTTTTTGGAAATTCGCTTCTATCACGTCAGCGAAACAGCTGCGTACCGCGACTTGTTCATAAAAAAATAGTAGCCTATAAAATCTGTGGCAATTTAAAAAAAAATGGATTTTATGATCTTGTATTCCTGATACGGGAATTAATTTCGTTAGGTATCAGCTGTTACGCTAATATTATTCCGGCCTTACATTATATTTACTATATCTATTATCTAATCTGGTTTAGTGTTTTACAACTATTGTAGGCCTGCAATAAACGCCAAACCTAAATATTTTTGTTATCGGTATTACTATATAATACTGTACAGTACCGGACTACGATACAGACAGGCTGCGACCAGGCCTATTATGGACACTATAATTAACTAATAACTATAATTGATTATAGCTGAGCCCATTTCTTAGCACATACAACCTTGAACGCCGAACCGAGGCGCGCAGCTGTCTTGCTGACGTGATAGAAGCGAATTTCTAAAAGTATTCTTTTTTTTTAACTTTTTCGTTTTTTCAATGCGATTAGAAAGTGTAAAAAGGTGCTTACATTAGAAATGTTGATTATGATAGTGAGATCACACTTTCGTAAAGGATTAGATAAAGAAACATTTATTGGAAATTCGCTTCTATCATGTCAGCGAAACAGCTGCGTACCGCGACTTGTTCATAAAAAATTAGTAGCCTATAAAATCTGTTTTGACGCTCTCTTTTGAAACAGCGCCATTATAAAAACAGCGTTAAAATCTGCACTTTAAGTTTTCAAATTGGATAGAAAATACGAAAATGAACCCTGATCTCCGTCAAATTAGATTAATTCATTTCCACGGATTTTTAAAATTCGGAATGTTATTTTATGCAGTTTTTAACGCTGATGGTGAAATCAGATTTTCGAAAATATTTGCGCTGAATTTTTAAAGATACGAAATGGCCGCCATTTTGAATTTCGCTGGTTAACGAACTTGTCCAAACTATTACTAAAATAGATTTTCGTGACAAGACTGGATGAAATCGGACTAAAATTGCGAACACGATCACACTAATACACATCTAGGCCTATATACGAGTATACAAACACAAATTTTAAAGACTTTTCAAAAAGTGATATAGGACAATACCAGGCGCCTTCAAGTCGTGGGTCTTACCATATCCGTTCCAATAGATCATTTTTCAACGTTTTTTTTGTTTAGAATTCCAAACTTTTGCACCACAAATCTAGAATTTGTAGGGGGGCAAGCGCTCCAAAAATTCTGTATTGCGACGGTCGAAGAGAACAAGAGACTGAAATACAACGCAACAGGATACCTTAGTGGGTAAAGCGGGGGTCCCTCGGCTTGTGATGATAAAACGAAAATATTGGGCTTAAATATTCTAAACGTATAAATAATTTTACTTTTATAAGATCAATTTAATGGAAAATAAAAACAGAAATTATCTGCAAGTAAATTATTCAGAAATATTTGTTAAAGGTTATCTAATTTTAAAAGTTTCAAGCTTTTATAGTATTTTGAAAAATTATCAATACAGTGTTTAGCCTAAGTTTAATGTTAAAATAAAGATAAATAAACTATACAAAATAAAAAAATATATACAAAAACATTGCATACACTGTGGTTTTCTTCAAAAATCAATTTGTAAAGTCCAAAAAGAAAATTGCAAAGCCACTTTATTTCCAAAAATTGGTTTAATAATGTCTGACTTAAATTTAAGACAGGCTAATTATTAAGATGTAAAATGCCAGCACATCCTAACGGATTTACTAGACCAAATAAGATATTCAGCCAATGTTTTGAAAAATAGAACTGATCTACATACTTGAAGAGGCTAAGCTAGGTTCCCTGTAATAACTGTTGGTAAAAAGCACTTCTTGAAGATTTTTTAAAGATTAGACACTATCAAATTATCTTACTGAAAAAATTGATGACACAACATGAACTAGAACTTCGTCTTCATTAAAACAAAAAAATGGAAAAAAATATGATTTTAAAAAAGACTATGCTCCTACTTAAACCTAAACCTAACCAAGATTCCTATTAATGTTTTGCAATACTAAGAATTGTTCATACTGACTGTAGCGACACATTTCACGTTGTGTCTACCATAACCTTTTTCAAAAACAATGTTACCGTAACCTAGCCTATACAAAATAAGTACATTTCACTGAACTTTTTGATTGGTTGTTTTGTTACGCAAATTTACTTACAACAATTTTAATTAACACGGACTTTTTCTTATTTGTTATAGCGTTTGAACTTTCGTAATTAAAAAAAAAATTGTACACGACTAGTTGATATGGTAGCTAAAAAAACAGGCCTAATGTAGTTGTACCGGTTTGGATTAGGCTATCTAAATTAGATGAAGAGTATTAGACATAATAAATAATGATTTGAAAATATCAATATTAAGTGTATTAATTTTTTTATTTAAATACAACATACGGTAATGAGCTCTTCAATTTTTAAATTAAGGCTATAATTGTGGCATTGTCAATATCTTCAACTTAAATCCAAGACTTAGGCTACTTAGTATTGATTACTGAAGTATTACAACTGATGTAGGCCTATATATTACATGATTATAGATTAGATACTACAATAGTAAACTTTTCAAAGCAAACCTTACTACGCAAAATGATAGAATAATCTATGCTTAGTTTAAAAATACAATAAGCTTTACGCAATATAAACTTTAGAAATGTACGTACAGTGTAACGACAAAAAAACTTTACCTTATCTTTTCTGTTAACCTATTAAGCTTAGGCCTATTTGTTTTTATGAGTAAAACAAAAGATATCTCTTTGTTTATTGTTAACTTTCCTTTTAGTTTTAAATGAAGAATAAATAAATTTTTAAGCAGACCAAAAAATTGACAGTGTAATGAATTTTTTTTTTAATAAGGGGGAACGCCATTTTGATCATCATTACAAATAAATAATGTTAAAAATGATACATATCAACATTCTTAGCTAGATTTCTATCAAATAAATAGACTATATAAAATAAAGAGTATATGGGAACTTCAATTAAAAAAACCTACTAGGTTCTATAGATTATGCAATAAAAACCAAAAGCAGTAAAACTGATACAGTGTAACTAATAAACATGGCTAACCCTGTTAGAAAGCAAAACTCCTTATTTTGGGATACGCAAAAATCTTCTCAGCTTATCTGAATTGTACTAAAAAGTGATATGAGTTTATTATAACTTGGCAGGCCTACCCCTTCCTTGCTTGACAGCTTAATCCCTACACATAAAACACGGTTTTACTACTCCCTCCCTTATATTTAACTTACTCATTAAAAATTTCTTCAATATTCTGCAACCAATCTGTTCACTCTTCTTAAAAATTCATATGTTTTCTCTCCATACCTGAAGATATATTAAAAAACTTGAACGTTGTACAGAAAGATTTTTGATAAAATGAAAGCCCAGGTTTAGGCAAAATACAAAATTGTCCCTGCACAAAAAGACTAATAGAAGACTTTTAAAACTACTTATACATCCCCTTTGCCAGTGATCATTATTCTCATGTAAAGTGAATGAAGAGCTTTAGCTGTATATAGCCAGTTAACTAGATATAGACATGTTCTCAAGTAGCCTACGTACATAGCACAACTATAAATGCAAGAATCCACCATTTTTACCCAGCTCATCATGAACCATTAACGAGGTAAAACATTATTAAAAGTAAAACAAGTTACATTTAATAAAAAGTGTAGTGTATATAAGAAAAATACAGTTAAGGTTAGTGAAACAATTTGCATGAAATAAAAATCTAACTGACTAACCAAACTCAACATGTTTAGTCAAATAATATGTTATTTCTAGTCTAAGGACCTATACAGTTTTTTGTTTTTTTTAATTATTATACCAACAGTTTTTCATTTTACACAAAAATCTGTGTACTGATTTTTTACGCAATAAAAAAAACAAGCACTGTAATTTTAAGAGAAAAAGAACTATGTAAGGTTTTTAGACTCCTAGTGATTTCTAGAGAAAAAATACGGAAAAAATAAGAGTTTTATACGGAAAAAAATAGCTTAGCTTTGCAAAAAAAACTAAATTACTGCTGTTACAGAAATTAAAAATAGTATCAGTGGATAAATAAATATAAAATGAAATTCAACCCAGTTGTATAAAGATAACTACTCTTATCTTTCTTCATTTATTTAGGCTAATGTACTTTAAGATATAGATAATAGACAATCCTATACATTGAAGGCCAACTCAAAAACTATATATCTTAGAAGTATTAACTGATTATCAGACAAATTAATTAACTGCAGTATAGGTTTCTTATATAATATTCAGCAATAGTAATTAATTTAGTACTAAATTTAAAACATAATATTCAAAACTTACCAAAGTGCTAAAAATCAGCTGATGATTGCATGTTGATAAATGAAAAACGAATAAAACTATTAAAAATAAGTAACATTTAACAACGACTATTCATTAAATAGCAATAATTAATTTTCACTGCACTATTAAAACAATATAATATAGGTCAAATTGAATAAGCTTGCTTACGAACTAGACAAAAACTTCGCACACCAAGAAGGTAATTTAGATAACAAATTCAAAGTGCATAGCAATTAACATAGAAAACTTATTTTTATTTTTAGTAGCAAACAGAAATAAAACTCAAGATTGGATAAAATAACACAACACTGACATTTCTTACAAAACTGAAAAATTGTGAACAAAATGGCTGGGAAGATACATACACCTGCGCAAAGGCCGCGCGTTGACTTTACATTACATTTGTAAACAGCTGATTAAGGTACGTTCAGAAATAATCACAGGTAACTCTTGGAAATTATCAGATTAACCAGATATTATATTATATGACTTGAATGACAAGTTATTGTCAACGATTTGCAATAACTTGATTAATAGAACCACGAAATTTAACATAAAAAACATAATATTTTTTTTATTTACCTGTTTAAACTTCTAACAGGTAAAACTTACTTGTAAAAACCTTCTTATTCCGTTAGAATTATTTAAACTATGTTTTGAAAAAAATGGCTCGGATAATTTTATAATAATAATAATAATAATAAAATTTACTGAGCACTACATTTATACGAACTTACAATAACGTGTTAGTTTACCGATTACATAATATTTTTTTTAATGAAGAAACTAAGTACGTATATAATTTGTCATATGATAATCAGCTGTTACTTAAAAATTCATCACCACTTCTAATGTTTGCGCTACTCCATCACTACAGCTGTTTTTTGTTGTTTACATGTACAATAAACTAACTGGTAATACTCTACTGTCAAATGTTATATTTTGTTAAATTACAGTAATAAGTGAAAAAAAGTTAATTATGATTGTACCCGGTTCAGAAAATTTATATTCAGACGACACAGATGATGAAGTAAATGAAATTGATGTGCCTAGGAGAAAATACCAGCTCTTACTAGAAAGATGTGAAGTTTTACAACAGGTAAGACATAACATTAACATTTGTTGTTGTCAGTATATGTTTTACACTTTTAGATTAGAACCTGATTCATATACTACTTAATTTAAAAAATATTTACTGTGTAGAATTATTAAGAAATTAGGAGTCAGAATGATACCTTAGAAATTACATAAATTGCTTCCACTCTACTTCAAGTAAGTAGTTCAGTTGGTATTTTATTTCCATCTAACCTTCCATAAACAATACTTTTTTTTTTTTTTTAACGTCCGACTGTTGTACACACTATAGCTAATGCAGACCATGGGATGATTTTTTTTAGCGTATGAAAATGCCAAGCCCTCGCCGGTAATCTAACCCGGGTCCTCGGGTTGAAAGCCTAGTACGCTCTCCACTAGGCCACCGAGGCGGCTCATAAACAATACTGCTTCTTCCTTTGCTTCCCCATTATAATTCTCATAGACATTAATTTATAATATAAGATAGGCTTGACTATGCATAGGTGTGCCTGGAAATGAAGACATCCATTTGGTAGGTAAAAAGATGTCTTAGATAATCTATCTTTGTCTCACACTCTTAGATACAGTTGCTGTAAAAGTCATCAGTACCAATCATAATTAGACAAAGATGCACCAAAATCATTTTCTTTTCTCACAACCCTTTGGCAGCTGAGTAGGCCTATATCTATACTTATTTTAGAATAGTATGGCTATGAATTTATGAGAGTTTCTAGTGATTCCGAAAAGTAGGAACTTGTTTTTTTGAGTAAAACGGTAAAATTTCTTTGTGCTTTCAAAAACTGATGGCTTAAAAATTTTTGAGAAAATGTTGACTTAGATTATCATTCTTTTTAATAACTCATTAGGTTCTCTTTATTATTAATAACACACATTTAATTAAATACCCAATAGCTGAGTCAAGTTAGGTTATACAGACAACAGCCAAGTCGAGTTAGGTTCTCAAGTTCTTTTTTAAAAAAATTTATATTCTTTTCGTCATTAATTAATATGTATTTAATTATTAATAACATTATAATAATCATTTTGAGGTTATGATTTTCACTTTTTTGTAACTTCTTGTTGTTTCTGCACTTTTATATATTGAATTATTAATATTTGTATGTAATAAAGCGTTTTGGTGCAAAAATAATCAAAAATGACAAAAGTCCTCAAAACTTAGTTTTGATATTATTTTTAGTTTCTTGTGACTTCCTGTTGTTTCCACACCTTTATATTTTGGATTATTAATATTGGGTATATAATAAAGTTTTTAGTGCATAAATTATCAATCCTGAGAAAAGTCCAAAAACTCGGTTTTAACCAAAAGTGTTTAATAAGACTTTTTTATAATAAAACTACTACTTCATGGTAACATACTATGTTTGTTATTACATACTGTTAAATCTAAAGCCACCATAACTCTAGTTCATACTACTCTTACTCATCTATTCAACACACACACACACACACACACACACACACACACACACACACACACCTGCAGCCTGCAGGGGTGCAGACTAAGTGCACCTATTTAGAGGATTTAGGCGTCCCTCGCAGTACCCGAGTCTAACAAACACTTACACTTACGACTTTAACAATTTACACTCACACTTACATTTAGGGAGGTGATAATAGCCTCAATGTGCTTTTTGCCTTAAAATAACATTTTAAAAAAATCTAAAGTCACTATTTATATACAATTTTTTTAAAATTCTTTGGATTAGAAAATAAAACATTTTTAGGTTAGAAAATGTTATCAGTCAAACCTAAACAATTAAATGTAGGCTAACAATAAATTTAATAATATTATCTTTCTTTAAATATCATTATTGATTTTTTTTATCACTCACTATTCTTAGTGGTAAAATAATTTTTGGTATGTCCAAATTATTTTTAACTCACGTCTCATTCTTAGTCACATTAAAAATCTCAATATTTTCCAAGGTTTGACATATTTAATTTTACAAAATGAAATACAGTATTATTTGAACCTGAGGAGTGTGTTACATTTTGCCACATATAGGCCTAGTGACAACACAATGGCATTTAACTGAGTAGTAGTGGTTCAATAGGCTGTAGTTGTTTTACTGTTGCATACAGGAGTGCTAGAATTGACAGCCACTAGTGTTTGTTTGAATAGGCTCATATAACTATGCAATTCTTTGGTTGCTTATAATGGAGTGGAATGGATTGAATAAGTATTACTGGTTGTGAATCATTTGAAGGGATCTAACATTCATAGGGGAAATAATTTTGAAATAGATATTAATTTAATACATTTTTGAATAAATGATTAGGCTATTTTAAGATAATTAAAATGGTGGTATTTTTGTGGTATTTTAAACAAAGAAGTACAACTCTAGAGCAGAAAAGAAATTTTTGACTTTTTAATTCTGATATATAATACTAATATATTTTATACTAATACAACTTTTTTTTCAGGATAATGAGAGGCTTGTCAATAGAATTCAGCAAGTAAAAAAACTTCTCCGGAAATCACGAAAAGAGCGGAAGTACGTATAAATATTATATACTACTACAAATACTGTATCCACAGGCAGTAAAAAAACACCATTCTAATTTATGTAATTTAGAATATGAAATGCAAATGTCATATATATTTCATTATTGTATTAATGATGAATTACACTGTTATTTAGAATTTTCAAAACTGAACTATCTCGCATAGAAACATTAATACAAGTACAGTAATTATTTATAAATATGTCGTGTAAAAAATGCATGTATTTCTTATAATTTTCGCCTTATGTGCTAAGATTTAAGTTCATTTTTTGCTCGTATGATCTCTGTGAGAGCACTAAGGATACAGTGGTAGTGTATTTTTTTTTTTTTAATTATTAAGCATATTTTAATACAAGTTTATGGTTGGCAAGTGTAAGGAATACTCTGCCAAGTGATGATACTGACTTCCCACTGAGAGTTTTCTGTTCAAAAACCATGCTCCAGTAATAATCCACTCTTCTTTGAATCTGTCACTAATATTTTTTGCAAGATCGGTCTCTTAAAACATTGGTAACTTTTTTTCTTCTCTCCTGACCCACTGCGAGTTTTAAAGTACACTATTTCCAAAAGGCGGATCTTGAGGAAACATTTTGATAACATTTAAAAGAAATGAACTGACAGTTTGGAAAAAAAATTGCATATACCTCTGTCAGAAATCTTTGTTGAAAGAATAGTTTTCTTTGGATAGATTGATGACTTTCATTGATTGTCTTGATATTTGTTCTTGGCAGTATTGAAAAAAAGGGTTAACTGGTCGCTTAGGAGCGTTCGGGTCTGCTCGCGTTTTTGGGACCAGCAAACGATGTATTGTTTAATAGAATAAACTTTTCTACTTTTCACTAGACAAACTTCCTCAGAAGTTTTTCGACGAGTTCAATCATTTCATCATGAAGAATGTGAACTACTGGCTATTCAGCTTGTATCAAGGTTAGAAACTTTGAAAGAATTCTTAGTCACTCGTGTGAATAAGAACTGCATTAATGGGAGAATTTTATTCTTTAGAGCAGAACAGATTCGTTGAAATTGTTGATTGCTTTTGCACTTGGTTTGATTTTGGTGCAAAAACTTTAAAAAGTTCAAGTGTATCGTGTTGCTCTATCAGCCTTTTAAAAACATCCAATTTTCATCTGCTATTTACAAATTAACAAAAATAATTTTGTGGAAATCCTATTAGTTCTTGATTTAAAATGTAGTCCTATCGTCTAGCTGCTGATAATTCAAAGAACTTGTTCACATCCATTGCCATAGAGAATAATTGATCTTGAATTCCACTACAAAATACATTATGGACTTATGTAAAGTACAGGAACCAATGTTTACCAATCCGCGTGACTCAAACATTTTCACTCGTGAATCCATTTTTTCAGAGGGACTTGTCTACTTCTAAATATAATGAACTCGTAAAAAGTTTAATGAAAAAGTTTGTAAATGATCATAGGTTATGGTAGTCATATTTAATCAAATGCTTATTGCAGCAGGAAATCCTAAAACGTTCCCAACTGACATCTTATTGAATTAGGAATAAAGCTTTTTAAAAAAAGTAACTTTTTTAAAAGCTTACCAACATTTTCTGCATTGGCTTCATACTACTTCTATTGAAAAAAGTGCTAAATTATTAAAAAGTAAGAAAGGTAATTGGATAAAGTTCTAAAAAGTAGGACAAGTGGGTGCTCTGAAAGTAACAAAAATATTAATATTTAATTGGTTATGGTACTACTAATGTACTACAAATTTCTTATTGTTATGTGTTATATATGTACATGTTTTGTTGCCTAAGGTTCCTAATGGATAGATTGGATCGTTATGGTGATAATTGGCGCACAGCACCACTTCCTGTAGAGCTAGATGAACCAATCGACACGCCATCAAATGTAACGGTTGCTCAGTCTATTGTAAAACCTACTAAGGTTGGTAATACACATTATTAAGTTGCTAATCAAAAATTACAAAATTTGTAAAGAAAATTTAATACTTCAAATAAATACATTTTCCAAAATTCAGATTAGCATATAAGCTTTAAATTCATATATCATGAAGTGTACTTTTCCTGTGTCTGTTTTTTGCTATTTTTTGGCAAAATTTTGTTTACGAAATTTATGTATTGTTAGAGTAAATGAAAAGTATTTCTTGTATTTTTTCTATTTAAGGTGCAGTCAAGCAGTGCAGCGGAAAAAGGAAATGCGCCCAATCGCAAGCCAACCACAAGCAATCCGACATCAGGAAAACGGAAAACCCCCAAAACGCCAGCAGACCCGAACGCTCCTAAGCGACCAGCTAACCCTTTCTTTCAATACTGTCAGGAGCAAAGATCAATTGTTTTAGAAAATTTGATGTCGATGAATGGATCAGAACCTACAAAGCAAGAAGTTACAAAGCATTTGGCGTCTAAGTGGAATGCTTTGACTACAGATGACAAAAAGGTATACATACGAGATGTTGTTAGGCTGGTAGTGCTTATAAATTGTATATAGCCAGGTCTTGCTATAACTGACTAATTGGAGGACAATGATGTTTGTTGTATTAAAATTTAAATATGTATGACAAGGAAACATCAATATTTTGTGTTTGTGATTCGCAAAATCATCTATTTTTTTTAATGTAACAAATTGTAGACGTTTTTTATGAAAAATCAATGGAAAAACATGTTTGTTTTATTATTAAATTAGTTTCTCTGACCTTGTACATGCATTAATAGGACTGCACATCAACAACAGCCGAAAGCGCATTCATAACAGTGTATTTCTGAATCGAATTTCGTAAAACCAAGAGGTTACAAGTACTAAATTATAATGAAAAAAATTAGTAGAAACTAGTGGCTTGTAGGAGAATAGTCCCTAAGCTATTATTATATACTTGCTAATAATAATAGGAATTTTTTTCCGGCGAAAAACCGTTAAGGTTATCATCGCCTTATAATAGGAATTATATTTATAATTAATGACTTTATTTATAAACTCATAATCCTGGATAGCTTTACAATTAAAAGTTCCTTTAAAATTTCTTGAAAATATATAAGGAAAGAAATGCAATAAAAAAATAACTAATACTATAAACAAAGTATAAAACAGCTGTTATTCAAATCATTGATATTAAAACAGCTGTTATTAAAAATACTAATGTTGAAGACAGCTGATCATTACCAGTCAATGCTTATAGAAACTTTCTCCATTTTATGGCCCTTTCAAAGGGCTTAATTAAGAAAAATGTGTAGTTTTCTTTCACGTTCGAGATCAAGACATTTCTAAATACATTGTTAGGCTTTAGCCTTCAATCATCTTTCTATTACCTGACAACAGTATCTAACAGACAGAAATATCTGATGGTTTAGGAGATGCGTTGCCAAGTAAGGAGAGAAGTGACCGTTCTACTCGTCAAACCATGGAAATAAAAACATTGATTCCGTTTTGTGTACACAGAGCGTTCAATTGTCACTGTTGAGTGCCTCTTCTAACACGAATTTGCTGTGGGTGGAAAATTTCTAATAAACTGCATAAGAAACAAAATGAAAACAAGCTGGAAGACTGAACAGAAAACGTGGAGGCAGTATTTCACTCCCTTGAAACTAGCCCTCCCCGTATGGTTCATCGGCATTTCACTGCTTTGCATATTTCAGATCGGACCTGCTCATGAATTCTACTCTGTTGATTTAGCATTCCCACCTGCACAAATTACACCTCGGTATAATGCTTACACAGCGGTTACAACCTCGATGTTGGAAAATCAGTTGATTTAATTTAATTGTATTTATTTTAATACAATGTCACAATAGTGTATTTATTTTAACACTATCACAATCATGTCGGATAAAGCCCATTTTCATCTTTCAGATTTTGTTAACGGAATTTTCGCTACTGGTCTGCAGAAAACCCATGGAAAACAAAAAAAAATACAACAGAGTAACTTGCCGAAATGATCCCATGATAAATTTTCATCTTTCATGTTTTGTTAACGTAATTTTTGCTACTGGTCTGCAGAGAACCCATGGAAAACAAAACAAAAAAATACATCAGAGTAACTTGCCGAAATGATCCTATGGTAAATTTTCATCTTCCATGTTTTGTTAACGGAATTTTTGCTACTGGTCTGCAGAGAACCCATGGAAAACAAAACAAAAAAATACAACCGAGTAACTTGCCGAAATGATCCCATGATACATTAATATATCTTTTTTTATTAATTCTGATGTATTCAAATGATACACTCTGATATCATATACACTTGGATTGAGTTTGGCTGCAAGTATATCAAATAAACTAGGTAAAATTTACTGCTGGCTATTTCAGAATAATCTAATACTAAATGTTAACAAGACATACCTCATTACCTTTGGGAATAACAGAGATTCAATACCTATAAAATTTATAGTTAAAATTAACGGGTAACAGCTTCAGAGTGAGCAGCTGCAAATACCTAGGTGTTATCTTTGATTGCAATTTGAAATGGGATGTACATGTCAGCAATATTGTTAAAAAATTGAGGTACCTGGTATATATATTGTACAGGCTAAAACATGTAATGTCTAAAAACCAACTTTCGCATATTTATTATGGACTGTTTAATAGTATCGCTGCCTACGGAATTATTGGATCGGGTGTACTATATAATATATCTTTTGACCAGCTAAGTAGGCTACAAAAAAAATCAATCGGAATAATTGGAATCCATGATCAAGATCTATGTAAGCCGCTAGACATGAGGCAAATTTTTGCAATGAAATCAATAGTGAATTAAAAGCTGAATTTATAAACAAGCCAGTGATTACCGAAACATCAATTGACAATAGGACAGAAAAACTGCGTATATGCAAAAAAATACTATAATGAATTGCCGAATTACTTGAAAAATCTAAATGTTAGTTTAAAAGTATTAAGTAAAAAATTAAAAGACCAAATTAGGAACATCAATATAGTGTAGATAAAAGTTTTCAATTATAAAATATTTTTTGTTATATAAATTTATTTTGATCATGCTCATCATATTATAAGTCACTAATTTTGTTTATATAATTTGAAACTAATGAACTTGAAACTTTATAATTAGAGGTACGAAATGAGATAAAATATGAATATTTAGTTATAGGACCAACCTATGTACGGACATTTATGTCCCATATAGGTCCTTTTATATGATATTTTGTATAAAGGAATTTTTGTTAATAAATAATAATATCCCACACACCCTGTTACCACATCAGCCTGGATATGAGATTGTATAAGGACTAGCAATTTTGTTAAGATATAATATTATGTACATACTAGTCTGTCTGAATTATCAGTTTTTCAGTTTAAATGAAATAGTGATAAAATCTATTCTGTTTTTGCTTGTTACAGGCTTATTACGACATGTATGAAAAATCCAAAGAAAGGTACACAGTGGACATGCAGTTATATACTCTAAACAAAGTGAAACCTCAATAAAATGTGTTGTTTTATTTATGCCTTGCTTTATTTCTTTGTAATCAGAAACACATTGTCTCGAGTTACATTCTCTGATATGTCTGTCGTCAACATTCATTTGTACTTACGTTGGCTTGTTGATAATAGAGGACCAGTTTCCCGCCATGGACAAATAAGGTTGGGAAATTAAACAACATTTTTCCGAAAAATTAAAAGTTCACACTATATTTAATAAGCGTATAGTTTCCACTTCTTCAGCTGTAGATCACATGGAGATAGTCTCCGATATCTGCAGTTTATGTTTTATGGTCGGTACAGTTGTCATCGCTGAGTGCTTACGTTCTTTGAGAAAGCAGATGTACACACTAATTGCTAACTATTTTGGTGGTATAATGCCTGGATGCTGGTATCGTACACATCTTGATAAAATTTGTTTGTACAACAATACTGTAGATTAGAATAACTATATATTAGGCATCGTAGATACATTAGATACGGTATTAATGAACATATATACAATCTATACTAAAAGAAATTTTTTAAATTGTCTGGACTTCTCGTACCGAACACTTGAAATTGATGCCATGCTAGAACAACTACAGCAGAAAGACATAAGGTTCCAGTAGATCCCTAGCCATTGTGGAATACGAGGCAGACAAACTGGCTGGCCTAGCGAGGAAATTAAGACATGCTCCTCTGAAGCAGATCTCCCTTAGCGGATGTTTGGAGATGGTGAAGAGAGAGCACAAGAAAATCTGGACAGAGATGGAACCTCAGGTCGCTCACTCTTAATATCCAGCCAACTCCCAACGAGACAACCTTTTATCGAGGAATACCAAGAACTGTTGCAACTTTTGCTGCTTGTGCGAGAACCGGACACATTGTTACCCAGGCATACCTGTACAGGTTTAACTTGGTGGATTCACCTTTTTGTAAGGCATGTGGAGAAGAAGAGACGCTGGAACATATCCTTTTTGGGTGTGACTGTGCGAATATCGCTCGCAATAGGCTGAATGATAACAGACAACTGACAATCAAAGATGTGTGCAGCAAGAGATTTGGTCACTGGCAGTCCTAGTATATGCGAGACACCGAACCATTGGGATGTTTGATTCTAGAAGCTCAACCCAATAATAAAAAAAGGTCATACTGTACCACAGTACACTATCCTACTAAATGTCGATAAAAATTCAGATCGTAAGTAAAAGACCGTACTGATTAAGAGGTTAGTAACAGTGTGAATTACTCAACGTGTGTGTTTAATGCCTTCTTTAAAGCAATTGACAAAGTGATATTTATAAATAAATGTTACATAGTTTTACGTGGGTTTAACTTGTTTGGAACCACCTTATAAATTTTAAAATTATGATTAAATCTGCACTAAATTTAAAGGATTTTGTACTCACACGATCTACTGTGGACCTAATTACAACATAACTTCGGGGTACTAATGTGTATTTTATAACTAGCTGATAAAGGTTTAAATTTAATTATGTACAAAACATAAATCCACTACGAGCCATTTATAAACCAATCACTTTTTCTCTAAACAAATTTGAAAAACAGCATTTTCTAAAAAAATTTCAATTGTAAGCAATATGGTTTTAGGTATTGCGCCCAGTAGTGATCTGTTTCTTTAGACTATATAAGTAACGTAAATAAAGGTTGAATTCTGGTAAGAAAGTTTGTAGATTTAAGAAGGGTGTTTTGACACTGTGGTTCATGACATATTGTTGAATATAATCTATGATCTTAAAGGTGTTGTTTTTGATTGTTTCACTGATATAAAACAGAAAATACTATCCCGAAAGAACAGAGCATTTGGTGACAGGAGCAACTGAATTTAGGGTTACACTTCAATCGGTTTTAGGTTCTACTTTATACTCAATTTATTTACAGTAAACAATACGAATACTTCTGTGGATAACAAAACTCTGCGGCAATATAAAAACAAGGGTTCAGAGTTGTCCCTTTCTACAGGACAATAAAGTAACAAAATAGAAAAACACCAATAATGTGCAATAATTTGGACCAAGCAGAAGAAAAAACAGCTGTTACCAAACTTTATTTAGGCTTCTGATTAATTTATTTACAGATTTTTTTCAAAGGGCTCTATTAAACTGAATGCGTTGTTTAAACTTCAATCCTCTTTTCGATGAAGGAACTAATTCGAGGACACAATCACTCATTTGTGAAGTCCAGGCTTCGTGGTGACCAAGAGATTGGGCCAGCCCTGCCTATCCACCTTCCCAGAAAGCAAGTGTTAAGAGCCGGAAGCACACAGTTACTGTAATGAGGTGGGGCACCATCATGTTTGAAAAACACAAGCCCTTTTTCACCTCAATATCTTCCACTTAGGGAAAGATTTGATCTCCCATCAAACCGCACCAAACATTAAGTTTTGGAGTCACGTTCAAGCTGAATAACTACATATAGTGATTCTGCCCATTACCATTACAAAAGTACCTTTACACACTCCTAATTGTAGACTACATCTGGCCAATTTCTTCTTTGGGCTCTGAACACAAAACACGGATCTGTTCAACAGTAGATTCAGAAGTTCTCAGTCTACCTGGCAACTTCGCTTTTAAAACACTGCCGGTTTTCTTGAAAGACTTTAGCCCATACGGATTTTTTTTTTTGCTGTAGGTAGTTCACCACCATACTCATGTCCAAAATTATGTTGTACTGTTATAACAGACTCAGTCTGCACCAGCCAAATAACACATTGCGCCTTTTGTTGTGGAGTAACCATTGCACTGCACTGAACGCTGCTACCGTTATTCTCAAGGTTCACCTAGGCCTGCCAACTGCAGGATTAAATTCCCACATTTACGTGAGCAAAACTTGGACAGTTGATGAATTAAATACCACAAACTAGAATAGTGTATGTCACTTTGTACAGAGTTTAGGGCATATTAAAACTAGGGAGTTCTTTTTCAATCTTGCTGTATTGCTGTTTCACATTAAAGTTATTTTCATATCGCTGCAAATAATGAAAACAGCGTCGAATGGTTTAGTAGTTTCAATCAACATTGTTAGTTGCTAGGGGTCTAGTTTGTAGGTGAACCGACTATCCTTCACTTAGTTCAAACAGACAAGCTATTCTCCAGGTGCGTGAGACTGAGACCACTTAATATATTTTTTGGTACTGTATATCTGAGGATTATTCTCCAACTTATACAGAACAAATATCGCACTATCAGACGACACAGGGTGTTGGACTGGTGGAAAGGAAAATAAAACAAAACTTTGTAAACAGTAATAAAAAGTACAAATTTGATTGGAAATAAATAAATGAACATAAATGAAGCTAATGTACTTCCAACCTAACCTTTATAGTTGTCTTTTTCTTGGCGAATACGCTGCATGACTTGGATTGGGTCATTCGATCCAGCAAATGAACGTAAAGCTTCCGAATGGACTCTCATGAAGGGGTTATACTGCTTCTCCTCTCCTATCACCAAACAATTCAACCACAGATATAATAAATTATGCAAAAACATTTTCAAATGTTACTTCCCCCCCCCAAAAAAGAATATTGTATTTAATCGATTCTAAGACACATATTTTTCCTGTTTTGATACTCAAAAAACAGAGGTGTGTGTTTCAATTGATGGTGTCTTACATTTGATCCATATTACCTAATCCCAAAAATACTTCT
The DNA here is from genome assembly GCA_022606455.1 of Callitettix versicolor. NCBI lineage: Eukaryota > Metazoa > Arthropoda > Insecta > Hemiptera > Cercopidae > Callitettix > Callitettix versicolor. Next base: position 15,786,264 of record CM040186.1, on the reverse strand, counting down.
ACTTTCATATTCGAAGAAATGAACCCTTATTAACGGAACAATAGAACAAAGCGCACAGCTGCAAAGTCATTCACTATAATGCCCCTCCCCTCCACAATTCTGTCATTTTGTTTCCAATAGCTAGTGAGTAGCAAGTGTTTTCATTTCAATCTTGTGTTGTAACGAGTGTTTTTTATTTAAACTTGTGTTGTTTGGTGAGAACCAGATTGTTAAAAAAAATATTGTATATAAAATGTCTTTAAAGAAAGTACATTACGATGCAGCAGTGAAACAAAAAGTAATGTTATTCGCTAAACAAAATGGACACAGAGATTGAAGAACAGGAATTATAGAGATAGTACTGGTATATAACATGTATTTTCATTATCAACATAACCTTAACAACTACTTAGTACTAAGTATCATAAACCCAAAATTTAGTTTAATACATTTAAGTGTTTGATCATGTATTTTCAAGCAAGTAGGGTATATGCTATTCTCACATAAATGAAAATTACTAAATTTCATTTTTTTTTAATGTCTGTCACTGTGTAATGTTTCTTAAAAATTGTCTGTAAAAACAGTCTTAGAATCGATGAACTATAGTAATAATAAAACAGTTTTATAGCTACATACAAATAATTAAATAAATAATTGACCTAATTTCACAAAATTTATTCAACAGATTTGTTCAAATTTTGATGATACTGAATATGCCGATTCCTAACTCGTCAAACTCATTCGAACGAGAGAAATTTGTCTTAAGAGTAAATAAGTAAACAATTCGCCAGCATCAATCAGGATTTCTTCTGTTTTTTACCTAAATTTGACAAAATCTGCACAATTTTTTTTGAGAAATTGAGCACATTTTCAGAATTTTTCTGTTGATAGCTCCCAAACCTGCTTTTTTTTGGTGGATATGTACAGGGTATTTCCAAAAAACATTTGAAAAATAAAATGCTTTCCTGTCTCCTAACCGAAGAAAACCCCATTTCCTTATTTACACCATCATTTTGAAAGTTAAAACATTTGAAAGGAAATTAAAATGGCTACAAAAATGGAATTTGACAGTTGTCACTAAAATTTACCATTATTGATTTATTTTGGTATAAAACTTTTAACATCCGCATTTTAACTTTTAACATTTAAGAGTCGGTAAATACATGAAATTACTTGTGTTCCAATTAGCCTCTTTCAGGTAAAGAATACGTTAAGATTAAATTTTATTGGTAGAATCGTCCTAGGTACATTTTGTTAAAAAAAGAAAAATGACAGCAAAAGTGGGATAATGAAGCGTTTTCGGACATATGAGATGTGTTCAAAAGCATCAGGAATTTTTTAATTTTGAGATGTTATTCAGATTTGCATGATTTTTTCATTGTTTTGTTGGTAAACATGTTTGCAAAGTATCTGAACATTGTTAGCTGTATCAACAATATAGTGTCTGTTGTCAGCTGTCAAAAAGGTTACATGTTTTGGTATGATCGGTTACTATTCATTTTTTTTTTTTAAAAAAACAGTGGATGAGAGAATTTGTATTTAATTTTTCTATAAGAACAGAATAAAGTACATCAATATTTTAGAAACATTAAATATTGCTTTTGGTGAGTCTGCTACGAGTAAAACAAGAATTTACAAATGGTACAAGTGATTCCATGAAGGCATGAAGATGACAAGAGCCCTGGACGACCCAGCACATCAACAACCAATGAAAACATAGAAAAAGTTAAAGAAATGATTACAAACGATCTTTGAATCATAATCACTGAAGTCGCTGATAGTGTTGGCATATCAACTGGCTTTTACCATGACATTTTTTCAGATGTTTTGGGCATAAAACGTGTGTCAGCTAAATTTGTTCTAAAAGTGTTCAATTTTTTACAAAAACAACAGCAACTGGAAGTTGCTAAATGAAGTCAACAGTGATGCAGAACTACTAAAACTTGTCATAACAGGTTTGATATGTCAAACATAGATTGATATGGCATTGAAAATAAAGCTTAATCATCCCAGTGCAGGTATTCTGGATCGCCAAGCTTGACAAGTATGGTCGAATGTGAAGGTTTTGTTTATTGTATTCTTTGATTTTAACAGTGTAGTGCACCATGAGTTCTTGCTACAAGGTCAAACGATCAACTACCTACATGTTTAACACCATTTGCGTGAATAAAACAAAACAAAAATAAAAGCCCAGATTTGTGGCAAAATTATTCATCACTTTTGCACCATGATAATTCACCTGCTCGCACTTCATGCTTTTTTGTAAATTTTTGGCCAAAACAACACTGTAATGATTCCCCAGCCTTGTGAAGCTTTAATGTTGATAATGATGGTGAAATCAAATATTTGCGTGGGCGCGCGCGCATGTGTGTGTGTTTCCATGTTTTAGCACTGCAGCAGTCGCAATATTGGTCCGCTTTGATTCTTGGTTGGACGAGTTCGTTACCAGAAAAGTTCATGTTACAGTTTCAAAATGGCAGCTAATCCAATTGTTAAAACCAATTTTAAATTCTAAAATAAGATTTAAAACACAAAAATGAATCTGACAGCATTCAGGGTTAATTTTTTTCATTTTGAAGTTTAATGTGTGTCAGTATATGTGTGTATGTGTGTACGCATTTGTGAGTGTGTGTGCGTATGTCTGTGTGTGTGTGTGTATTTGTGTTTGTGGTCTTTTAGCACTGCAGCAGTCGCAATATTGGTCCGCTTTGATTTTTGGTTGGTCAAGTTCGTTACTGGAAAAAATTTGTTTAACAGTTTCAAAATGGCAGCTAATCCAATTGTTAAAAAAACAGTTTTAAATTCTAAAATAAGATTTAAAACACAAAATCGAATCTGACGGCATACGGTCACGTGTGAGATTTTTCAGTTCCCAGAAATAAAGAAAACTTTAAAGTACTGTCATTTTGCAAGCATAATAATATTAAAAGCGCATCAGTGAGTTAAACGCTATCCAAAGATCGCGTTCCAGAAGAGTTTTGCGAACTGGAAGAAGCTCTGGCATAAAAGTATATCTAATGGAGATTATTTTGAAGGGATAACATTAATATAGGCAAATTAAAATTTTTCCCAAAAAATTAAAATTTCTGTTTTTTTAACACACTTCGTATAGTTGGTCATTATTATTATTAGTTCGAGTTAAAACTGTTTATTGCCGTCCACAACCAAAATAGGAAAAATAATTAATAAAATGGACTCCTTTTGAACTAAAATCACACACCCAGTGAGCCTAAAATAATTTACAGAACACACACTAACCAATGGTAGAAGGCACAGTAGGTTTGAATTCCTTCCTCACGGTCTGCGCCCATGCCAATTTATCCTCAACAGCTTTGTTGTTACCATCGACTTTCTGTGCAAACTTCAAATTCGTTACTGTATACTCGTGGCCGCAAAATACTTTCTGTAAAACCACAATAAAATTTAATAAACCTAAACTGCCAAGATATTTTTACATGTCACACAAAAACTACACTTAAAGATAAAAGTAATAAATTACTCACTGTATCGTCAGGCAGGGATGCGAGCTTGCCTAAGAGAGCTTCGTACATTTCTTGTGGTGTGCCTTCGAAAAACCTACCACAGCCAGACACAAACAGAGTGTCACCTGAAGCAACATTAATTGTTAAAACATTTCAACCAAATATACCATAACCTTACACTCAACATTATAAATCATTTCCTCCAAAAACAAAGATATAAACTTTAAAAAATACACAAAATTTTAAATTTAATACAGCTGCATCACAAACACCAGTGTAAATTTCCAAACACTGGGAACAAAATATAGCTTTCTTTGGTTTTGGTGAAACCTTACATGTTCTTTGTAGAAAGTTTTATATCACAACTACAGTAGTACCCAGACGGTCTAGAACAGGGGTCTCCAAACTACGGCCCGCGGACAGATTTTGTCCGGCCCGCGGAGAGCTAGCATACTTGAAAACTCCTTTTAGAGAACATATTTTTTATAGCAAATTAAATTTAGTTTACTGAAGTATTCTAATTTTATGTTGAATAATTATTAATATGACATCTAGATTGATATGGTCATGGGCTAACTACTCATAACATTGTTATAGGCTTATTGTTATTGTTTTTGTGATAAGTTGGATAAAGAAACACAGAATTGTAATGAGTAAAGACATGTATAATATGCAGAAAATTTAACTTCAGTATATAATAACTAACAAATTATTGATTTTAGTCCGATTTGCAGCCTTTTTTAAACGTTGCGTTTTTTTCTGACTTTTTTTTTCATCAGTGGACTATTTCACTTTTTACCACCGGCAACAATGATAATATGGTTTTGGCCCTCGGAATTTACTGGAGTAATCAGTATGGCCCTAAGGCTGGAAAGTTTGGAGACCCCTGGTCTAGAATGTAACGACATACGAGTTGCACATAGTTTGGCCAAACCAAATTTATAATGTGCGTTTTAATAAAAATAGTGTAATTGTGTATAGTGTTTGTGACATGTGTTTCAATGTTTTGTTTAACTTTGTGATGACCTTGACAGATGGATTTGACATTTTGTATTACAGCCTGAAGATTAAACAGTAAGGTTTCAAAATCGCGGTAACCTTTATGAGGTGAGTAAATAACACTACTAGATGGAAGAAAACATGTCATAATCCTATTTAAATATGTGGTTCGGAGATTGTATTGCAATAATGAAACAAAGTATTCACTCATAGATACAAACTATTACCATCATGCAGCCATAATAATGTAAATAGATTAGATTAGTTTTTGAGGTTATTGGATTTATTTGCCCCTGACACAGCGATCAAAGGACATATGCAACTAAACCTCTTCGATTTTAGTTCAGTTCTTAATGAGTTCCAATAATCCACTACCTAGCTCATTCTACTGGAGGCTCTCAGAAAGCCAAACACCCCTTGCCTCTTGCTGGCAAGAGCAACACAATCACAGATTAAGTGGTCTGCAGTTTCCTCTTCCTGTATAACCTGCACACAGTTTCTCCATAGTACATTCCTACCTTATTCATGTGTATCCTTGTAATGATTCCCATGGGTTTCCTTAGTTGCCCAGGATCTTAGCGTTCCTGACTTACAACCCTCCAATCGTGGAGTACAGATCCTGTCAATACTGTCAAGCGCTTTTCTCATACCCAAAGTTTGATCCCTTTGTTACTACCTCCTCTCCTCTCAGTTTGCGCTTTTGTGCTCCCAATAAACATTTGTACATCTACAAATGTCTGTCTGATTTGAGATAGGCTGTCACCTAACCTAACCTAACCTTCCTGATTTCATATGTTTATCCCATCTCTCACATCTTCCACTGCAGGTTGGATGGATCCACATAGCATCCTTAAAATCTGCTAACATTCACTGTTTATGGGTTTAGAAACAGCTCTGTTTCCTTCCCATCCATGCTATTTTAATTCCCTAGATCCATTTTTTCCGAAAGTCCGAGGATTTTTGTACCTTTGAAGATTTGTTTCCAGTCATAAAAACTCTACAAGTAGCTAGGGAAATAAAATTTTCGCACATACAGATCCCCACATGCGTAAATAAAGGTAGATTAAAACTGGTAATTGCTGGTATCCAGGGCCGTACTTAAGCTAAGCTCCACTTTGCACATACCATGCCACCTTGGCTTAGGATGAAGGAGCTAATCCTAAAGGAGATAGATGAAGAAAGGTTAGCAAGGGCACCTCTGGTTTGCCAAACCCAAACTCAACAATGTGTGAGTTCCTGAGGAGAATAGTGTAAATAAAAATAAAATTCAAAATTATTATTTCATTTTTATTTTTTTAAATTCTGACCTCTGAATATTTTTAATCCATAAGCACTATCTTTCAGGATGACCACTCAAATGAATTTTTCAAATCCACTGCTTTCAATGGTTTTACAGTTGAAGATTTTCAAATTTTACAGCAGTAATTACGCCTAGGCACATATTTGACCAGTAAAATAAAGAACACTTCGGATAAATTTTTTAATTAGCTTTAAAACTCTAATTATAGCACCACTTTCTACAGAATATGCAGGATGCGGCAGTACAATTTCCCAGCGCATCCATATAAACAGCTTCATTGTTCACTGTAATACGCTTTTCGTATTATCATACGTTTTTGTATTTTGAAGAGCCAATCAGAAGTAAGCACTTCAGGTTTAATGTACACGTGTTGAATAGAGGAGGGGTAAGAGGTGGAGATATAAAAATTATAAATAGGACGGGCCAAATATTGGTGACCAGTATAGAAATAGATTTTGAAGATGGAGGTTCTCCGAAACACGTCAACAAAAGTAGAATTGACGAAGCTAGGGAAGGCAGATCATTATACTGAACATAGTGACAATAATCCTAGCAGAAAAGAAGAATATAAAAACAATTACTGCTTGTGATGTCAACATTTTATGAGTTTGTCTTTTCAATTTGAAACAGTTCTGAAACTAAAATCTGCCGCTCAAAAATACTTTTAATTTTCTGCAATGTTTTCATCACATTTTTTAAAAAATTGAATTTCCAAGGTTTAACATTAAAATTTACGGCTTATTCCAGATTTTTTGAATGAAATTCAAGTCTTTTACGATTTCACAGTTGTCATCACCCTGATCTTTATATATTTTGAAAATGATGTTACAGTGCTCAGTTACAACAAGCTGCAATATGTCTTCCAATATCTCAACACTGTAAAATAATTGGCCACCGAGACTGCCAAGAGAATAGTGGTATGTGGAACAATGGTCTGTAAGCCTCAGATCAATTGAAAGAACATAGATATACCACAGATACATACATTATTCTTACTCTATGATAGTTAAAACCAAGATTCACTAAACTATACCTACCAGTAAACACAGCTTGGGGCTCATCAGCCGGCTTCACCAAGTAACAAATATGCCCCTTTGTATGGCAAGGCGTAAACAAGCACTCCACCTGCAAGTTACCAATCTTTAACGTGTCTCCATCTTTTATCTTCTCAGTTAAACCTTCGATCCTGTCATCACCGCCATATACCTTCAAATTAGGCACTAATTTTTTTATTTTCAAGTTTCCTCCGGCATGATCCCTATACATAAACAATTAATATTAATGTGGTTTTTGTATACACAATTCTCAATACTTATGGTAACAGTTCCAAACAAACATGTCCATCAGTAATGCACTTTTAAAGTTTAAACCAAAACAGTGTGGAGAACTGTTAAAATCATATCAAAATAAATATAATTTGTAATTATAAAAACTAATACTATAATAATGCTTTCAAAAAGCATACGACTCTACAGATAGGGAATCCTTATTCTCGGTTCTGAAGGAACTAGACCTTGATAACAAAACCACAAATCTTACCAGGGAAACATTAACTAATACATTCTCCAAAGTTCAATTCATGGGAGAACTTTCCACCCCTTTTGAGATTAAAACAGGAGTCCGACAAGGAGATGCACTCTCTCCAATGTTATTTAATTGTGATCTAGAAAAAGTAGTTAGAGAGTGGAACGTGAATACGCATAGTGGAATCAGACTAGGAACTAAGAACAAAGGCATTAAGGTAAATTGTTTGGCTTTTAATGACGACATGGCCTTACTAGCTGAGACATTGGAAGAAGCTAAGGAACAGACTCTTGAACTCCAGAAGCAAGCGTTAAAAATGGGTCTCAAAGTTTCATTCGAAAAGACTAAAATATTGACAAACATACAAAAACCACCAAAAAAGTTTCAAGTGGAAGAACAATACATTGATATAGTCAAAGAATTCAAATATCTTGGGGAATGGATCAGCAGGAACGCCCTAAGAAAAAAGCTATGGAATCTAGGAGAAATAAAGTTGAATTAGCCTTCCAACTTACCAAGGACACATACAACAAGAATCTTACTGGGAAGCAAGATCAAAGATGGCGTGAGCCAGCGGAAGCCATTGGAAAACAACAACATACAACAAGAAGTCCCTCTCCTGGAATACATTATCCTGGAAGGCATTATAATACAGTAATTAAACCAGCTGAAACATCTCTCACAACCCAGGGCCCACTTGAAAGGCTGGAGATCAAAGAAAGAAAGATATTACAAAAAATCTTAGGCCCCCAAATTCCGTAACAACCAATTACTCCACATCAGGAATGAAACTCTTTACCAAAAAACTGAAACACTATCAGACACAATAAGAAAAAGGAGAATTGATTTTTATGGGCACATCCTCCGAATGGACAAAAATAGACTAACCAAAAAAATATTTGACTACTTTCCCAATAAAAGAGCCAAACCACTTTGGTTTAGAGAAACAGAGAAAGACATAACAGAACTACAAATCACGGACACTATGCTCATGGACAGAACAGCCAAAACAATAACCAAGGACAAGAAGCAATGGTTCCAAGACAAAGTCAAATCCAAGTTTAACATACATTTTGAATCACCTGTAGTGTTATCTCCTTCGAAATAGGTCCCACTTACTCCAACGCTTCTGCTACAGCAGGTAACATTTCTGGAACTCTTCTTCTGGAATGTCCTGTAAAACCCTCATTACAGCCTTATGGACATTTTCATTTGTTTGAAAAAATTTTTCCCTTGACTGCCACTTCAAGTCCTGGAAGTAGAAAGTTGCACAGACAGAGGTCTGTAGAATAAGATGGCTGTGGTAATACTATAATGCAGTCTGAGGTTAAAAATTGCTGTATAGAAAGCGCAGTATGGGATGGCACATTATCATGAGAATCCAATTATCAGTAATATTTACAAGGACATGGATGACTTGTTTTCAAAGTCTTTGTAGTATTTCTTTGTACAAATATAATTAACTGTCTGGCCACTCTTTTTGAACAATGTCCTTGGAATCAAAGAAGCACAGCATGAATTTCACTTTTGACTTTGACATGCAAGCTATTTTTGGTCTGGGTGAACACCATAGCGAACTTTGATGTTTTGTCTCTGGATCGTACTGACAAAATCAACTTTCATCACCAGCGATAAAACAGTTCAATAAATCTGGGTTTATTTCCATTAGTTGTAACAAATCAGCTGCTACATTTTTCCATGCTTCTCACTGTTGCTCTGTGAGATTTTTTCCCCGCAGGGGGGGTGCCGACTAGCTACACCAATTGAGAGGATGTAGGTGTCCCTCACAGTATCCGAGTCAAACACACACACACGCACACACGCACGCGCACGCGCACACACACTCGTGCACACAGACGCGCACGCACGCACACAGACATGCACGCACACAGGCATGCATGCACACAGACACACACACACACACACACACTATACTCACAACTTTAACACTTTACTCTCACACTTACATTTATGGAGGCAATAATAAATAGCCTCAATGTGCTTTTCGCCTTAAAATAACAAAAAAAAAAAAAAGATTTTTGGAAACCATTTTAGCACAAATTTTTTCATGACTAACATTGATTAATGGCAACTTCTTCTGCAATCATTTTTGTGGATAACCTTCAATCAGATTATACAATTTCATATACTCTGGCCATGTTGATGTCTGTCCATGAGGTTGACGGTTGTCCACTACGGTCTTCATTTTCAACAATGTTTTATTGTTGAAAAACGCCTTTACAAAGCGTTTTATACCAATGAAAAATTTAAACTCTAACAATACCTCATTTCCAAACGCCTATTAACGCTTACTGTATGTTGTCAGTACATTCTCCCCAGTTTAACACAAAAAGAAATAGCATATCGTACAATATTTCGCGATTTCAGTTCCACAATAAAAGACAAAACAATGTGTTCACTTATTACAGTGCATATAAAGACTGTGTAGTCACACTGATGTGCTCTTTTTACTGCAATTAACTTAAAGATCTGCAGGGTGGACACATCTTGCTAAAAAAAAATCAGTCTCATTACTTAACTGTCGAACCTCCTACAAACATGTTAAGAAAATAATAGTAGAGCTACAAATTTACAACGTTATACAGTGGCAGCTGACTTGCTTACCAGTGGTCATGCGTAGTCAGCACTTTGGTCAAGTTGGCTCCGTGATCCTGTACAGCATCCATCACTAGGTCCGGTTCTACAGGATCAACTACGGCGGCTTCTTTGGTCGCTTCATCTACGATCTAGGCACAACCAAGATAATAAATTAAGAATAATAACAGTTCTACAATGAATAAGTTACAAACAACACGTAACTCAAATGAATCACTTAAGCCACTGTAGATCATTTTTTTCTTTAATTCAAGAACCCTTCTAGCCATATTATACAATATAGTCTCACTAATCCAACCTATGCAGCTGGGTCGAATTAGTGGGAAAGTCGAATTACACGGAAAACCATTAAAAAGACATTTAAAAGTATTGAATTGAATTTATTACATTAAAAACCGTAGAATTACATGTATTATTACTAAATGTATTGTACTAAAAAATAAAACAGTACACATAATCTCACTACAGTAATAAAGAGCAGTATGTCAAAAATTGGCAGAATGAAATCCGTCATCAAACTTGACGGAAAAAGTGTGTAATTGTTTTTTTGTTTATCAATTTTTTGATGTTTTCTCGCCACTACATCTCTCAATCTCGTGAGAAATAAAATATTTTTTACCTTTTACAAAACAGCGAATAAAAAAAGAAATATGTGAAATTTTACGAAACACACACAGGCATAATACACTTGAACGGTCAACTCTTCCACGAATCTGAATTGATACTAAAAGACGGAAATGAACAGAGCAGGTATAAGGGTGGCCAAACTCCTCTTTCTTTTGAAGAGCATGTAGGTCATCGGCTGGGAGCTTAAGTAACATGTAAGCATAAAGACCTGACACGAAAGTGGAGAGTGGGCATTGTACATTTGGTTTCGCTACAAATCTTTTAAATTCCTTGAAATATTGTTCTTTGATGCTAGGTTGGATTAGCGAAGGTCGGATAAACGGAACTCTACTGTATTACTAACAAGATAAAATACATTCTCATTGAAACTTATACCAGTTTCTAAAGAAATTCACTGAAAGCTGTAAGACATTGGATTATCTTGCATATGTAGAGTGAATAGGAAGGTATAGCTTGTCTGTCCGCTCAAGGCCCCTAGACTTAAAGTGAAGGACAGTCAGTTCACCTACAAACTAGACCCCTTAGAAACTAACAATGTTGGTTGAAACAGTTAAACCATTCAAAATGCTCTCCTCATTATTTGAACCAATATTAAAATAACTTTAATATAAAATAGCAATTAATAAAATTATTTACAATGCACATACGAGGAGTGTTCAGAAAATAACGAGAATTTTTAAATTTCTTGTGCTTGGAGAGTTTGACTGTTAAACACTTTTTTATTATGTTGGTATACATGCCCTTGAAGTATGATAAAACTTTCAGCTGTTTTCATTGTTGACTTTGTCTGTGTCAGCCACTAAGGTTAGATGTATTTTTATGAGCTTGGCCATTTTCGTTTGTTAAAAGAAATGGATCAAAGAATTTGTATCAAGTTTTGCGTAAAAAATGGAACAAAGTGTGTGAAATGTTAACAAAAGGCCTATGGTGAGTATGCTATGAGTAAAGCAAGAGTTTACGAGTGGTATAAGCGTTTTCAAGAAGGCCGTGAAGACGTTGAGGATGACGAACGCCCTGGACGCCCCAGCATACCAACAACCGATGAAAACGTGGAAAAAGTGAAAGAAATTGTTATCAACAATCGCCGAATAACAATTAGAGAGGTCGCTGATGATGTTGGAATATCGACTGGATCATGTCATGACATTGTTTCCAATGTTTTGTTTATGAAACGTGTGGCAGCAAAATTCGTTCCAAAATTTTTGAATTTTGAACAAAAACAGTGGCAAATGGAAGTTGCTCAGGAGTCACTAAATAAAGTCAACGACGATGCATAATTATTGAAACGTATTATAACAGGTGACGAAACATGGGTTTAAGGATATGACGTCGAAACTAAGGCTCAATCATCCCAGTGGAGGCATTCTGGCTCGCCAAGACCGAAAAAAACTCGACAAGTGCGGTTGAACGTAAAGGTTATGGTCACTTCGATATTAATGTCATAGTGCATCATGAATTCCTGCGACCATATGAAACGGTCAATAAGGAGTACTACCTACAAGTTCAACGCCGTTTGCGTGAAGCAATCCGAAAAAAACGCCCGGATCTGTGGAAAAACAATTCATGGCTTTTGCACCACAATAATGCACCAGTTCACACTTCATTGCTTGTTTGTGAATTTTTGGTTAAAAAAAGTACTGTAACGATGCCCTAGCTTCCTTATTCGCCAAACATGGCTCCGTATGACTTTTTCCTATTTCCAAAAATAAAGAGAACCTTAATGGGCCGTCGTTTTACAGCCGTAGACGACATTAAAATCGCATCGCTGAATGAACTAAAGGCTATCTCAAAGATCGAGTTTGAGAAGTGTTTCGAGGATTGGAAAAAGCGCTGGCACAAGTGCACAATCTCCAATGGGGAGTATTTTAAAGGCGACAACATCAATGTAGAAGAATAAATAAATATTTTGTTCGAAAAATTAAAATTCTCGTTACTTTCTGAACACACCTCGTATACTATCAAAATTATTGTCAACTAAAAAATTGTGTAGAACTTACTCGATTACAAAAATATTTTAAGATGAGTTTAAAAAAACTGGTCTGCCATCATGAATGTAAATGTTTTAAAAAATAGGAAGGTGGTCCACTTTTTTAATTAATTAAATAGTTGAATTAAAAACAAAATTTCAAAAGAAATACAATATATTAGATATTACTTAATGGAGTAATAAAGAACATAATAAAACAATAAAAACATCATTGCTTTAGTGAAATACTCGAAAGTTCGTAAGTACCTAAATAACAGTTAATTATACTTCACTGTTAAATCTGTAAATATTTACGTTACGTGATGGAATTAAGGTATATAAAATAAATATATGAATTAATTTATTTTTTCAATTATACAGGCTAGGTGAAAAGACTGAAAATTGCACTTTTTTAAAAATGCAAATTCTATTTTTTGAAAATCAAATTCCACCATTGTAATCAGTGTTCAAATCTACGTTAGCGCTTTAATTTTTTCAAAATCCAGGGTACATTTTTGTATTTCAATATAATTTTAAAGTATAACACATTAATTTATGCCAATTCGTTTCAAACTTGACTAAAAAAGAAACGGTTTTTCAGCAAAAAAACTGTTCAATTCTTTTAAAACTGTGACCATTGAAATTTTTAAAAAAATCATAACTTTTTTTGATATTTTTTAAAATTAAATTTCACATTTGTTAAAGTCTATATAAATTACCATTTTAAATTTTCAATCTCTATTGACATACAAAACACACCTCAAAGTTTGTTTTCATATTGTCATTGTATTTTAAAATGAAAATCTAAAAGATTTCAACGCTGATAATGACAGCAAAATCAGATTTTTCACAAAAATTACTGTTGGAATTTGCTTCAATCGCATCTACGAGAGCTCTGTACCGTGATATACTTACCAAGTACATATAGTTATCGTGCAGTGCCGGCAAAATCTCCACCTTCATGCCTGACATCTCTATTGTGTGATTGCCTTTGAGGAAAGCTCGTGTAGATTTCCACGCACTGATCAAACACAAAGCACTCAATACAAAGTATCTGTCTAACATCACGCTAAACATGTTGCTATAGTACATATCAAAATCACTTGTTCATTATACAACAAAACAGTACAGACAGTTCCACAGTTGATATTAGCTAGGTTTAAGTACACAGCCGAGGATCTGATGCAAAATATTAAAATAAATTTAAATAAACGGTGCACAAAGTTTCTTACATTCAATTAAATTTGATACTAAACGCCTACAATTTAGCGAAATTTGGTTAAAATTATTGAATTATGATGAATTTACGATCTGTCATAAAACAGATGGTAGTTACCTACAAAAATTGTCATTCCTAAATTGTGTTTGCACTTTCTAAGTGCTAAAGGAAATGTGTGATTAAATATCACTGTAGTGTTTAAAATACGCTTTGCCTAGCACATGGTTACATAGGGTTAGTTATGTGCGATTACGAACAATACTAATGAAATCATTTGATTATGAAAATCACTCGAATAAGTCAACTGCTAATCTGCTACACTACTAATTAGTAACACAACAGAGTTTTTTTGTTATTTTAAGCCAGAAAGCACATTGAGGCCTAAATGTTAAGTGTTAAAGACGTAAGTGTAAGTGTGTGTTAAGACTCTGAATACTGTGAGGGACGTCTAAATCCTCTCAATAGGTGCAGCTAGTCTGCACCCCCCTGTGGAATGATACTGTTCTCCAACAAGTCTGACTTGACAACAGAGTCGTTCAGAAAAAACTCAAACGTTTACGAACAGCCACCATTTATTTACAATAGTATTGATAATCGTGTGTTTCCATAATAAATTGGCTCTCGGTATATTAGAAATTACTAATTAGTAACAGAAATAATTGAGTTCTGTTGTACATTACTATTTGACTTGAACAACTAATATTCAAATCATTATTAAGTTGATAGATCAGTAACGTAAATTATTAGTCAACTCGACAGCTTGTTGTTTAGTCGTCACCTACTTCAGTTCGTCAGTTCTTAAGTGTTGGATGGAGAAAAGCAAGTGGAGGTGATAACTCGTCAAATATAGCACATTGTTACTCAATAAACTGAAGGAATGAAATAAATAAATTGTAAATACACCAAATAAATTATGAAAATGTAGGTTATCTTTTAATCTTCCAGAAATAGCTAAATAGCTGTTTCACCAGTCTTGTTTCTGGAAGGCATGCTATATGGCAGAAAAAAGCAATTCTCCGCATCGTGTCCAGTATTGACTCATTTTCTCGATATACCACTTTATTCGGTAGTAATCTTAACTTCTAATTTTTTTTCTGCTGTCTATCGATGGTTTCTCATCTGAGTTACAGGCTATAATTTCCCCAAGATACTTGAACTTGTTCACAATCCTAATTTAAATTTCTCTTTACTAGAAAAAGAATTAATTACAAATTAAATTATGTTTAATTCAGTTGTAATAAATAAAATAATATTAGAAAGTTTGTAAAATATTGTTGCACCATCTATTTACTGCGATAAATGCAAATACGAAACTTATATCTCTTAAAGAGAGACAATGACAATTTCTTAAAATAACAGAAATAAATTATAATAATATTTTATGCTACTGTTAGTGTTTATCTGGACATTTGTCATCATTTGTATACATAAAAACAAAAAAAAATGTTTTGAGAGCATGAATCAACTTTCGTTCTCGAGTGCGTAACGTTAAAACCTAAACATACAAATTAAGATGCCCAAGCATATGTTCTAAAATATCATGTAACGTTTTATATAGAAAAGGAATGTCAAACGTCTGAATAAACAGTAATAATTACATAAATTTTTATCATTAAATAAGAATTTTTAAAACAGAACGGTATTTTATGTTACAATACACAAAAATAAATCCGAATCGATTAGTTTGTAGACTTTTGTTTGAAAGCAGATTAAAATAATTAGAGATAAGTGAACTTAAAGAAACAAAACATCACTGCACCAGTCCACAATCTGCAACACATAGTTATAATCTTATCTCTGTTTCAAGTTATCAATTCTGCAGTTATGTAACAATGGTCCCACAGCAAATACGATACTAAATTTAATATTGTTTTCATTTTGCATAAAGCTTTAGAAATATATTGTGCACAAAGATTGTAAACACATTTTTTTCACTTGATACTATTTCCTCTAGTAAACTTATTTTGAATTTATAAGCCAAAATGGATAATTGACCAAATTTCTCAAAATCAGTTTCTCGGTTATCGTTTGCAGTTTTATTAGTGCAATAAATTTGGAAAAAAACTTATGATTCGACAGTAAAATGGCAAAAAAACAAACAAACTCCAAGTGTGATAACGGTTTACTTTCTATTTAAGCCAACTGTAAAATTATTTAATTTCAAGTCATGCACTGATTTCACTTATTAATCTTCTTATGCAAAATCTGATAAATTGATTTTTAGAAATCACACCTTTTTTTGAAACACACAGAGCCTAATTTTTTGGGAAGACAGTGACCACGAATTTTGTACGGATACTTAAGTCCTTCTTAGAAAAATCTGGTCAATTTGTGTGTGTGTGTGTGTGTGTGTGTGTGTGTGTGTGTGTGTGTGTGTGTGTGTGTGTGTGTGTGTGTGTGTGTGTGTGTGTGTGTGTGTGTGTGTGTGTGTGTTTTATCAATTCAGACTAAATTTAAATAAAATCTTATGTTAGTTTCCTCCAACAATAACATTTCTCGAATGAAGTGTGTCGGCGGACATAAAGTAAATGTACTGTTATGCATTTAGGCTATTATTTTGTTTCACACAGATATTTACCTGACTTTAAAATAAGTAGAAATTATTTGCTGAGACACAGCTCTTGGTAAATGTCGCACCAGAATGTTATACATAGACTTGTTCTCATGCCATCAAGGTCACTGAAACAAAACAAAAATTAATTATTTAACGAACACATAGTCGGTACTTGGTGAAACTCCATGATATCAAGCGAAATTAGAACGCTAATTCCATATCACAGAAAATTAGAACACTAATAAAGTTTCACAAAACTCTTTTGTTTAATTATGTATGTTTCGCCTTGAGACATCTTCAGGCACAGTAAAGCTAAAAATTATAAAATGGAAGGATTAACAATGTAAGAAGATCGGTGATTTGGAAAACCACTAAACAACAGGTTTGAGTAAGGGAAACGGGTTAAAGTTCATTCAAAGTAGTCTTCATTTAAATTAAAATTTGGGTTTCTATAAATAGATATGCATATTTCCAAAATATCTAAGTTATTTAATTTTATACCTTTTTGGTTTTTGTGCACCACAGTGATATTGTTCAAATTAAAAGAATGACCAGACAATTAATGATTCGCAAAATTTGAGTCACTTTTTTCATACTTCCAACAAGTGAAATGTTCTTTAACACAAGCTTTTATAGCTTTTATAGCTTTTCCACATTGTCCTATTTACTCAAAAGCGTACTCTTCACAGGCAACTTTGTACATGCTACTATTCAGTAAAAGATGTATTTTATCCTTATTGTTGGCAATGTGTTCCCCTAAGTTCGATGCACAGTAAAAAGCTGGCTTATAATTAGTTTAATCTAAGATTGAATTTCTAATTTTATAATTTACATTGCCTGAATATAGTATTTTACAATATTTTTGTGTTTCTTTGACTCTTATTACATTGTATAACATAGTAGATCTTAATTATTTCTGCTTGCTAATTAAAATTCTATTCACCAGGTTGTTATATTTATTATTGTCAACAATATGTTTGGAGGTATTTAATTCAGAATTAAAGTTATCATTAGTTAAGGGTACAGTTCTGTGGATCATAATATGAAAGGCAGTATATTTATGGGGGAAATAGTGTCTAAAATGAGCTGGTATTATAGTGTCTGTGTTATGTAGGTTTTCGGTAAATTTTGAAGAAAGCTTATATCTATGTTTAAATCCAAAAAGTTAATATTTTTATTATTGCCACATTCCATGGTGAATGTTATCTTTTTATTAACAGTACTAATATTATAAAAAACCAGCAGTGAATTAGTACTATCAAACAAGAAACATAAGACATCATCCACATACTTGAGCAAAAGATTGTTGCTGTTAAATAATAATTTTTTCCAAAATTTGCCATGAAAATTTCAGCCTAAAGGGGGTAAAGTTATCCTACAGCCAAAACCATCTGATAAAATTAATCTTAGATAAAACTAATTACAAGCAACTTTTTATATCAAACTAAGCGAAACACATTGTAAACAATAAGAATAAAATAGATTTTTTTACTAAACAGTAAAAATTTTAACTAAATAATTTTGAAATTCTGGAAATATACAATCTACTTGTGAAAACCCTAATTTTAATTTAAATGAAGCAGTTGGTCACTGACCTTCTTAAATATTTGCAAGTCTTTCCTTTACAAAAAACCACCTCAGTGGCCTAGTTGATAGCATACTGGGATTTCACCCGAGGACCCGGGTTCGATTTCCGGACAGGGCTTGGCATTTTCATACGCTATAAATCATCCCATCGTCTGCATTAGCCCAAGTGTGCACAATAGTCGTACGTTAAACACAAAAAAAAATCCTTTACAAAAGTCCTTTCCATTTTTAATATAAACTTATCAGTATACTTTATAATTTTTAACTTTACTGTTTTAACATACCTTACAGTGAAACATGTCACTGAATAAAAGAATTTTGTGAAACTATATTAGCATTTTAATTGTCCTTGAAAAAAATTAACTGATTTGGGTTCAACTATGTGTTTTCTGTAAGCATGCATTAAACAAACACAAAGGTTAGATAGGCCTACCTCACCACAATTTTCATTACATTATTTACTCATGACACTTAGTTAAAATAAGGTTCCATTTTCTATAAACTGAATGGAAATATATTAATTTTTATTTGTAATAAATACAAATAATAAAGTTATTATACTAATCTAAAGATTTATAGACCTAGCAAGATAAAATAAAACCTAACCGAACTTTAATCTAACATTTTGCTTGGAAAACATAGTGACTGGAAAACAAAATGATTAAATACTTTAAAGCAGAATTTCTCAACTTGGTAATATAAGAGAATCTGAAAAGAGACTTGTTAAGGAAATACAAATTTTTAGTGTTAAACAATTTTCTTATAAAAAAATATTATACAAAGAATCTTATGCCTAAATAAGAAATAAATAAACTGGAAATATAATTTTTTAAATAATGAAATTGAAAATTATATTTACCAACATAATTATATTATTTAATAAAAAATAATGAATAGTTGTGAAGTTTAAATTACATACATATAAAAAGGAAAATAGTTAACATATAAACTGCATCATTAAACAAAAAAAATTATGGTCTAAAGTGCTACTATACAAAGTTGGTGCATCTCTAAAGTGTTTCTAAGAAGGGCATGATAAAAAGGATGAAAATCCCTGCTTTTATGTGCACATGTGTTAAATGGCTATTGCACCACACAAAATATATCATGGTAAATAAAGTACAAGTTATGAAAACATTAATATCTAAATCGAAGGATATTTTAACATATTTAGAAAATGTTTCAAATTTTAAAAAGTCAACAGTATTTCACAATATCAACACACATTATTAACGGAACTCTTTCTACTTTTTATTATATTTTCAGATTTAAAACTTAACAGCACAAACTTTCTCATACATTGCTACTTGCCCAACAAAGTACCTAGAGTAGTACCTCCAATGTTTTATACTAAAACTTAAATTAAAAAATTGATAATTATGACGATTCCCTATAGACCTACAGCAAACATTTTTATTATTATTACTAAAAGATATCCTAATAAAACTCAAATCGAAAAAATAAAATTTAAAATAGAACTGAAATCACAAGACATATTTATTATTATAATTTAATTGTACCTCAAGTTCTTCTAACCACTTGAATTTTAAAATCAGCTGACTGTTACCTGACGAATACCACAGATATTTTCAAACATCTGTCGAAAACCAAGAGTCGAAAACACGGAAGATAAACAACTCAAATTAATATTGTACGTATTATAAAATAGGCCTGCATTATAAACATAGGTATACATAGGTATAAGAAGGTACGGCTAGGACCAGTGATGAAATGCTGGTTTATCTATGAAAATATCTTGAATTATAATAACGTTATTATTTCAAAGACCTACAGGTAAAACTTTACGTTTCAACAACGTATGCTACTAAATGTAACATATGGAAATACGGTTTTACTTTTGATTCTTTTAAATAATAAAATTATTATAATTCAACAAATTTTCATAGATTAACAACTTAAAGATTTTTTTAAAAACATTTCATATATATACATAATGCAATATTAAATAGAGTTGACAACGGGGAATATTTGAAGATGCGATTATGAGCCGGAAACACTTTCTAATTTAGACACAAAATTTTGAACATGATTTTGAACTATTGGGTTGGCTAAGTAAAGTATTTTTTGAAAATGCCAAGTATAATTAATTAATTTATCTTGGAGGGTGATATCAACACATCCAATTGATTTGTTTAAATGTTAAACAATTAACATTAACATCTCAGAGTTTAACGATCTTGTAGATTGGACTGTCTTTGATCCCGTTTATCTTCTGAATAGGCATTAGTGCCGCGCTGAAAACGTTATGGAATGAAACTTAAGGGGTCAATTAAAATCAAAGGGGCAAATATTATATACAAAGTTTTATAATCATAATGGCTTTTTGAACACTGTTAGATAAATATTTCTGAAAAAAATCTCTTACATAATACTAATTTATTTGGTGAAAACACTTGTGTGCTCAAACTTTACCACATTCAATTATTCCCTCACTTTCAAACAATCCGATTTATAGGTTAGAAAAACATTACATCGAATGAAATCAGACTAATACATCGCCAAATCGATTCATTAGTTTTTTCTCAAAAATTGATCATATATGAAGATTCATAAGTCGAATCAGTAACCAAATTTTAAATGAAGAAAATCAGTTGAAGTGTTAATTGGAAAAATCAAAAGAAACCCGACGAGTGTCAGGATTTACTTTTGAGTGTTTTCTTTCCTATTTCTATTAAACTAGCTTGAGTTATAAATCTTCACAGCTGATCCAAAACAGATTTATATATATATATATATATATATATATATATATATATATATATATATATATATATATATATATATAGCCACCTCATTATTTATTTTTAATTATTTTTTTTTTTTTAATAAAAAAACAGTGCACTTATTCACTTATGTCAAAGAACTATTTTGGCATTTAAAATAAATTTATCACTATCAACAATATTAAATTTTTCTGTACAACTGAAAATTAGGCCTAAATGTAATTAAATTATTTTTTTAAAGCACCATGTGAATATAGTGCTATATTAGTAACTTGAAACAAATAAATGTGCCTTCGGAAGTGTTTGTTGCCAAGTCTTCCTTTGCATGTGTGCAAACTTGATGAGTGAAGGCAATCTGGCAAGGTACCAAGCCATAAAGCCGTCAAGGGAAACGAGTTAACAAATTTGTGCAAGAATATTGTACAGCATGGCAGAAACAGCGAACAGCTGATCTGTCAGCGATGGCAATTTTCGTTTCAGACAAACGTTCAAAATGAATAATTTAATAATTAATTAATAAATTAATGAAGTTAATACAAGTTAATTATTAAGTGTAAAATGGTAAAGTTTATAAGTTTACAAATGTTAATAAAGTTTTATAAGTATGACTACAATATGACAATCTCTCTCTAGTTCTGTTTGAAAAATACATTAGCGGCAACACAACTCTCTCGTTAACGTGATAGAAGCGCATTTTCAAAAATCAACATCATTTAACAAATGCCACAGTGGTTCGCTTTTTAGGCCTGATCTTGGAATCATCATATTACGCATTAAAAGTAAAAAATAGCACAAAAAACGTTCAAATTACATTGAAAATAAAAAATGAACCCTGACCGCCGTTGCAATGGTGAAATTAAACTTTCGAGAAACTGTAAGATAAAAAGGTATAATTTTTTTTAAGATTTGGAAAATGGACAGCCTTTTTGGAAATGGTTCAACGGATTTTGGGGGGGGAAACACAATTATCCAAGATATAAACAAATTCTGTTTTTTTTTTAAAGATTAAATTAAAATCGAACCAAAATAAAAACAACAGATGATTAATTTGAAAGTTGACTATAACATTTTTGTTTAAAAGTTAACTACAGTAAGTTTCTATGTTTGGGAAAGAAGCTTTTGTTATTAAAAAGCACGTTGTTATGGGTAGAATATAGTGATTTTTTGGCAAGATAAGCCAAATTGTTGGGTCAAAATCCTATATAATCATCACCAACACCATTTACACGAATAAAGCATACAACGCTCGTGAAAATAAAGCTAGCCCCTTTTCAAATAAATCAAGCATTTTTAGTGACCACAATTTTGCTTTAAATAAGTGTTTAAGGTTAAATCCTGAGTAAGGTTTCTTAGAAATCTATCAAGCCGTGTCCCCAGTGAAAAGCGGAAAATAGGCCTTTTCGGTTAACGTTAACCTGAAAGTATCAGAAATTTTAAATGACCGCCATTTTATTTCAAATGTCAGGATGACACTGCAGAAAATTTTGTCATAACTACCGGTAGGCCTATGCGTAACAAAGAAAAAAAATCATCGAATGTATACAACTGTTAGAGGACAAAGTGACGGACATTTTGAGTGCCCGAAACGAGTTAAGCCGAACTCACGTGGAAAACAGACAAATAGTACAACACACTGAGATTTTCATAGAAAAAACTATTTTTAATCACTTAAAAGATGCTTTTTTTAAGTACATGTGTGGAACTCGGGGAGTTACCGGCAGAAGCGAAGCTTTTCAATGATACTTTTGCTGAATACATAACCAGTTTGAAGATATGTTTACAAAATATTGTTTTACGAGGGCTATTCAGAAAGTAGATTACGTTTTTGGATAAAAAAAAAACTAAGTACAGGAAAAAAATTTTATTATATACATTTGAAAGAGGAACTAAAATACTATTTTTCGACATAATCGCCAAACAAATTTAGACATTTGTCATATCGGTGAACTAGCTTTGAAATTCCCGTGTCGTAGAATTCCGCCGCCTGTGACGCCAGCCAGTCAGTCACGCCCGCACGGAGATCTGCGTCGTCATCGAAGCGCTGTGTTGCAAGCCAAGTCTTCATCTTCGGGAATAAGTGGAAATCACTAGGTGCCAGGTCCGGACTGTAGGGTGGATGAGGAAAATCTCCCACTTGAAGGCCGTCAAGACGTCTTTGTTCGATTTGCCGTGTGAGGGCGGGCATTGTCGTGCAAAAACAACACTTTTGCACTCAGTTTTCCTCTCCGCTTGTTCTGGATAGCTCGTCTTAAAAAAGGTATTTCCAAACATTACGAAACTTAAGACGAGCTATCCAGAACAAGCGGAGAGGAAAACTGAGTGCAAAAGTGTTGTTTTTGCACGACAATGCCCGCCCTCACACGGCAAATCGAACAAAAGACGTCTTGACGGCCTTCAAGTGGGAGATTTTCCCTCATCCACCCTACAGTCCGGACCTGGCACCTAGTGATTTCCACTTATTCTCGAAGATGAAGACTTGGCTTGCAACACAGCGCTTCGATGACGACGCAGATCTCCGCGCGGGCGTGACTGACTGGCTGGCGTCACAGGCGGCGGAATTCTACGACACGGGAATTTCAAAGCTAGTTCACCGATATGACAAATGTCTAAATTTGTTTGGCGATTATGTCGAAAAATAGTATTTTAGTTCCTCTTTCAAATGTATATAATAAAATTTTTTTCCTGTACTTAGTTTTTTTTTTATCCAAAAACGTAATCTACTTTCTGAATAGCCCTCGTATTTAAATAAATAAATACGTGAACCTAGTTTGGATATTATTTACTGTAGTTATAGTAAAAAACAACTATTTTATATTAATTCGTAACGATCAGCTGATTTCATTGAACAGCTGACAGGCTATAAGTTTCAGGTTATGCAGTTAAAAACTAGCAATATTAACAACAATTATTATAAACGTTTACATTAATTTCGAATGTATTATAAACGGTTACAACGTGCGCGTGTTCTTCAACTGAGGAATAATACCGAAACCAAAACAACACAACGTTTTCATATAATACGCGAGTACTGTTATCGAAAAGGAGGAAGAAAAAGGAAGACAGAAACAGAGACGAAATTCGTTTACTCGTTTCCGTTTCATATTTCCGTTACATGAAAAAGGTTCGGGACACTTTTTTGTATTCACTACTCTCGCCAAAGCTAACATTAAAAGAAAACCCAGGCTTTATACACCATAAGGGGAGTTACCATGCAAAATTTCATGCCGTTTTTGAAATAACAGTGATCAGTTAGTGAGTGACTGACTTCGGCTGTTATATAAATTCAAAATATAGATATATGTATAATTTTTAAAGGCGCTCAAAGTGTTGTAGAGTAACCTACGATAACCACTACGGTTTAGTGCTCATTTCAAGGTCCCGTGTCTCGGATTTTCCATGGTGGCAGCTCCATAAGCTCATTTCACATTTGGGAGTTCTCTAATAACAGGTCCTTTTAGTCTTACTTGGACATAAACAAACTTATACATTCCTGCCTCGAAGCTCGGCTAATCAGTAACCAGACAACGGGCGGCACTTCCTCAGGCGGAAAACGTTGCTTAGATAACTAATTAGGCCTATTAGTAGGCTCCTATCGTAGGCCTAATGCGTACAAATTATGTAAGGTAATACAATGCTAATTTGTGCCACATGCCTTAGATTAGCATAAGTTGTGATATGTCTGGTAAACAGAGACGCGCGGAAAAATAATAGACTCTACAAAAACATTATACAAACTTTTACGCGTTCAAATTTCTTCAAAAGAAAATCCGAAAGCTATTGACAGAAAAAAATGTCTGTTAATAAACTAAAAATAAAACACGTTTTCTTCTTATATTTTTTAATTTTTTACGATAATTTGTTCGAAAACACGAAAAATTAACATAGCTAGTTTTTAACAACATAACCTAAAACTTATGTTGCTAGTTTTTAACAACATAACCTAAAATTAAAAACGTATTATAGCCTATCAGCTGTTCAATGAAATAAGCTGATCGTTACAAATTAATATAAAACAACTGATCTTTCAATATAACTACCAAAGTTAAATTAAAGATTTATTTCATATATTTAAATCGGTCTAACTTCTTTAAATAAATAAAACTACGTAGTTTCCGTAGTGGTTATCGTGTCCTCACACGCGCGAGGTCCCCGATTCAATCTCCCGGCAGAAAGACAGTAATTCTTAATAATTACTAAAAGACGGTATCGATATAAATATGTTCCTCATCACGCGACCTGCAAAATCCAACATCACAACCAGCCCTAAAACTTGAAACATGTTAAAACAGAAATTATGTCTGATTTCTCAAAATCGGTTCATCAGGTTTTGCTCAAATTTTGGTCACATCGATGTTGATGGTCAGTCGGCTATCTTGCCAAGCACAATGTTATCACTCTGGAACACTCCCTGTTCTCCTGACCTTGAACCACAGGATTTTTACCTGTTTCCACGACATTGACATTGAAGACATCGTTTTGCTGATTCTCAAGAGATGATGGAAAATGCGACGACGGGCTGAACGAAATTTCCAAAAATGGCTTTCAGGAGTGTTTCCAACAATTGTGTGAACGGTAGGAGTGTATACATGTCCAAGGAGAATATTTGAAGGAAAATAAGGTTAAAATATTATACGTACTTTCAATAAATTGTCATTGACCAATGCCGGGAACTTTTTGACTTTTTCAGGTGTGCAGATATTTTATGAAGTCTAAGATGGTGAAATCAGAATTTCGAAAAAAAAGACAATGCAAATTACTTATGTTGGATTTTTTTTTAACGTCCGACTATTGTGCACACTTGGGCTAATGCAGACGATGGGATGATTTATAGCGTATGAAAATGCCAAGCCCTGGCCGGGAATCGAACCCGGGTCTTCTGGGTGAAAGCCCAGTACGCTATCAACTAGGCCACCGAGGCGGCTCCTTGTTGGAAATAAGCTTATACAAGGTCCGCCAATGAAACGGGATGATTGTAGGTGGCCTTGAGACAAAGTTGGCAGGTAGTGGGGGGATGGTTAATGGCTCGTCACCATCTGCACAATCTACCATTTAGTAGAGGTGGGCGTTTCTGTTATTTTTACAAAACATCAACAAACTGTTTGTTGAGGAAAAAAGCTGCTTTTTAAAACAGTTGGAAAAAAACAGGTTTAGAAAACTGAAACTCAAAGTTGTATTAGCAGCTAAAACATAAAGCACATACGTTTAGTTTTCTAAGACTATTTTTTCATTTCCACTGCCACCATGTCCTTAACTTGTTTTGGGGGTATAAAGCATTTAGAAATGATAAAAATAATCCTTATAAGTGTAGTAATAATTAAATTACATTCTCAAAACGTAATAATTATGTATGCCATTTTATATTTACAAAATTCAATGAATTTCTAATAGAAGCGTTCTTTTTTTACTTAAAAATTAAATAGTCCTTTGCATATTGACCAAAATGCAAACGATTTAGAATATTTTTAGTTGATTAAAAAATATTGACGATTGATAAAAAATATGTTTAAATATAATTAGGCTCTGTATAAACAAAATGTGAGAGGTTGTTACTACAACTCGCAACAAAATAGAGATAAACGTTGACATTGACCAAACAGTTCTTACTTCACTACAAGCAACAAGCAACTTTGAAATAAAGGGAAAAAGCATAAAAGCAGGTAGAAGAAAAGCAGTTAGCAGGAAAACAGTTTTAGCGCTTGCAGCAACGTTCGAATAGAACGTGGGTGTGGTAGTGCGGAAAGTCCGTTCCTTGTTTAACAAATCATAAACCAGTCCAAATCCAACTGCTTGTTTCCGTTTGAAAAAGCAGTTTGTTTGTCGTTTATGAAAAGCAGTTTTTTTAACAGTTTGATGTTTTCTGCCCACCACTGCCATTTAGTTGCAATGGATCGTTGGACGGATGAACAACGCTGCAACGCATTAAAAGTCTATTGTCAAAATAGCGACAATTTTTTGCAAATTCAACGAGCTTTCCGACGTCATTTTAACATACCGCGTAACCAGCCTGTTCCGTCAGATAATGCAATTCGAACATGGATAAACAACCTCGAGCAAACGGGATCAACGTCTTCAAAATAGGCAGAAGTGTAAAAACTGTTCGAACACCTGAAAACATCGCAGCTGTTCAACAGGCTATGGTTAGAAGTCCTCGCCGATCAGCCAAACAACATGCCCTTCGCATTGGAATAAGTGACACATCTAGGGGGGGGCACCTAAAAGCAAAAGTGTTTCAAGCACCCACAACCATTCAAGCCCTCAAACAACGAATTGCAGACGAGATTGCAGCAATACCTGTCAACATGCTGCGAGAGGTCATGCAAAACTTCCAAACCAGGCTCCAGGAATGCCTTAACTGCAATGGAGGATATTTGGTAGACGTAGTGTTCAGAAAATAATACTTTTTCGTATTTTACCCATAATGGCTATTCTTGTACTTTCAATTATTTACTAAGACAATATTAATAACGTTTTTTTTCAACAATTAATTACTTTATTTAATCATCCTCGGTGGCCTAGTTGATAGCGTACTGGGCTTTCACCCCGAGGACCCGGGTTCGATTCCTGGCCAGAGCTTGGCATTTTTATACGCTATAAATCATCCTATCGTCTGCATTAGCCCAAGTGTGCACAATAATCAGACGTTAAACACCAAAAAAAAAAAAAAAAAAAAATCACTGGTAACTATATTACGTCAG
Organism: Callitettix versicolor; assembly: GCA_022606455.1. NCBI lineage: Eukaryota > Metazoa > Arthropoda > Insecta > Hemiptera > Cercopidae > Callitettix > Callitettix versicolor. The sequence continues at coordinate 15,758,972 of CM040186.1, read as the reverse complement.
CGAAACAGCTGCGTGACGCGATTAAGACTTTAAGGACTTTAAATACCATTTATCTTCGGAAATGTTTACCTTTGCCCTGTGACACTTCGATGTGGTGCTCAACACGTCTGTCCTATCTAAACAATAGGCGAACATTTGTACTGTCAACATGATGATATTTTTAATTTCATTGTGAATTTAATAACGAACAGGATTTCCTGTACGTACACATATTGCAATGCACCAAGATATTGACCTTGGACCAAATTCACTCGCTTCGCATCGCTGCAAACAAACAACAATGCTACCGGTGATAATAACAGTAATGGCAATGCAAAAACACATTTAATTTATCAGAAATGTCAAGGTGTCAAGTGACGAGCAAATCGAACTTTCAAAATTACAGTAAAAAAATTGGCAATAGGGAGACTGGCCGACAGAAATGCAATTTTGCTAAAAAATACGAGTATAGTAATCAGTTTTCATTTTTGGCCTGTATTGGTCCAGTTATATTACTGATCTTATTGCTAAATAGAAATCGTACACAACTGATAGTAAAGAAAATGAACTTATCTACATAACAAATATAAAACATCAAAGTCCGTTCAATACTGAAAGTTCTTCCTGTGACTTTTATTTCATTGTCTTGTTGATCTGACTTTAAACATGTCAAACTGTTGTTAAAAACCTTAAATACACAACATATCTCAACATGGCAGAAGTTGCTTGTGACTGTTAAATTGTAATCAGTTACCGAATCGTAACCGGTAGTAACAATACCGGAAGTAGCAATTACCAGTAGTAGCAATTACCGGTAGTAGATCTAATAATACCGGTAGTAACAATTACCGGTAGTATATCTAATAATACCGGTAGTAACAATTACCGGTAGTAACAATACTGGTAGTAACAATTACCGGTAGTAACAATTACTGGTAGTAACAATTACTGGTAGTAACAATACTGGTAGTAACAAATACTGGTAGTAACAATTACCGGTAGTAACAATACTGGTAGTAACAAATACTGGTAGTAACAATACTGGTAGTAACAATACTGGTAGTAACAATTACCGGTAGTAACAATTACCGGTAGTAAAAATATCTGTAGTAACAATTACTGGTAGTAACAATACCGGCAGTAACAATACCTGTAGTAACAATACCGTTAGTAACAATTACCGGTAGTAACAATACCGGTAGTAACAATTACCGGTAGTAACAATACCGGTAGTAACAATACTGGTAGTAACAATTACTGGTAGTAACAATTACCGGTAATAAAAATACCGGTAGTAACAATTACCGGTAGTAAAAATACCGGTAGTAACAATTACCGGTAGTAAAAATACCGGTAGTAACAATTACCCGTAGTAGCTCTAACAATACCGGTAGTAACAACATCTGTCCCTGGCATCAGCGTAACTATTCTATCTGGTGTGGGAGGATAAGTGAAAAATGCATATAAAAGACTAAAATTACAAAGCAAATAATGAAATTGCCAGTTAGGCTACTAGTTGGCGGCAATGCTTCTTTGTGAAAAGGAAGAAATCATACTAATACATTTCAAGGTCAGTTTTATTATTCCAGGAAACCGTAATAACAACAAATTAACTCCAATTGTTCCATTCTGTGAACTGAGGCTGGTTTTCCTCAGCTGTTGTAGGCCGTGCCTAATTTACTCTTACCCTAATTGGTAACTCGTTCAAAATAGTGTATCGTTTGTATTTTTAAACTGGACGGTGAATGGAGCGGGTAGAACAAATGATAATAGCGGGAAGCATCTCCATGCTGACGTGATGGAAGCGAATTGACAAAAGTAAATTTTATTTTATCTTGTTTTTAAAACTAATTTCAACATCATAAGCAGCATTAAAACCTGCATATATCAGACTTTTTTAATTGAAAATACGAAATAAATGGGCTTAAAAATTTCAAAATGCTGACACACACACACACACACACACACACACACACACACACACACACACACACACACACACACACACACACACACACACACACACACACACACACACACACACACACACACACACACACACACACACACACACACACACACACACACACACACACACACACACATTCTTCACTCCAAATAGTATAAATCTTTCGCCGAATTTTGTGTATGTATATATACTATATATATATATATATATATATATATATATATATATATATATATATATATATATACACACACACACACACAATACTCCAATTCAATAATGCCAATGGTTCGTCAATAAAATTATGCCTTCTGGAGGAACTAAATTTAATCAGTGGCAATACGATGACCAGCCCAGCCAGAACAAATAAAAATAAATAATAATACTAACAGTGACGATAATATTAATAATAATAGTAATAAAATTAATAAATATTTCGTTAGCCAAGAATGGTTTTACTGGTTTCGTGTGATCTAAAACCTATAAATTTTTTGAAGATAATATTTCTTTACGCCCGGTAAGGCAAATTTCGTGGTGCAGAGAAATCGAATTGAGAGTAACGGACGGAAACAGCGAAGAATTCACGGAACAGCTGATGGTTGAAACAGCTGATAGGTATTACAAAATCAAGCGACCATAGATAAACTACTTAGTACGAATATTGAAGGGCGAGAATGGAATAAATATATAAAAAATAATGGTAGAATTAGAAGTTTAGAAGTTTAAAATTAATAAAATAAGTGAAATGTTATTATTTTTAAAATTTGGTAATAGTAATAAAGAACTGTAATTATAGACAAGGGTTATATTTGCAATAAAAATATAAAAAACACATAAGGCCGATGCTGAAGTCACAAACAATACGAAACTACATTTTTTTAGTGAAAACTTCTTTACGTATGCAAATTTTGTGGCGCAGTGAAATAGAATTGAGAGCAACACAATCGAATTAAATTAGGTTCTTAAGGTAGTTGAAGTGAAAACTTCTTTATTACCGGTACAGTAAATTTTGTGGTGCAACGAAATCAAATTGAGAGTAACACAATTGAATTAAATTAGGTTCTGAAGGTAGTTGAAGTGAAAACTTCTTTATTCACGGTACGGTAAATTTTGTGGTGCAGCGAAATCGAATTGAGAGTAACACAATTGTATTGTTAGATTCTCAAAGTAATTAGGCTATAGTGAATACTTTTTTATTCACGGTACGGTAAATTTTGTGGTGCAGCGAAATCGAATTGAGAGTAACACAATTGAATTAAGTTAGGTTCTTATGGTAATTATAATGAATACCTCTTTATTACCGGTACGGTAAATTTTGTGGAGGAGCGAAATCGAATTGAGAGTAACACAATTGAATTAAGTTAGGTTCTTATGGTAATTATAATGAATACTTCTTTATTACCGTTACGGTAAATTTTGTGGAGGAGCGAAATCGAATTGAGAGTAACACAATTGAATTAAGTTAGGTTCTTATGGTAATTATAATGAATACTTCTTTATTACCGGTACGGTAAATTTTGTGGAGGAGCGAAATCGAATTGAGAGTAACACAATTGAATTAAGTTAGGTTCTTATGGTAATTATAATGAATACCTCTTTATTACCGGTACGGTAAATTTTGTGGTGCAGCGAAATCGAATTGAGAGTAACACAATTGTATTGTTAGATTCTCAAAGTAATTAGGCTATAATGAACACTTCTTTATTCACGTTACGGTAAATTTTGTGGTGCAGCGAAATCGAATTGAGAGTAACACAATTGAATTAAGTTAGGTTCTTATGGTAATTATAATGAATACTTCTTTATTACCGGTACGGTAAATTTTGTGGAGGAGCGAAATCGAATTGAGAGTAACACAATTGAATTAAATTAGGTTCTGAAGGTAGCTGAAGTGAAAACTTCTTTATTCACGGTACGGTAAATTTTGTGGTGCAGCGAAATCGAATTGAGAATAACACAATTGTATTGTTAGATTCTCAAAGTAATTAGGCTATAGTGAATAATTTTTTTATTCACGGTACGGTAAATTTTGTGGTGCAGCGAAATCAAATTGAGAGTAATACAATTGTATTGTTAGTGTTCTTAAAGTAATTTAAAAAAACAAGTATTCATTTCGAAAACGCCATTTAATGATATATGATGTATAATTTAATGATGTATACTATAGATAATGACGTAGCCTATACTCTCGTATTACTCAATGAATGTCAGAGCGAGGTCGCGTACCCCTGTTCCAGGAAGCTGCTGTATTCGTAAGATACAAGAATGCGGAGTTCCCAAGATTAAACAGTAAGAGGAAAGGCGTGCAACCAGGCGTCAGACAGACGAGCCTCCAGTGACGTCTCACTCGCACCTGAATCACAAACTTTCTCGCGTTTCAGTTTAATCCACGCTGTGCAATAATCGCCGCACTCAGCTGTCTCGCTGCCATGAATCAAGCGAATTTCCCCAGAACCTTTTTTTTTTACCTATATCATAAACAGCGTTAAAATTTGCATCTCACACTTTTAAACAGCACTGAAAATACAAAAATGAACCCTGACCGCCGTCAAATAAAATTTATTAATTTCTACAATTTCTGAAAATTCAAAACGCTTACGTATGCGGTTTCTAACGCTGGCTACGATGGTGAATTGGATTTTCGAAATTGTTTACGACAAAAAAGTTTAGACATTTTAAAGATTTGAAACGACCGTCATTTTGAAACTGTTGAACGAATTTCGCTGGCTAAAGAACTGGACCGAACTATTAGCGAACTCGATTTTTATACGAAGTGTCCATCGAATTTGAGTAAAACTGCCTCAACAAACCCTCGAAAAGTAACCTAGAGGTTAGGATTGGCGCTCTTTTCAAGGTCAATGGTCTCTATAGATCATTTTCTAAAGGAAATTCACTAATAACTATTCAGTACAGTTCAAGAAAGTCTGCCGAAATAATAAACTGTATATTGTTGCATAACCATGTGAAACAAGGAAACATTTACTACACCGGCTGGCAGTGGTATCCTACTGCAGCGTCTATAATGGTTGATCCAGATCCAGGAACTTAAATTGTGCAATGATCATGACCCTTGATCAATTCTTGAAGGGGTCATTAAAACTGGTGTGTGTGTGTGTGTGTGTGTGTGTGTGTGTGTGTGTGTGTGTGTGTGTGTGTGTACGCGCGTATATATATTATTATTATAAATAAATAAATAAATAAATATATATATATATATATATATATATATATATATATATATGTGTGTGTGTGTGTGTGTGTGTGTGTGTGTGTGTGTGCGCGCGCGTCGTGCATGTGCATGTGTGTGTATGTGCGCGCACGCGTACCTGTGCCTGTGCCTGTGTGTGTGTGTGTGTGTGTGTGTGTGTGTGTGTGTGTGTGTGTGTGTGTGTGTGGGTGGGTAGGGCGCGCGCCTGTGTGTGTGTGGGTGGGTGGGTGCGCGCCCGCGTGTGTGCTCGCGTGCGTGTGTGCGTGCCTGCAAGTGTGTGCGTGCGCGCGCGCGTGTATGTCTGTG
>CM040186.1:15723510-15748510 GCA_022606455.1 Callitettix versicolor | reverse complement strand
TTGGTTATTGTTTTGGCTGTTCTGTCCATGAGCATAGTGTCAGTGATTTGTAGTTCTGTTATGTCTTTCTCTGTTTCTCTAAACCAAAGTGGTTTGGCTCTTCTATTGTGAAAGTAGTCAAATATTTTTTTGGTTAGTCTATTTTTGTCCATTCGGAGGATGTACCCATAAAAATTAATTCTCCTTTTTGTGTCTGATAGTGTTTCAGCTTTTTTGGTAAAGAGTTTCATTACTGATGTGGAGTAATTGGTTGTTACGGAATTTGGGGCCTAAGATTTTTCGTAATATTTTTCTTTCTTTGATCTCCAGCCTTTCAAGTGAGCCCTGGGTTGTGTGAGGTAATGTTTCAGCTGGTTTAATTACCGTATTATAATGCCTTATCTTTGTATTCCAGGAGAGGGACTTCTTGTTGTATTTGTCTTTGGTAAGTTGGAAAGCTAATTCAACTTTATTTCTCCTAGATGCCATAGCTTTTTTTCTAGGGCGTTCCAGCTGATCCATTCCCCAAGGTATTTGAATTCTTTGACTATCTCAATGTATTGTTTTCTCACTTGAAGCTTTTTTGGTGGTTTTTGTATGTTTTTCAATATTTCAGTCTTTTCAAATGAAACTTTGAGACCCATTTTTAAAGCTTGCTTCTGGAGTTCAAGAGGCTGTTCCTTAGCTTCTTCCAATGTCTCAGCTAGTAAGGCCATGTCACCAGCAAAAGCCGAACAATTTACCTTAACGCCTTTGTTCTTAGTTCCTAGTCTGATTCCACTATGCGTATTCACGTTCCACTCTCTGACTACTTTTTCCAGAGCACAATTAAATAACATTGGAGAGAGTCCATCTCCTTGTCGGACTCCTGCTTTAATCTCAAAAGGGGTGGAAAGTTCTCCCATGAATTGAACTTTGGAGAATGTATTAGTTAATGTTCCCCTGGTAAGATTTGTGGTTTTGTTATCAAGGTCTAGTTCCTTCAGAACCGAGAATAAGGATTCCCTATCTATAGAGTCTTATGCTTTTTAATTTTATAGCGTTAAATTTTATTTTATTTTATTTTTTTTTTTTTTTGTGTTTTACGTCCGACTATTGTGCACACTTGGGCTAATGCAGACGATGGGATGATTTATAGCGTATGAAAATGCCAAGCCCTGGCCGGGAATCGAACCCTGATCATCGGAGTGAAAGCCCAGTACGCTATCAACTAGGCCACCGAGGCGGCTACCGTTAAATTTTAAGTAGAGTTTAGTTTTAAGCTTATATCTTATATACAACCAGCCTACTTACAGGGATTTCCCCATGTAGGGCTTATGAATTTTATGTTATGTTGTGAACTACTATGTACTGGTTAAATAAATATATAAATATAAAACTATGTATTATGTATTATTGTAACTATGTAATTATGCATTACTATAAAGACATTTTTTAATCTCCTAGTTGTAATCTACAATATTATATTATTTAACAACATGTTAGCACGTGTACCGTATCGATGTTAACTTCATGGTTTCGAGCCTCCTCGGTGGTCTAGTGGATAACGTACTAGGCTTTCACCCCGAGGACCCTGGTTCGATTCCAGGCGAGGGCTTGGCATTTTCATACGCTATAAATCATCCCATCGTCTGAATTAGCACAAGTGTGCACAATAGTCGAACATTAAAAAATTCATGGTTTCGAGTCATAGAGTAATAGCTCATTTTGTAATGGTAAATCGCTAACGATAAGCCTACGGTAAAAGTGCTCTAAGTTTTTGCTCATGTGTGATTAAAATACAACCATATCGACCTTGACTTTGCCGGACTTTTGCAAGAGTCATGATTAAATATGTATCATGTTTTAGGGCTGGTTTTGATGTTGGATTTTGTGGGTCGCGTGAAGCGAGGAACATGCTTATATTGATGTATATTTTGTGCGTCACGTCTCATATTAAAATTAATTATAATTAATTTCTTAGTTTCCGCCGGGATCGTACCAGGACATTGTGCGTGAGCGGCGGATACGATAACCACTACACTACGGAACCTACGAAGAAGTTTGACCGATTTAAATATATGAAATTAATAGTTATTTTATTTTTGGTAGTTATATTGAACGATCAATTGTTTTATATTAATTCGTAAAGATCAGCTTATTTCATTGGACAGCTGATAGGCTATAATAAGTTTCAAATTATTTTGTTAAAAACTAGTTATGTTAATTTGTTGTGTTTTCGAACCAATTATCGTTATTAAAATTTAAAAAAAGGAAGAGAAAATATGATTTTTATTTTTAGTTTTTTTTTTGCTTTTATTATGTGTTATATCATTTCGTTGAGAGATTTATTTACCTGCGAAAGATTTATTACGATTTTTAGCCCTTTATTACCGAACTATATTCTGACGTCATTGATGTTTACTTTGCTCGGAGCGTGCTAAATCTACTACACTAGATTAATACGCGAAGTCACCAATCGATGTACTGCTCATGCGCGTTATCACTTTATAATAAATCTTTTATTATCTTGACAGTTCTTGTGAAAACATCGTTAAAAAATGGCTGCCGTTATTTGTGAACTTCGCGATTTGCCACGCAAATCGAAAAATGCTGGCGTGAAGTTTGTCACACCATCTCACGATTTGGCGTTAAAAAAATCACTTCGTGGTATATTTAGCCGAATTTCAATTTCAATACAAATATGGCAGTTATAAGCGAAGAATTCACCGTTTTTACAAAGCTGCGGCTGCTTTATATCCACCGCAATATTTTTGCAAAGGTTAGTAGCTTTTTAAAACTACGTAGTTATATACACAACTGAGTTATTAAACACCCTACTGCCAAGACGAGATAAATTATCAAGTTTTCTTTAAAAAAAAACAAAATTATATTATTTTCATTTAGTAACACACCTTTAATTTATTGTTTCCGTGATAAAAAAAAACTTAGGCAGTGCGGGACTGGTCGACAGAAGTGACTACTTTTGGCATGCCTGACTGTATAATTTTTCACTATTGTGATTTAATTATTTTTATAAAAATGTAGACGCACGCAGGAAAGGGCAACTCTTGAAAATTATTTTCGTATTAAATTTCGCGCGTGTGTAGGTACACAACTTAAAAATAAACAGAAAGAGTCAGAGACTATGAATTTCAGTATCTTAGGCTATGTAAGGGACTTTAATAATTAATCAGTTTATAATTCTTTTTATATTCTTCTTTTTTTTCTGCTAGGATTATTATCACTGTGTTAAATATAATGATCTGCCTTCTCTAGCTTCGTCAATTCTACTTTCGTTGACGCGTTTCGGATAACCTCCATCTTCTATACTATTCTCTATCTATACTATACTCTAGTAGTACAGATATAGTTTTTGAAGATGGAGGTTCTCCGAAACGCATCAACGAAAGTAGAATTGATGAAGCCAGGAAGGCAGATCATTATACTGAACACAATCACTTTATAACCCTACTTTTAACAGTTGTACTGTCTAAGTATAATAATAAATATAATTTTTGTGATTCTGGCATTCAAAAATTGGACAGGTCATATACATTAAATAATTTAACTACACAAATTTAGAAAATACACATTTTTAAAATTAACAAGAACAATAAACATAACCTCAATTGAAATGATATTGAAGCTATTGTGCGAAATCAGCTGTTTAGAAGTAGTCACTTCCAATCTAGATATATACAAGAACAATATATGCCGTGAGGTATGCGTTACGGATTCAAGCGTGACGCGAAAGCAAATGTTTATACCCGTGTTTTGTCAACCGCGACGATGTAAGTTTTCACTTCACAAATATATTTTATTAATCACTAAACAAAACAAGAAATAAATAATGTGTTGTAATGACATTTGTAAAAAATAATGTTTGGAAGAATAATGCCCACTAGAGTGCACGTATATATATATATATATATATATATATATATATATATATATAAATAAAACAACATATGCTGTGAGATATGCGTTACGGATCCAAACGTGACGCGAAAGCAAATGTTTATATCCGTGTTTTGTCAATCGCGACCATAGAAGTTTTCACTTCAGAAATACATTTTATTAATCACTAAACAAAACAAAAAATAAGTAATGTGTTGTAATGACATTTGTAAAAATAATGTTCGGAAGAATAATGCCCACTAGAGTGCACGTATTGATGTGTTAGAGCGTTCCGTGACGGTAAAGTGAATTTTCCCCGTGTAAAACATACACCTATACCCCGCGATAAGAAGTAGTCACTTCAAAAACACGTTTCCTACTTTCGCGCGGTAGTCATTTTGAGGTTATGTTTGTCACTTCTACGTTCACTTTTTTGTAACTCTGTTGTCTCTGCACTTATATTTTTTGAATTATCATTGTTGAGCGTATAATAAAACGTTTCAGTGCAAAAACTACCAAAATTGGCCGAAGTCCTGAAAAGTCAGTGTTGCCAACTCACATTTCACCAATAAAAAGTCACAGTAGTGCCAATACCGTTACTAATTAACGTTAAATTATTATCCGTGCAAATGCAGCGTGTCTTGGCATGACCTTGGCTAGTGAGCTGAGAGTGGAAAGAGCGTGTGAAGGAAAAGAAGGAAAATAAATTATAATACAGACAGCTTTACTAGTTTCCAGGAAAATTAGAACACTAATATAGTTTCACGAGAAAATCTTTTTTATTCAGTGATACATGTTTCGCCGTCAGGCATCTTCAGACAGTGAAGTTAAAAATTATAAAATGTGCTTACGTACGAATACAGTAGGTGTTAAAACTGGAAGGGAGAAGGCAAAGAAAGAAAGAATTGACAATGTAAGGTCAGTGACCAGTATGTTGGGAAAAACTAGAGGTGGGTGTTTCTGCTATTTTTACAAAACGTCAACAAACTGTTTGTTGAGGAAAAAAGCTGATTTTTAAAACAGTTGGAAAAAACAGGTTTAGAAAACTGAAACTCAAAGTTGTATTAGCAGCTAAAACATAAAGCACATACGTTCAGTTTTCTAAGACTACTTTTTCATTCCCATTACCACCGTGTCCTTAAATTGTTTTTGGGTATAAAGCATTTAGAAAGGATAAAAATAATCCTTATAAGTGTAGTAATAATTAAATTACATTCTCAAAACGTAATAATTATGTATGCCATTTTATATTTACAAAATGCAATGAATTTCTAATAGAAGCATTCTTTTTTGGCCAAAAATTTACGAACAAGCGATGAAGTGTGAGCTGGTGCATTATCGTGGTGCAAAAGCAATTAATTGTTTTTTCCATGGATCCGGGCGTTTTTTTCGGATTGCTTCACGCAAACGGCGTTGAACTTGTAGGTAGTACTCTTTATTGACCGTTTCACCTGGTGGCAGGAATTCATGATGCACTATGCCATTAATATCGAAGAACACAGTGAGCATAACCTTCACGTTCGTTGACTTCATTTAGTGACTCCCGAGCAACTTCCATTCGCCGCTGTTTTTGTTCAAAATTCAACAATTTTTGGAACGAATTTTGCTGCCACACGTTTCATACACAAAACATTGGAAACAATGTCATGACATGATCCAATCGATATGCCAACATCATCAGCGACCTCTCCAATTGTGATTTGGCGATTGTTCATAACCATTTCTTTCACTTTTCCACGTTTTCATCGGTTGTTGTGCTGGGGCGTCCAGAGCGTTCGTCATCTTCAACGTCTTCACGGCCTTCTTGGAAACGCTTATACCACTCGTAAACTCTTACTTTACTCATAGCAGACTCACCACCTTTGTTAACATTTCACACACATTGTTACACTTTATTCCATTTTTTACGCAAAATTTGATACAAATTCTTTGATCCATTTCTTTTAAAAACGAAAATCGCCGAGTTCATAAAAACACGCCTAACCTTAGTGGCTGTTACAGACAAAGTCAACAATGAAAACAGCTGAAAGTTTTATCATACTTCAAGGGCATGTATACCAACATAATTAAAAAAATGTTTGACAATCGGACTCTCCAAGCCTGCGAAATTTAAAAATTCTCGTTACTTTCTGAACACGCCTCGTATATAACCAATCATGCAGAAGTAAATCAAGAAACAATTTATTTACTTTATACTTTAATTGCAATGCGTAATAAACGACTATATATTTGCACATATAAATAAACAACCATGACACATAATTAATTAAAAAAGCATACATTTTTAAAGTTAATAAGAGCGGTCAAATCTAACTTGAAGTGTTGTGACAACACCCGTTCCGATTGCAAATTCTTTCGATTGTTTTGTCCGATGATTTAGACCTACTTGAACTGAACAAGTAAACATGCAAGTGTAAGTAGGCAAGAAGAGGACTCGGATAGAAAAACGAGTCCAATATAATCGAAAAGTATCGAGATGTTTTTACAACCGAAACAATCGACTAAACATTTCGTAATCGCGCATTACTAGATTCACTATCTCTGAAGATGTCTCAGGTCTCACGGCGAAACATACGCCACTGAATAAAAAAGAATTTTTGTGAAACTACATAAGAAATTTTCCTGAATATCACGAAGTTTCACCAAGCAACGACTGTGTGTTGATTAATAAATGATTCTAGTTGATGTATTGCAAAAAAATTGTAGGCCTAACCTAACCTAGTCGTGATTTCTTTGTATTTCAAGTTAACATTACTTGTCGCAGAACTTCACGTATGCTTCTTTTAAACCAAATTTGTGCAAATTTCGTCGAGCCAGTTGTAAAAAAAACGTTTTTTTCCTTTGTATTTTGCTCTTTAAAACGTTGATTACTAGATTCACTATCTCTGAAGATGTCTCACGGCGAAACATAGGCCATTGAATAAAAAAGAATTTTTGTGAAACTACATAAGACATTTTCCTGAATATCACGGAGTCTCACTAAGCAACGACTGTGTGTTGACTAATAAATCATTCTAGTTGATGTATTGAAGTAAAAAAAATTGTAGGCCTAACCTAACCTAGTCGTGATTTCTTTGTATTTCAAGTTAACATTACTTGTCACAGAGCTTCACGTATGCTTCTTTTAAACCAAATTTGTGCAAATTTCGTCGAGCCAGTTGTAAAAAAAACGTTTTTTTCTTTTGTATTTTGCTCTTTAAAACGTTGATTACTAGATTCACTATCTCTGAAGATGTCTCACGGCGAAACATACGCCACTGAATAAAAAAGAATTTTTGTGAAACTACATAAGAAATTTTCCTGAATATCACGGAGTCTCACCAAGCAACGACTGTGTGTTGACTAATAAATGATTCTAGTTGATGTATTGCAAAAAAATTGTAGGCCTAACCTAACCTAGTCTTGATTTCTTTGTATTTCAAGTTAACATTACTTGTCACAGAACTTCACGTATGCTTCTTTTAAACCAAATTTGTGCAAATTTCGTCGAGCCAGTTGTAAAAAAAAAGTTTTTTTCCTTTTTATTTTGCTCTTTAAAACGTTGATTACTAGATTCACTATATCTGAAGATGTCTCACGGCGAAACATACGCCACTGAATAAAAAAGAATTTTTGTGAAACTACATAAGAAATTTTCCTGAATATCACGGAGTCTCACCAAGCAACGACTGTGTGTTGACTAATAAATGATTCTAGTTGATGTATTGAAAAAAAAATTGTAGGCCTGACCTAACCTAGTCGTGATTTCTTTGTATTTCAAGTTAACATTACTTGTCACAGAGCTTCACGTATGCTTCTTTTAAACCAAATTTGTGCAAATTTCGTCGAGCCAGTTGTAAAAAAAAACGTTTTTTTCCTTTGTATTTTGCTCTTTAAAACGTTGATTACTAGATTCACTATCTCTGAAGATGTTTCACGGCGAAACATACGCCATTGAATAAAAAAGAATTTTTATGAAACTACATTAGAAATTTTCCTGAATATCACGGAGTCTCACTAAGCAACGACTGTGTGTTGACTAATAAATGATTCTAGTTGATGTATTGAAAAAAATAGTAGGCCTAACCTAACCTAGTCGTGATTTCTTTGTATTTCAAGTTAACATTACTTGTCACAGAGCTTCACGTATGCTTCTTTTAAACCAAATTTGTGCAAATTTCGTCGAGCCAGTTATAAAAAAAATATAACGTTTTTTTCTTTGTATTTTGCTCTTTAAAACGTTCGCCGACGTCTTCTGAACGTTTTAAGAAATAACGATGGACACACGTTGAATGGCATTTCTCGAGAAAATTTGTAATTAAACTTCTGCGTCTCGTGAAACGCGAAGCGTTGTTAAAAACGATATCGAATTTTCGATTATTGTAATACTTTGTCTCGAGAAGCGAGAGAGAGAAAAATACGCTTATGTACTTTTAACTAGTAAAATAATTAATTATGTATGCAGTGTAAACATACAAAGAGACGTCCTTGGCTGTGCTAAAGGTGTGGCATCAACTGTTGACGATTATTGTATTGTATTGATGATCACGAGTGAGTAGGCCTACACATTTTGAAAGCGAATTTTTTTTGTTAATAGTCTCCAGGGAGTTTGATTTTTGAAGACATCAACACAAATATTTTGCACCTTTCTTAACAATAATGTTAAACTTAAGAAAGAATGTGCAAAGTTTTTATAACATTTATTTAAACTGATCAACAGGGAACTGGGAATGCTTTGCAACATTTATTTAAACTGATCAACAGGGAACTAGGAATGCTTTGCAACAGTTATTTAAACTGATCAATAGGGAACTGGCAATGTTTTGCTACATTTATTTAAACTGATCAACAGTGAACTGGGAATGTTTTGCAACATTTATTTAAACTGATCAACAGGGAACTGGGAATGTTTCGAAACATTTATTTAAACTGATCAACAGTGAACTGGCAATGTTTTGCAACATTTATTTAAACTGATCAACAAGGAACTGGCAATGTTTTGCAACAGTTATTTAAACTGATCAACAGGGAACTGGGAATGCTTTGCAACATTTATTTAAAGTGATCAACATGCTACTGGAAATGCGCTGCAACATTTATTTAAAGTGATAAACAGTGAACTGGGAATGTTTTGAACATTTATTTAAATTGATCAACAAGGAATTATGAATATTTTGCAACATTTATTTAAACTGATTAACAGTGAACTGGCAATATTTTGCAACATTTATTTAAACTGATCAACAGGGAACTGGCAATGTTTTGCAACATTTATTTAAACTGATCAACAGGAAACTGGAAATGCTTTGCAACATTTATTTAAACTGATCAACAGAGAACTGGGAATGCTTTGCAACATTTATTTAAAGTGATCAACAGGGAACTAGGAATGTTTTGCAACATTTATTTAAAGTGATAAACAGTGAACTGGGAATGTTTTGCAACATTTATTTAAACTGATTAACGGGGAACTGGGAATGTTTTTCAACATTTATTTAAACTGATCAACAAGGACCTGGCAATGTTTTACAACATTTATTTAAACTGATCAACAAGGACCTGACAATGTTTTGCAATATTTATTTAAACTAATCAATAAGGAACTAGGAATGTTTTGCAACATTTATTTAAACTGATCAACAGTGAACCGGAAAAGTAATAATTTAATACGGATTTTGGCGAAAAGCACATGAAGGCTATCATCGCCGTCCACCAAATGGGGGGGGGGAACTAAATCTAAACATTGTTAATACTATACTAAAAACTAAAACACTATAGCCACTAAAACTAGGCAACATTATTTAAATACACAAACTTAATAAAGAAGGATTAACAGAAATAAAAATTTGAAAACAAAATAAATATTCAATTTAATTTTAATATTTTTAATAAAATTAATATTTATTTAAACTGATCAACAAGGAACTAGAAATGTTTTGCAACATTTATTTACTGATCAATAGTGAACAGGAAAAGTTTTGCAACATTTATTTAAACTGATCAACAAGGAACTGGGAATGTTTTGCAACATTTATTTAAACTGATCAACAGGGAACTGGCAATGTTTTGCAACATTTATTTAAATTTATCAACAGTGAACTGGGAATGTTTTGAAAGATTTAATTAAACTGATCAACAGTGAACTGGGAATGTTTTGCAACATTTATTTACAGTGATAAACAGTGAACTGGGAATGTTTTGAAACATTTAATTAAACTGATCAACAGTGAACTGGGAATGTTTTGCAACATTTATTTAAACTGATCAACAGTGAACTGGGAATGTTTTGAAAGATTTAATTAAACTGATCAACAGTGATCTGGGAATGTTTTGCAACATTTATTTACAGTGATAAACAGTGAACTGGGAATGTTTTGAAACATTTAATTAAACTGATCAACAGTGAACTGGGAATGTTTTGCAACATTTATTTAAACTGATCAACAGTGAACTGGGAATGTTTTGAAAGATTTAATTAAACTGATCAACAGTGATCTGGGAATGTTTTGCAACCTTTATTTAAACTGATCAACAGGGAACTGGCAATGTTTTACAACATTTATTTAAATTGATCAACAGGGAACTGGGAATGTTTTGAAATATTTAATTAAACTGATCAACAGTGAACTGGCAATGTTTTGCAACATTTAATTAAACTGATCAACAAGGAACTAGAAATGTTTTGCAACATTTATTTACTGATCAATAGTGAACAGGAAAAGTTTTGCAACATTATTTAAACTGATCAACAAGGAACTGGGAATGTTTTGCAACATTTATTTAAACTGATCAACAGAGAATTGGCACTGTTTTGCAACATTTATTTAAATTTATCAACAGTGAACTGGGAATGTTTTGAAAGATTTAATTAAACTGATCAACAGTGAACTGGGAATGTTTTGCAACATTTATTTACAGTGATAAACAGTGAACTGGGAATATTTTGAAACATTTAATTAAACTGATCAACAGTGAACTGGGAATGTTTTGCAACATTTATTTAAACTGATCAACAGTGAACTGGGAATGTTTTGAAAGATTTAATTAAACTGATCAACAGGGAACTGGGAATGTTTTGAAACATTTAATTAAACTGATCAACAGTGAACTGGGAATGTTTTGCAACATTTATTTAAACTGATCAACAGTGATCTGGGAATGTTTTGCAACATTTATTTAAACTGATCAACAGGGAACTGAGAATGTTTTGAAAGATTTAATTAAACTGATCGACAGGAAACTGGAAATGTTTTGCAACATTTAATTAAGCATTTAAACAGATCAACTAGGAAATGAGAATATTCTCAACATAAATTTAAATAATTAGCTGATCAACAAGGAACTGGAAAGGTTTTGCAACATTTACTTGAACTGTTTTATACGTATACTAGAAATTTGTGCAACATTTATTTAAACTGATCGACAGGGTATTAGAAATAATTTGCAACATTTGTTAAAACTGATCGACAGGGTACTGGAAATGCTTTGCAACATTTATTTAAATTGATTGACATGATAATGGAAATGTTTTGCAACATTTATTTAAATTGATCTTCAAACTACTGGAAATGTTTTGTAACATTTAATTAACCTGTGTAACAGCGCAGACTGAACATGTTATGCAACACTTATTTAACAACATACTGGAGTTTTTGCAACATTTGCCGTTATAAAACTGTTTGGTAGCACAATGGAAATGTATATTAACTGCTTTTAGTTATAGCAGAGCCTAAAGGCGACACATGGCGCCATATGATTGCTATAATACGCTGAATATACAGTACTCGCGTTACATTGAATTTCCTTAATTAAAAAATTAATTAATTTTCGCGGAAACCTGCCTCCTAATCAGTATTAGCCTAACCTCAATGTGCAGTGTGCAGCTAGTACTAGGCCATCACGTGGTTTTATTATCAATAACTGAATAAATTCTGCAACAAACACTGCACTAACTTTTTCACTTTCAATTAAATTATTTAAAAGGCGATCCGATAATGCGCTTAAGCACGCAGAAAATCTGTCCCTCACAATATTAGTGAAAATTTTTAAGTTCCAGAACTAACGAGAAAAACAAAAATCGCGGCACGCGGCTGTCTCGCTGACGTAATTGATTGTCCCATTATAATCAGCATTACGAATTAATAAACTGGCATTTAAAATTTTAAAAATACACCGAAAATGTACCTTGACTACCCTCAAATTTATTTTCTTAATTTCAATAGATTTTAAAATTTTAAAATGTTATTTTATGCAGCTTTTAACGCTGATTACAATGGTGAAAATGGATTATCATAAGAATATAAGATATAACATCAATTTAAAAAAAAAGATTTTAACTTTCCGCCATCTTGAAACTGATTAACCAGGTTCGATGAGTAACGAAAATGTCCAATCAAGTTTGTAGGCCTACCAAGTCGGCATTTGTTGTCGAATCAAACTTTCGAATTCCACCGGAAATTAAAAAAAAGAACCCTGACCGCCATCAAATTCACTTTCTCAAATTTCAATTTTTTTTAGAATTTAAAAGTCACGAAATATTTAAATCTTGAAAAAGGCCGCCATTTTGAAACTGTTGAACGAATTTTACTGGGTAACGAATTTATACAAGATCTTATCGATTTATGTGAAACTTTGAATCAAACATCGCAATAAAATTGGAAATGTGAGAGTGTTAAAACACACACACACACACACACACACACACACACACACACACACACACACACACACACAAACACAAATACGAACACACATACACACACACACACACAAACACACAAACACACACAACACACACACACACACACACACACACACACACACACACACACACACACACACACACACACACACACAAACGCACTCACAAACACACAAACGCACACAAAACAAACACGAACACACACACACAAACACACACAAACACACACAAACGCACTCACAAACACACGCACATACACAAACACAAACATGAACACACACACAAACGCACTCACAAATAAACAAACACACACACACACACTCAAACAAACACACACACACACACACACACACACACACACACACACACACACACACATACACAAACACAAACAAAACACACAAACACACGCACTCACAAACACACACACACACACACACAAACGCACTCACAAACACACGCACTCACAAACACACGCACTCACAAACACACGCACTCACAAACACACGCACTCACAAACACCCACACATACACAAGCACAAACAAAAACACACAAACATGAACATACACATACACACACACACACACACAAACGCACTCACAAACAAACACGAACACACACACACAAACACACACAAACGCACTCACAAACAATCACACACACACACACACACACACACACACACACACACACACACACACACACACACACACACACACACACACACACACACACACACACACACACACACACACACACACACACAAACACAAACAAAACACACAAACACACGCACTCACAAACACACAAACGCACACAAAACAAACACGAACACACACACACAAACACACACAAACGCACTCACAAACACACGTACTCACAAACACACACACATACACACACACAAACGCACTCACAAACAAACACACACACACACACGAACACACACACACATACATACACAAACACAAACAAAACACACAAACACACGCACTCACAAACACACACACACACTTGCACAAACACACAAACATGAAAACACACATACACACACACAAACGCACTCACAAACACACACACACACATACACACACACACACACACACACAAACATGAACATAGACACAAACACACACACAAGCTCATTTTCCAAAAGAAATTTGCTAATAACTGTTATTTTTTAGAACAAAAATTAATAAATTTTATGAAAAATATTAAAATATTCTAAAAATATGATAAAATTGCAGATTTTTAAAAGCGTATTATTTTTTCAAATTGCTTCTCTAGTTATTGGTGACCGAACCTGAATTTCTCGCGGGTTGCCTGAAAAATTCTCAAATTCGGGTAACGTTTTTGCGCCAGTGTTACATCAGCAGTCGAACGGGGTGATGAATGGAGCGGGTAGGGCGGGGTGGGGGGCCAAGGACGTGACTACTTAAGTCTAAGTCGCCTCGGCGCGGAATTAAATTAGTCCGAGACATTGTGTGTGTATGTCAAGATAGTGAATTAAGTTCGCGCGGCATGGCGGTAAGTACAGTGCACAGTGCACATTGTATACATTTGGCAATGAAAACATTTATTAAAAACTAAACACAATTTAGGCAACACAAAAAATTAACACGATACTAATAAATTTGAATAAACAACGTGATTTCCGTTATATTTTTAAATTTTAAACTAAACACATCAACAAAACTTAGATAAACTGTACTTGAACATTTTACCTCAATGTAGTAAACCTTTCACGCTTTTTGAAAGAACTGCCTAATTGTATTTTACAGATTTTATAATTAGCGATTCATTGATGGAAACTGCCATAATAGTACTGCTTTTTTATTACAGACCCTTGACTTTGATTCGTTGATACAGGCAAACGAAAACTAATGCAATAAATATAATTATACGGTTACTTAATTGTTTTATCCTGAATAATTACACATGTACAATTTTTCTGAGAGCTTTAAAAAAACAGTTTTTCGTAGCCTGTCACAAAACAGTTTTGCGGCGATTGTCACCTGTAATGTCCTAAATATATATATATATATATATATATATATATATATATATTTTTTTTTTTTTTTTTTTTTTTTTTTTTTTTTTTTTTACGTCCGACTATTGTGCACACTTGGGCTAATGCAGACGATGGGATGATTTATAGCGTATGAAAATGCCAAGCCCTGGCCGAGAATCGAACCCGGGTCCTCGTGGTGAAAGCCCAGTACGCTATCAACTAGGCCACCTAAATATAAAGAATCTTTTTCAAATTTTAATTTTTATTTTATACATTTTTAATATTTTTCTGATATACTGTTCGTTCCGCTTGTAATAATATTGTACACAATCGGCATTTGTATAGATGTTTCACAAAAGAAAATATCGAACAATTTATTGACAATTGATACAATTGACAAAGATACGCGGTGAAGGTACAGTCTGGGCCCGGCAAAAGTGGATACGCACCGAGTCTTGGAGTTATAAAATGGACCTGGTTACAATCTTAGTGTAACGTTTGTCATTTTCAAAATACGAGCTGGCTGTAAATATAAACTGCTTTGGGAGATTTACGAATATACGAAGATTTCGGCGTGTTTTCGTAAAATACAGTTCAAAATGTCAGTCTTTAAATATAAACTGCTTTGGGCGATTTACGAATATACGGAGATTACGGCGTGTTTTCGTAAAATACAGTTCAAAATGTCAGTCTTTAAATATAAACTGCTTTGGGAGATTTACGAATATACGAAGATTTCGGCGTGTTTTCGTAAAATACAGTTCAAAATGTCAGTCTTTAAATATAAACTGCTTTGGGCGATTTACGAATATACGGAGATTACGGCGTGTTTTCGTAAAATACAGTTCAAAATGTCAGTCTTTAAATATAAACTGCTTTGGGCGATTTACGAATATACGGAGATTACGGCGAGTTTTCGTGTACAGTCTAACACACAGATATTTGTATTCCCGGGTTCGATTCCCAGTCAGGGCTTGGCATTTTCATACGCTATAATCCCATCGCCTGCATTAGCCCAAGTGTGCACAATAGTCGGACGTTAAGCACAAAAAAATGTATTCAATATACTTACGACCACTTGTATACCACCGACACTTCCAAAGAAACTCTAAGGACTTGTCACAATTCACAAAGAAAAATGTACATCGACACGCACGAATAAGAATTAAAGAACAACTAAAACTGACACCGATAAGCCAACTGCATGGTATTTGTGAATGTATGAGTAAAGGGGAAGGGTGGATGGAGGACGGTTAAATTAATGAGTCATGACCTCCACAGTTGTTTTTATACAAGTACAGTGTAGAATGTGTTTTAAATTGCATTTGGAAATCGGCGTCTCGTTTCGTACACACAAGCCTTTGGACTTACTGGACTGACCAATGAGAAACTTTTATGGTTTTTATTTGCTACTGATAGGCTGGGGTAAACCGAACAGCTGTAAGTGTGACATTTGTCATGCAGCTCCACGTGATTGTCTGTTTGTCTGACTTGACGCTCGGCCACAATGTCCAGTAAGATCCAGACTGTACCTCCACCACTGCCAATAATTCAGCCTTTAAAATACCGTTTTTTGAATTTTTTTTTTAACGTCCGACTATTGTGCACACTTGGGATAAATGCAGACGATGGGATGATTTATAGCGTATGAAAATGCCAAGCCCTGGCCGGGAATCGAACCCGGGTCCTCGGGGTGAAAGCCTAGTACGCTATCAACTAGGCCACCGAGGCGGCTACCGTTTTTTGAAATAACTTACACTAGCGCACACAGACTAACGCAATTTCAACGGTTATTTTCGTGCGAAAACTTGTCGAGAAAGTCAGTAACTAAATAACCGGGTAAACGGTAGACATGAAAATCCCAATTTCTAATATAACTGTTCGCAACAGTACTGTGTTCAATCGCTGCAAGGGAAATTTCGTTATCCCTAAAACTTTCGGCCTGGTAAAATTTTAAAGTTCAACAACAGCAAAAATAATAAAAATAACTGTGTTTTTTAAACACACTACTTAAAACGAATTATATACGTGCAATTCTTCAGCATAAAACAATTAAGGTAACCATGTAATTACATTTAATGCATTATTTTTCGTTTCCTTGTAACAACGAATCAAAGTCAAGAGTCTGTAATAAAAATACACACTGTAGTAGTAGTGTGTGTGTGTGCGCGCGCGCGCGCGTGCGCGCGCGCGCGCGTGTGTGTGTGTTTTAGTTCACAATATTGGTCCAGTTCAATTCAAACTTAGAATAATAACAGATTTTTTTACTATCTTGAGAATGTTACCCAATAAAATACGTTCAACCGTTTCAAAATGGCGACCATTCAAAAACTTTAACTCTTTTCAAACCTGATTATACTATCGTAATCACAGTTAAAATCTGTAAAAAATAGCAGATTAAATTTAGACCAGTCACAGTTGATCCTGATATCCTTAATGTTAGCCTAATTTGACAAATTGAAATACCGATTTTGTTCAAATTTGACAAGAAAATTGATTTTTTAACTTTAGCACGTTCGTTACACGTCAAAAACCGTTGAAGTTTCAAAAAAAAAATCAGTCATTAAAATTTTTAAAAACAGAACAACTTTTTTATTTTATCACATTTTAAAAAATTTAATATTAACGTTAACATATGCAACAGTTGGCATTTTAAATTTTCATATTCCATTGAAAGTGTGACGGTCAAGTTTTATTTTATTGCCAATGTAATTTGATATTTTAAAATGCAAATCTAATCAGTTTTTATTGCTGACTAGCTGAATATCCGTCCTTGGCAATGGTATTTTATCGTTTGACTATAAAAAATGTTGAGGTTATGTTAAACAATACTGAATCGAATGATCTATGAATACCATAGATAAATCGATAACAGAGTAGTCTAATTCAGGCAGAGCACAGATCGGACTGCAAGCTTCTGCCGATATGCGTTAATACACAGATGAATTTCAATAACTAATGCGATAATAACGCATTTATTACTTCGATTTGACTACTGAAATTGTAACATAAAACTTGGACCCAGTATCTGAAGTGTGTGTATTTAAAATTTCATGACAATCCAAGCAATAGTTTAGATTTTTATTCCGAACATATTTTTTAATTTTATAAATAAAGATTACCCCCCCCCGTCGCTGCTTTACAGCGATTAAAAATACAACATTTACCCCAACTTAACCACTCAGTGTGGAATTTTGGAAAACATTTTTGTGCACCTTCAGAGTTTTATGAATTAGAACCTCTCTGTAAATAACAATCCTGGAGTGTGATCAGACCATGGGCGGATCCAGCCAGTTTAAAAGGAGGGTCTGGCCCATAGATAAACCCGTTAACTCATACAATATTATTATAACCACGAAATTTCGCACTATGGAAGTTTTAAGTAAACACAGCCTTTTGAATAAGAATAGTCGGAGTGAGTGCGGTAGTTGGAAAGAAGGGAAAACATAACCTAAAAAATAAGTCGAAATTGTTGTAAAGAATATTTGATGTAAGAACGTAATCGTCTTGTACTTTTTGTATTTCATTTTCTTTACTGGATACAAACATGTTAGTTGATTTAGTTACCCTTGAAAAGGCTACATACAATTGCGATGATGTCCGTATTAACAATAGATAAATCCACGATAGAAGGAGAAATCACAAATATATTTGTGTAAAAACAGTGTCCAAAACATGTGTTTCGTATTCGAAATGCTTGTCCCGGCTTGTACGACGGGCAGGGATAGGGGACTGTCAGTAGGGCCACATAACCTATAAGTTTAATGACTTTTAAGTAAATATTGAAGTTCTAAGCACATTAAAAAAAAGAGGCATTCGTAATGGGATTATCTGTTCGTGATTAATAAATTAGCTTCGTAAAATATACAAAATATTGTCCGATTTGTGATGCCGCGCATGCGCATCCAAGATGCCGTTTTGCCTAAGATGACAGTTAAAAGTGTCTTTTATGTTAAAATTTTCCACAAACAGTAAGTTTCTGCGCAAAATCGTTTTGCAATGTCAGAAGCCGGTTAAAAAATCTTTCTAAGTATATTTTATTTATGCCTGTACGAGTATGTGCTGAGAAAAAAGGGTGTTGACTCGAGAAATAATATATATGATTTCCAATAGTTTCATGCACACATGCAGTAATTCCTTGTAGGCCTAAGTATATTCTTGGTCTACCTGAGAGTAATAAATTAAATTTATGATAAAATCTTTTAAAAAATATTATTAGTTGTAGTGCACATAGGTTTGTTTTAGAGTCCCTGGCACATGTAATATACACAAAATTATAAATAAACATTATAAAAGTTTTTACTAAGTTCATGGTTTTAACTGATAACTTCTTTTTTTCACCTTCATCAATAATTTTGTTTGGATCGATTTTGTCCGCTATTTCTCTGTTGGTACTCATGGCCATCGTGTTCTGACTAGTGGTGGGGCAGAAAACACCAAACTGTTAAGAAAAACTGTTTTCCCATAAACGACAAACAAACTGCTTTTTCAAACGGAAACAAGCAATTTGATTTGGACTGGTTTATGATGATGAAACAAGGAACGGCCTGTTTTATTCGAACGTTGCCGCAAGCGCTAAAACTGTTTTCCTGCTGTTTGCCTGCTAACTGCTTTTCTGCTAACTGTTTTTCTTCTACATGCGTTAATGCTTTTTCTCTTTATTCCCAAGTTGCTTGTTGCTTGCAGTGAAGTAAGAACTGATTGGTCAATGTCAACGTTTATCTCTGTTTTGTTGCGAGTTGTAGTAACAACCTCTCACATTTTGTAGATACAGAGCCTAATTTTATTTAAACATATTTTTTATATTTATTATCAATCGTCAATATTTTTTAATCAACTAAAAATATTCTAAATCGTTTGCATTTTGGTAAATACGCAAAATACTATTTAATTTTTAAGTAAAAAAAAGAATGCTTCTATTAGAAATTCATCGCATTTTGTAATTTTAAAATGGCATACATAATTATTACGTTTTGAGAATGTAATTTAATTATTACTACACTTATAAGGATTATTTTTATCCTTTCTAAATGCTATACGCCCAAAAACAGTTAAGGACATGGTGGCAGGGGGAATGAAAAAATAGTCTTAGAAAACTGAACGTATGTGCTTTATGTTTTAGCCGCTAATACAACTTTGAGTTTCAGTTTTCTAAACCTAGTTTTTCCCAACTGTTTTAAAAAGCAGCTTTTTTTCCTCAACAAACAGTTTGTTGACGTTTTGTAAAAATAGCAGAAACGCCCACCTCTAGTTCTGACTAACAAACGTTTGCAACTATTTATTCCTTTCCCTTTTTCTCTTCAAGGATAAGTTGAACTTAATTACCTGTCCCGCTGCATGCAGGAATCCCGTTTTAATATAAAGAGTCAAATTGTGCCAATATTTGGCATTTTTATTTCACTCAATTAGATCAATAAATTCATATTTCTTCAAATTGTTACGAAGGAAGCCTGCAGCCCCCTGGATCCGCTAATGGACCAGACTGCCAGGTGATCTGACTGGAGCACGTCACAACTGGTCTTGTCAGAGGTTAATCACTGCTCAGATCCAACCAGCCTCTTTCATACACTGTCTGTGTCTAATTGAAGGTCATGCCGTAGCTCACCTTAATGGGAAACTGCAGACGTTCTAATCGAAAGTGACAGACCAATAGATCAGCAGAATTCGGACCTTATCAGCTGAACAACTTTGATCTTTAGAATCATATAGAGAGAATTGTTCACAACAAATTTTTAATTTACCCAATTTCAACCTTTTGTGAATGAATCTCGGGAAAAACTCATTTGTGCACTTTCAAAGCATAAGGCGTGGAATTTTTTTAACAATTTCCTAACGAGTACTTACTTAACCATTGAATATAAACGTACTAGAACGATAACCCTTATGAGAGCTTTGTGAGCGATGTTCAACTAGAGTTAAATCGATAATGGTACTGTCTATTCTGTCAAATGTCTTCACAAACCATCCTTGCAACATGCCGCGTTCGTAGCGGCAATTACACCACATCCAAACACACACACACACACACACACACACACACACACACACATTATGTATGTGCACGCGCTCTTGTGTGTGTGTTTGCGTGTGCGTGCGCGCGTACGTGGCGTGCGTAATAGGGAATATTTGTACCGAAATTGGTGTTTATAGGCCTTGTAGTTTTCGAGATTACATGATAAATGAAAGTATCACGCCATATACATAGGCCTATATACTCGTAGATTACGATAATAAAATCAGGTTTTTCAAAAAAGGAATAAATAATAAAAGTTTTTGTTGGAAATTCGTTTCCACCGCGACAGTGAGACAGCTGCGCACTGTAATCTTATTAGAGATGGTACAACATTCCTAACCTATATCGTACAGCTGCAATGCCCTATTGTTTATTCACATTGTAGCTTGTGAATACAAGCTTGTGAATACAAGACAGCGAGACAGATGCGCGCTGTAATCTTATTAGAGATGGTACAACATTCCTAACCTATATCGTACAGCTGCAATGCCCTATTGTTTATTCACATTGTAGCTTGTGAATACAAGACAGCGAGACAGCTGCGCACTGTAATCTTATTAGAGATGGTACAACATTCCTAACCTATATCGTACAACTGCAATGGCCTATTGTTTATTCACATTGTAGCTTGTGAATACAAGACAGCGAGACAGCTGCGCACTGTAATCTTATTAGAGATGGTACAACATTCCTAACCTATATCGTACAACTGCAATGCCCTATTGTTTATTCACATTGTAGCTTGTGAATACAAGACAGCGAGACAGCTGCGCACTGTAATCTTATTAGAGATGGTACAACATTCCTAACCTATATCGTACAACTGCAATGCCCTATTGTTTATTCACATTGTAGCTTGTGAATACAAGCTTGTGAATACAAGACAGCGAGACAGATGCGCGCTGTAATCTTATTAGAGATGGTACAACATTCCTAACCTATATCGTACAGCTGCAATGCCTATTGTTTATTCACATTGTAGCTTGTGAATACAAGACAGCGAGACAGCTGCGCACTGTAATCTTATTAGAGATGGTAAAACATTCCTAACCTATATCGTACAGCTGCAATGCCCTATTGTTTATTCACAATGTAGCTTGTGAATACAAGACAGCGAGACAGCTGCGCGCTGTAATCTTATTAGAGATGGTACAACATTCCTAACCTATATCGTACAGCTGCATGCCCTATTGTTTATTCACATTGCAGCTTGTGAATACAAGACAGCGAGACAGCTGCGCACTGTAATCTTATTAGAGATGGTAAAACATTCCTAACCTATATCGTACAGCTGCAATGCCCTATTGTTTATTCACATTGTAGCTTGTGAATACAAGACAGCGAGACAGCTGCGCGCTGTAATCTTATTAGAGATGGTACAACATTCCTAACCTATATCGTACAGCTGCATGCCCTATTGTTTATTCACATTGCAGCTTGTGAATACAAGACAGCGAGACAGCTGCGCACTGTAATCTTATTAGAGATGGTAAAACATTCCTAACCTATATCGTACAGCTGCAATGCCCTATTGTTTATTCACATTGTAGCTTGTGAATACAAGACAGCGAGACAGCTGCGCGCTGTAATCTTATTAGAGATGGTACAACATTCCTAACCTATATCGTACAGCTGCAATGCCCTATTGTTTCATATTGTAGCTTGTATAAATCATTGCCACAGTGATTTAGTTGACAGATCAAATGGTCTACTGAAAAAAATCACCACAGAATAACTTCCTCACGTGTGGCTGTTTTCCAAGAAACCCGATTCTGAATTCGCTGCATTATTATCGTAGCACGTGCCAAAAGCTAAACACAGCAATGTGGTCACGCGTTGTGTCACTGCGTCGAGAATAAATTTTCCGGAAGCGTGCGGTGTTTGGTGTCAAACGAAAGGGAAAAATTGGCTCGTTAACAAGACATTTCTTAGAAAAGTAAATATGGCGGTAAAAAAAACATCTCTACTCTTGCTTTCCACATAACCAGGCTGACCACAACGGAAACAATTTTGGCATACAAATACAATATTTTATCACTCATAATATTCCAAAAACTGAACACTTATAAAATTATAACATTTAGTTATAATTAACTGTTATAAAATTAACAGTTAGTCACTGTTAGGCCAGGCGGTCACCAAATGCGAAGCGTAGCGGCTACTCGTTCAAAACCTAACCTATTGTTTTTAGTGTAAGCGCGGCCACTGAAAATGTACCGCAACTGAACGGAGTCAGCTTCAACTAGTGGTGGGGCAGAAAACACCAAACTGTTAAAAAAAACTGCTTTTCTATAAACCACAAACAAACTGCTTTTTCAAACGGAAACAAGCAGTTTGATTTGGACTGGTTTATTATTTGTTAAACAAGGAACGGACTGTTTACTAAATAGTAGTTTATATAAAGTTGTCTGTGAAGAGTGCCTTGTGAGTAAATAGCACAGTCTGGAAGAGCTTAAGTGTTAAAGAACAACTTTTGGAAGTACGAAAAAATTACTCAAATTTTGCGAATCATTTTTTAGAATTCCTTTAATTTGAAAAAAATCACCGTAATACATAAAAAAAAGGTATAACAATAATTTAGAAATTCTGGAAATATACAGATCTATATATAACCCTAATTTTAATTTAAACGAACTAACTTCAACCCCTCTCCTTACTCAAACGTATTGTTTAGTGGTTTTTCCTAGTGGTGGGGCAGAAAACACCAAACTCTAAAAAAACTGCTTTTCTATAAACGACAAACAAACTGCTTTTTCAAACGGAAACAAGCAGTTTGATTTGGACTGGTTTATGATTTGTTAAACAAGGAACAAATCTATTCGAACTGCCGCAAGCGCTAAAACTGTTTTCCTGCTGTTTGCCTGCTAACTGCTTTCCTGCTAACTGCTTTTCTTCTACCTGCTTTTATGCTTTTTCCCTTTATTTCAAAGTTGCTTGTTGCTTTTAGTAAAGTAAGAACTGTTTGGTCAATGTCAACGTTTACCTCTATTTTGTTGCGAGTTGTAGTAACAACCTCTCACATTTTGTAAATACAGAGCCTAATTTTATTTAAACGTATTTTTTATATTTATTGTCAATCATCAATATTTTTTAATCAACTAAAAATATTCTGAATCGTTTGCATTTTGGTAAATATGCAAAGGACTATTTAATTTTTAGGTAAACAAAAGAATGCTTCTATTAGAAATTCATTGCATTTTGTAAATATAAAATGCCTTACATAATTATTACGTTTTGAGAATGTAATTTAATTATGACTACACTTATAAAGATTATTTTTATCCTTTCTAAGTGCTTTATTACCCAAAAACAGTTGAGGACATGGTAGCAGTGGGAATGAAAAAGTAGTCTTAGAAAACTGAATTTTAGCTGCTAATACAACTTTGAGTTTCAGTTTTCTAAACCTGTTTTTTTCCAACTGTTTTATAAAGCATCTTTTTTTCCTCAACAAACAGTTTGTTGACGTTTTGTAAAAATAGCAGAAACGCCCACCTCTAGCTTCAACTCTGTTCAGGTTCGGTTTGAAGCTAACTCCGCTTCCCCCACCACTCTGACCACGCCTCCAAACTTATTGTTTCTTACAGTAGGCCTAAATATTCAGATTTAAAAGATACAAACACGTTTAAACTGGCTGAACTCCGCTTTCGGTTGTCGTTCGTCTTCATTCCGCTCCGCATTTGATGGCCGCAAGGTCTTAGTTTTTGACTGTTTCAATCAAGTCAGCAATAAGCGAACCACATCAGGGACTGCCATTATTGGCGAATATCCATTGTTAAATAAAACTATTGGAGCAGCCATCATCGTAAAACCCAGGACCGGAGATCTTGAACTGAGCGCCAATGCTGTGTAGATTTTGAGGTCATTTATGTACTTTAAAGTTTGTAATTTCGGTTCGATTTGATTCAAACTTGAGGTAAAAATTGATCGACTTTGATAATAGCTAGGAAATGTTCGACACAAAGCAAAATGGCCATTTCAAATTAAAAAAAACTTATCGATCCCACGTTCTTTTGAAAATCTGATTTCACTATCGTAATCAGCGTTAAAATCTGCATACACTAATTTTCAAAGTTCCATTTAAATTACAAAAACGAACCAGTCAGTTAATTTCCATATTTTCGATGTAATTTGAAAACTTTATGCAGATTTTAAAGCTGATTATAAGTGGAGAAAAGAAAACGCTTCCGTCACGTCAGCGAGACAGTTGCGCGTCACGGTTACTTGTTTTTACTTGTTTAGGTCCCACGCTGTACTATACTGTTATATAACCAGTTAATTCGGTAGCCATGCTTACAATAGCAGTGACCTTGGTACTCGAGATACCATCGCCTGGTCATTAGTGCAATTGCATTTCAGAATACAATAGACCTTCTCTATCGAACATACCACTTCCGCTGATACTGTCTAATTTCAGTTCTAGAGACTTGCTTAGCGGTC
>CM040186.1:15493510-15718510 GCA_022606455.1 Callitettix versicolor | reverse complement strand
GCCGCCGCGCCGCGACAGCGCTCTGACGGGCACGTAACTTTTTACTCCAATTTATCGGTTAACGGTATTATTTAGGAAAAATGTTACTGGCCAACATAATTGGTAATGTTATGTTCTTCCTCCGCGAAGCAATCAAAAATTGTGACAGCACGAGCCGTTCAACCAGTATTACAAGAAATAACTAGCAACTGTACTCGTCATCGTAAAACCAGAGGCCGCCATCTTGAAACGGAAGTGAATGTGGCAGAAATCTTACACATACGTCGTTCGGGATTTATACAAGGTACCTTCCTACCAAATTTCAAAGCAATCGATCAATGCGTTTGGTCAAAACTGCGTACACTCATAGTTAAATCAGAGGCCGCCATTTTGAAACGGAAGTGAATGTGGCAGAAATCTTACACATAGGTAGATAGGAATTTATACAAGGTTATCTTCGTAAAAAATTTCAAAACAATCAGTTTGCCAAAACTGCGTGCACTCGTCATCGTTAAATCAGAGGTCGCCATTTTGAAACGGAAGTGAATAGGAAAAAATCTTACACATACATCGTTCGGGATTTATACAAAGTACCTTCGTACCAAATGTCAAAACAATCGGTCAATGCGTTTGGTCAAAACTGCGACACTCATCGTTAAATCAGAGGCAGCCATTTTGAAACGGAAGTGAATGTGGGGGAAAATCTTACATATATGTCGTTCGGGATTTATACAAGGTACTTTTGTACTAAATTTCAAAGCAATCGGTCAGTGTTTTTAGCAAAAACTGCGTACACTCATCATCGTTAAATCACAGGCCGCCATCTTGAAACGGAAGTGAATGGGGGAAATCTTCCGAGCTTCATACAAGGTTACCTTCGTACAAATTTTCAAAACAATCGGTTAATGCGTTTGCCAAAATTAAGTACGCTCGTCATCGTTAAATCAGAGGCCGCCATCTTGAAACGGACGTGAATAGGAAAAAATCTTGCACATACGTCGTTCGGGATTATACAAGGTATCTTCGCACCAAATTTCAAAACAATCGGTCAATGAGTTTGGTTAAAACTGCGTACACTCATCGTTAAATCAGAGGCCGCCATTTTGAAACGGAAGTGAATGGGGGAAATCTTACACATAGGTAGATAGGGACTTATACATGGTACCGTCGTACCAAATTTCAAAACAATCTGTTGATGCGTTTGCCAAAATTACGTACACTCGTCATCGTTAAATCAGAGGCCGCCATTTTGAAACGGAAGTGAATGGGGAGAAATCTTACACATACGTTGTTCGGGATATATACTAGATACCTTCCTACCAAATTTAAAAATAATCGGTCAATGCATTTGGTCAAAACTGCGTACACTCATCGTTAAATCAGAGGCCGCCATTTTGAAACGGAAGTCAGTGAGGGTGAAATCTTACAAATACGTAGATCGGGCTTCATACAAGGTTACCTTCGTACAAAATTTCAAAACAATCGGTCAATGAGTTCGGTAAAAACGGCGTACAGTCATCTTTAAATCAGAGGCCGCCATCTTGAAATGGAAGTGAATAGGAAAAAATCTTACACATACGTCGATCGGGATTCATACAAGGTTTTTTTTTGGTGTTTAACGTCCGCTTATTGTGCACACTTGGGTTAATGCAGACGATTTGATGATTTATAGCGTATGAAAACGCCAAGCCCTGGCCGGGAATCGAACCCGGGTCCTCGGGGTGAAAGCCTAGTACGCTATCCACTAGGCCACCGAGGCGGCTGATTCATACAAGGTATCTTCGTACCAAATTTCAAAACAATCGGTCAATATGTTTGGCCAAAACATCGTACACTCGTCATCGTTAAATCAGAGGCTGTCATCTTGAAATGGAAGTGAATGGGTGAATAATCTTACACATACGTCGTTTGGAATTTGTATAAAGTACCTTCGTACCAGATTTCAGAATAATCTTTCAATGCGTTTGGCCAAAACTGCGTACACTCATCGTTAAATCAGAGGCCGCCATTTTGAAACGGAAGTGAATGGGAAAAATCTTAACACATACGTCATTCGGGACTTATATAAAGTACCTTCGTAACAAATTTCAAAACAGGTCAACACTTTTACCCAAAACTGCATAACAAACAGAATCCAAATGCCGAACGGTGGAGTTGAAACGGACCTAGCTTCGTTCGGTGAATGTTAATTTATGCAAATTTGAACGCTAATTACGATGGTGACGTCACATAAAACAGTGCAAGTTAAGTAAGTTATGACTTTTAAGGTTTTACACGGACGCTATTTATGCTAACCAACAAATTTGTACAAGCATACAAAAATCGATATTTATGCCATAGTTCAAGTCAAATCGGAACTGACACAACTTTGGAAATAATCATTTATTTACACAAACTTTAAGTTGATCTAGATGTCAAAATCCGCGTTCATTTCAAGGTCCCGGGTCTGGGTCTTACGATGATGGCCGATCTAATAGCTCATTTTCCAATATACGCTTCAATGAAAATCGGCAAAAATTTTAAACCCCTAAATTATAAAAAATTGCTTAATTTGAAATTTTGAAATCGTCCACACCAATTTTGAAATCGAAAAAATTAGGCCTACACGCGTGGAGTTACCGACAGAAGCGAAGCTTTTGTTAATGATATCTTTGTCGAATATATAATTACTTTACAGATATGTTTACAAATATCTTGTTTTATTTAAATACGCGAATTTAACTTAGATATTATTTACTGTAGCCATAGTAAAAGATCAGCTGTTTCATATTAATTCGTAACGGTCAGCTGATTTCATTGAACAGCTGATATGCTATAATAATTTTTAGGTTATGTTGTTAAAAACTAGCAATAATAACAATCATTATAAACGTTTATATTAATTTCGAATGTATTATAAACGGTTACAACGTGCACGTGTTCTTCAACTAAGGAAAAATACCGAAACCAGAGCAACACAACGTTTTCATATAATACGCGTGTACTGTTACCGAAAAGGAAGAAGAAAAAGAAAGAAATAGAGAGACGAAATTCATTCGCTCGTTTACGTTTCATTAAAAAGATTCGGTACTCTTTTTTTTCATCCAGTCCTCTTGCCAAAGCTAACGTTAAAATCTTCGCTTAAAAATATTTCTGGGTTAGGCTAAACGGTAAAATATTTAAATTTGAGTTCCCTGATCAGAATGTGGTAGACAATAATAGAGCAATTTGTTGAAATATTCCTTGTCCTTGCAGTCTGTAGAAAGGTGGAATGCTGTTGCGCCGGTCCGACTAGGCTATACCGTCCCAAACAGGTTTTATAACACAAAACTCAACAATAAAAGAACTAATAGGCCTACTATATCTTCTGCCGATGAAATAAAGCGATGCATAAAAATTGCACAAACTTTCTCACATTCAATTGAACTATTTAAAATATATTAGAATAAAATATTAACGACCTTTTTCTTCAGACATGGTTAAGTAGGCCTATACATAACCGTGATTAATTTAAAAAATACATAGGCTAACGTTATAACAACTAACCGTGATTAAAATTCACTAACTTTGCTGTAACAGGTTGTAAGTACTCAACTATCCAATTAAAACGTATATATTGTTTTTTTCCACAAAAAAACGAGAATACAACAAAAAAATCGCTGACGTGATAGAAGCGAACTTCCGAAAGTTTTTCTATCTTAACCTATTTTAAGAAAGCTTTCACCATCACAACCAGCGTTCAAATCCGCATACATTAGCATTTTAAATTTTCAAATTACGTTGAAAATACGAAAATGAACCTGACCGCCGTCGAATTGAATTTCTTAGTTTCAACGAATTTTGAAAATGCAGTTTTAAAGACGCTGATTATGGTAGTAAAGTTAAATATTTAGAAAAAATACAAAAAAATTCGAATTTTTAAAGATTTGAAGTGGCCACCATTTTGCAGCTGTTGAACGACATTTTTAAAAACTACTATGTTTAAAAACCTTAACCTAGGTAATGAGAAACATTAAGTTTAGAGAGGTGGTCAGCGTCGTGGGGAAGTCACCAGGTTTAAACCGAACCTAGACAGAGTCGAAGCTTCGCGGAGCTGAGCCCAACGACACCGTTTGACTCGGCCGCTTGTTACGCTTTCAGTGGCCGTATTTACATTAAAAACAATAGGTTATGTTTTAAATACGTAGCTCAGCGCAACTGCGCTGCACATTTGATGACCATCAGACTTAAGTCAAGAATATAATTTTTCCCTGTTTCGTAAAAAACGTAGAAATACGTTTGAAAGCTTCTGATTAAGCTCAGCTGATAAAGTCTTATCGGTAGAGTTTGTTTGATAATTAATATTTTTTCCGCGTGCAAAAGCAATGACGAAACATGTGTTTGCAATTATATGGCCTACCAATGTGAAGCATCTGAAATACGTTTTACAGCTTCTGATTGGAACTATCTGCAGGGTGCATCGAAACTACAATTAAAATATACAGGGTATGTCAAAATTTTCGAAAAACGATTATAGTTCCTGTAGAGCTGTACAATATAGCCTGACGTGTTAAAGTTGATGTTTAAGGATAGGCTTACTGTATGTTGCCGACCCGAATCTCTGAACCACAAACTGTTGGAGAGAAGATATTGTTTGGTTTCTCTGTTGACTAACAAGATGAAGGTAGTCCGTAACGTTGAATAAATCGATTGACATGTCTGATCTGACCGCCCTGCATCCTTCACATTTTGCTGTTATAGGCCTACTAGTTTCGATATGTTATCGATAGTTGTACATACAGAATTTAGTGACATACCTTTACGTTTTGTTTTTGTGTCTACAACTATACCGCGTTATTTATTAGCTAATTCTCATCGGGAAATGAGCTATTATAACGCTCATCATGGTAAGACCCAGACAGGGACATTGAAATGAGCGCGACCCTAAATTGTAGATCACTGACAAGGGCAGGCTGAGGTACAATAGTCAGGTTAGATTATTGGGTTATGCGAACTCAAGTTCCTCGTACAACCCAGGCTTCTTTTATTAGCAACGTCTGTACATTCAATAAGGCTCAGGAGTTTTCGCCCTATACTAGCATCTGGTTGTAGAGGCCGAAACTAGCTCTTCTCTTAGTCTCAAACCTCTCACCAGGACATGCTTAGCCTCTTCAGACTGTATAAACGTGATCACTGTTGATGATGGCAAATGTTTCCTGAAGTGACCGTGTCTCATTAACCCGGTGAGTTGGTGGTTTGTGCCTCTGACAAGCTTTTGCCCAGTATAGTTCTGCCAAAACTGGTAATGCCTATCTTTGGACCATTAATGGCATTGAAGACGGTGTTAATTCCTGACCTAATAAGGGCATTTTAGCGCCCTTCTTGGCCACTTCACCTCACGTTCGTTACCTGCATGCCACCTCGGGTTAGGTTTATGGAGTTATGGGAAGGTAGTGTGTTGACAGCCTGTAGCAGTCACACACTATTTCTTCACGTTAATCTGAATTTTCGCAAGTCAAAGGTTCGAGATAACACTTACACCGCATCTGAATACTTAAGTCATTTCTAATTAGAGAATGTCACGGTTGATAATATAGTCAAATGAATGAATTAGATGTTCATTCGGGAGTTAGTTTCTCATTCCGAATTTTTATATATGAGTGAATAAACTCATTGATCAGAATGTTCCGAAAACTCCATTTTGATATTCGGAATCACCGAGAATTTTATTTCGATATCACAGAGAATTTTACTTTGATATTCAGAATCACCGAGCAATGTATTATGATATTTGGAATCACAGAGAATTTTATTTTGATATTCGGAATCACCGAGTAATGTTTTTGATATTCGGAATCACCGAGTAATGCATTTTGATATTTGGAATCACAGAGAATTTGATTTTGATACTCGGAATCACCGAGTAATGTATTTTGAAATTTGGAATGACAGAGAATTTTACTTTGATATTCTGAATCACCGAGTAATGTATTTTGATATTCGGAATCACCGAGTAATGTATATTGATATTTGGAATCATAGAGAATTTTACTTTGATATTCAGAAACACCGAGTAATGTATTTTGATATTCGGAATCACAGAGAATTTTATTTTGATATTCGGAATCACCGAGTAATGTATATTGATATTTGGAATCACAGAGAATTTTACTTTGATATTGGAATCACCGAGTAATGTATTTTGACATTCGGAATCACCGAGAATTTTATTTCGATATTCGGAATCACCGAGTAATTATTTTAACTTTGAATCATTTGTTTT
This sequence comes from Callitettix versicolor, assembly GCA_022606455.1. Lineage (NCBI taxonomy): Eukaryota > Metazoa > Arthropoda > Insecta > Hemiptera > Cercopidae > Callitettix > Callitettix versicolor. The sequence continues at coordinate 15,712,290 of CM040186.1, read as the reverse complement.
TGATATTCGGAATCACCGAGCAATGTATTATGATATTGGGAATCACAGAGAATTTTATTTTGATATTCGGAATCACCGAGTAATGTTTTTGATATTCGGAATCACAGAGAAATTTATTTTGATATTCGGAATCACAGAGAATTTTATTTTGATATTCGGAATCACAGAGAATTTTATTTTGATATTCGGAATCACCGAGTAATGTATTTTGACATTTGGAATCACAGAGAATTTGATTTTGATATTCGGAATCACCGAGTAATGTATTTTGACATTTGGAATCGCGGAGAATTTGATTTTGATTTTTAGAATCACCGAGTAATGTATTTTGACATTTGGAATCACAGAGAATTTGATTTTTATATTCGGAATCACCGAGTAATGTATTTTGAATTTTGGAATCACAGAGAATTTTATTTTGATATTCGGAATCACCGAGTAATGTATTTTGACATTTGGAATCACAAAGAATTTGATTTTGATATGCGGAATCACCGAGTAATGTATTTTGACATTTGGAATCACAGAGAATTTGATTTTGATATGCGGAATCACCGAGTAATGTATTTTGACATTTGGAATCACAGAGAATTTGATTTTGATATTCGGAATCACCGAGTAATGTATTTTGAAATTTGGAATCACAAAGAATTTGATTTTGATATTCGGAATCACCGAGTAATATATTTTAATATTTGGAATCACAGAGAATTTGTTTTTGATACTCGGAATCACCGAGTAACGTATTTTAATATTTGGAATCACAGAGAATTTGATTTTGATATTCGGAATCACCGAGTAATGTATTTTGATATTTGGAATCACACAATAGAATCACCGAGTAATGTATTTTGATTTGAATCACAAAGAATTTGATATTCGGAATCACCGAGTAATGTATTTTGATATTTGGAATCACAGAATGTATATTGATATTTGGAATTTGATTTTGATATTCGGAATCACCGAGTAATGTATTTTGAAATTTGGAATCACAGAGAATTTTACTTTGATATTCGAATCACCGAGTAATGTATTTTGATATTCGGAATCACCGAGTAATTATTTTGATATTTGGAATCACCGAGTAATGTATTTTGAAATTTGGAATCACAAAGAATTTGACTTTGATATTCGGAATCACCGAGTAATGTATTTTGAAATTTGGAATCACAAAGAATTTGACTTTGATACTCGGAATCAACGTGTATTTTATTTTGATATTCGGAATCACCGAGTATTGTGTGTTATTTAGAACCACTCTTCACTACCTAACGCCACGCCATTACTTGACAATGACCGTGAAGCGACGGGTGGTCCGAGTCGAATCATTAAAACCAAAACATGTACTGATAAATTAATTGTCGCCATTTCCTGTCGTGTTTTCGTGCTTGGATACTTTAATATCTTTTTACCAAATCTCCAAATAATGTATCTTGCTATACGTTGGAGTCAAGGCCAAAAGCAATAAATAGCATATTGCGTAATGCGTATAAAGGTAATATAATATGTTTAAAATAATTTTTAAAAATTAATTACAGACTACCGATTAACGCTACACAAACATTATCACATCAAATTGTTCGAAAAGCCTCAACGAAGCACTTAACTGACGTGATGGAAGCGAAATTCTTAAAATATTTGTTTACATGCTTTTTAAAAATCTAATTTTATAACCATAACCTGGGTTTTTAAACTACCGTACTACCAATTTACGTTAAAAATACAAAAAATGAACCCTGACTTCCGTCAAATGCTTACATCTTTTAAAAACTTCAATCGATTTTAAAATTTTTTTGTTATTGAGTAAAAAATAAAAATCACATACATTGTTTTCTCTTTCTTTTTTATTATTTTAATTACGATAATTTGTTCGAAAACACGGCAAATTAACATAGCTAGTTTTTTTAACAACATAACCTGAAACTTATAGCCTATCAGCTGTTCAATGAAATCAGCTGATCGTTACGAATTAATATAAAACAACTGATCTCTTAATATAACTACCAAAATTAAATTAACGATTCATTTCATATACTTAAATCGGTCAAAATTCTTCGTAGTTTCCGCGCGTCGTATTTTGCCTCACACGCGCAAAATCTCCGGTTCGATCCTGGGCGGAAACACGATAATTTTTAATTACAATTAATTTAATACGAGACTTGCGACGCGCAAAATATACTGTTATATATCGATATAAACATGTTCCTCGCAACACGCGACCCGCAAAATCCAACATCAAAACCAGCCCTAAAACACGATGCGTGTTGAAATGTCGATTTATGTAGAATTTAACGCTGATTACCACGGTGAAATCGTATTTTCAAAAATGTGCAAGGAAAAAATATGATTTTTTTTCAAGATCTCAAATGGCCACCAACTAATACGATATAATACGACGCAGTTCGTAGCTACGAGATGTAGCAGACTGACCGGTGCTTTAGTCACATCAACCACCGCTTAACTATAATAGCTCGAGACTCGAAATGTTCAGGGTACACTATGTAGGGGGTGTATTAATATTCAACTCCTAAAGGGATACAAATTGGGTAAAACTGTTTTAATTGGAAAATATATGTTTTTAAAACACAAGTAATGAAATATATTTGTCACCATTTTCCAAAATTCATCCCCTAAAGGGATTAAAAGGGGGTGGAAATTGTAAAAAGGAGGTATAAAATTTTGCATTGGAGAAAATCTTTTTTTAATTGTATAATCTGAAACGCAAAGAATGAAACACGTATTTCAGCATTTTTTAAAAATTCATCCCCTAAAAGAACAAAAATGAAATATGAAAAAGAGGTTTAAATGTTTGCAATGGAGAAAAATATTTTTGTATTGTATTTTCTTAAAAATAAACATAAATATTCTAAAACACAAATATTGAAACGCGATTTTCAGCAATTTTCCGATTTCATCCCCTAAAAGAACAAACAAAATAAAAAGAAGTAATAATGTTTGCAGTGGAGATAAAATATTTTTGTATTGTATTTTCTTAAAAATAAACATAAATATTCTAAAACAAAATACTGAAACGCGATTTTCAGCATTTTTCCGATTTCATCCCCTAAAAGAACAAACAAAATAAAAAGAGGTAATAATGATTGCAGGGGAGAAAAAAATATTTTTGTATTGTATTTTCTTAAAAATAAACATAAATATTCTAAAACACAAATCTTGAAACGCGATTTTCAGCATTTTTTCGATTTCATCCCCTAAAAGAACTAACAAAATAAAAAGAGGTAATAATGTTTGCAGTGGAGAAAAAATATTTTTGTATTGTATTTTCTTAAAAATAAACATAAATATTCTAAAACAAAAATATTGAAACGCGATTTTCAGCATTTTTCCGATTTCATCCCCTAAAAGAACAAACAAAATAAAAAGAGGTAATAATGTTTGCAGTGGAGAAAAAAAATATTTTAATCAGATTTTTTAAAAATTAAACGAAAAAGTTCTAAAACACAAATTATGAAACGCAATTCACAGTTTTTCTGAACTCATCCCCTACGAGAACAAAAGCGAAATACGAGGTATAAATGTTCGCGCCGAAGAAAAATTTTTTTAAGTTGGGTTTTCTTCAAACTTGACAAAAATATAACAAAACACAAATTACGAAACACGTTTTTCAACATTTCCCATCATTCTCCCCTCCCTGTTTGGGTCTATTTTTTTCCAAATAGTCCCTGTGTGCATTGGGTAGTCGAAATATCGAAACTTCCGTCCTCTATAAGCGTTAAATATTTGCGAGCGAAGCGTTAATTTGCAAAATCCTTTTTACGAAAAAAATGAATTAGCAAATTATTAACAAATCAAAAGACAGATTTTTTTTTTGGTGTTTAACGTCCGACTATTGTGCACACTTGGGCTAATGCAGACGATGGGATGATTTATAGCGTATGAAAATGCCAAGCCCTGGCCGGGAACCGAACCCGGGTCCTCGGGGTGAAAGCCCAGTACGCTATCAACTAGGCCACCGAGGCGGCAAAAGACAGAGATTCCCAATCTTAAAATTGCACGGGCGAAGCCGCGACGGGGCGCTAATATACGTTTCAAAGACCTCAAAAAATTATCTACAGATCAGGATCGACGCTCATTTCAAGGCTCATGATGGCGAATCCGATAGCTCATTTTCTAATGGAAATTGGTTTAAAAGTATTGCGTTTGGTGGCCTACAGCTGTCAGCGTCTGTAGTTGGCACGGGCAGGACCAATGTCCTAAAGTATTTTCAGGCGATGACAGCTTCTGGTGCTAAAGAATGAGTTACACAACGCACGTGTGAATGAGTTAGCAAGCAATGGCGTAACAATACAATAGTAGGCTAATACGGTTACTGTGTGCCACTATAGCGCCTATTGGCATAACCTTTGTTCGAGCCTGCGTCAATAACGAAATCATTGAGATAAATTATACAAGGACATTCTGTACGTTATGTCCTTGGGTGACCGCTTGGCGGCACGCAACTGTCTCGCTGACGTGATGGAAGCGTTCTAAAATATTTGCCGTATCTTATCTTTTTTGTGGTAATTTCGACATTAAAATCTACATTTAAACTTCGAAAATACATTGCAAACCCTGAACGCCGTATAATTTCACTGGAATTTGAATATAAAATGCTAATTTATGCTGATTGTAACGCTGATTACGATGGTGGATTCAGGAATTGTATGATTTGAAATATCGCCATTTTGAAAAGGTTAAAAGGATTTTGTTGACAGACGAACTTAACCAAGTTAATACTAAAATCGATTTTTGTGCAAAATTAAAATAAAATCGACAAAATTAAAGTACAAATTACACTAAAAATACAAAAATGAACCTTGAAGTAAAAACTAGAATGCTAATTTATGCAGATTTAAACGCTAAGTACGACCTGAGTGAAACCTGTTTTAATGACATTTCATATCGTATTACCTCGGTCTGGTGTAAAACATTACTTCTGCAATGGTACATTACATTAGGACTTACCCTAGTTAATGTTGAGTTAAAGTCTAAGTCTTTTATTCTCAGTACTTTTGTAGTATTATTTTGGTATTTTTGTGTATTCTACGGTATTTTTGTAACATTCTTGTGATATTTTTCGGTAATTTTTACAGTATTATTGTGGTATTATTGCAGTATACTTGTAGTATTTTTTTTATTCTTGTGATATTTTGCGGTATTTTTGTAGCATTCTTGTGATATTTTGCGGTAATGTTTACAGTATTATTGTGGTATTGCAGTATTCTTGTAGTATTTTTTTTATTCTTGTGATATTTTGCGGTATTTTTGTAGCATTCTTGTGATATTTTGCGGTAATGTTTACAGTATTATTGTGGTATTATTGCAGTATTCTTGTAGTATTTTTTTATTCTTGTGGTATTTTGCGGTATTTTTGCAGTAATACTGCAAATGGTATATTTGCTGTATTCTCGTGGTATTATTGCGGTACTCTTGATATATTTTTGCAGTGTTATTGTAGTATTTTCCAGTATTATTATGGTATTTTTGTGATATTCTGCGGTATTTTTGTAGTATTTTTCTGTATTTTAATGGTATTTTTGCAGTACTACTGTGGTATTTTTGCTATGTCATTGTGGTATTTTGCTGTATTTATGGTATTTTTGCGATATTCTTGTGTTATTGTGGTGTTATTGTGGTATTTTTTGCTGTATTACTGTTGTTTACTGTTGTATATTTGCAGTAATCTTGTGATATTTTTGCAGTATTATTGTGGTATTTTTGTAGTATGATTGTGGTATTTTATCTTTATCGCTGACGCAGTTTTCCTCTTGAGTTACCGCATCGAGTACTCATCATGGGGCTCACTCATTTTGAATACAAGTCTAGCATTCAAAAGATGTCCTGATTGACTGCTCCGAAAAATTCAAAAGATAACAGGCACCAACTTTTCTTTTCTTGCTGTCGTTTACCAACACCGATCTGGAGTTACGGGTGAATGCTACTTTAGATCCATTCTTTGGAAAGAAAATCATTCATTCAGCCAAAAGAAACTCTTCGAGAACGTGACAGTGAGGATAGCTGCGGAGAGACGAGAAGAGGCAAAATTTATTAAAATTGATCGTAAAAAGAAAGATGACGTAGAATTATTTTGCCGCATTGCAGAAGTCTTAGGAAATTTAACACCAGTTCAAAACCAGAAGCAAAGAAACATATGAATACTATCGTATCATGAGATCATTGAACCAAGACGCATCTGCAATGCAAACATGGTCCTTCTCAGATGGTTCTTCATCTCAAGCAGAGAACGCACCTTCCCCAGACTTCAGCAAGTCCTTGGCCAGTTTTCAGAACCAATGGCTGACATATCTTATTTACACACACGACCAATCCACAACATGTCAGAGTGCTTATCGTTTCACACAAATCAAAAGTGAAAAAATTGAAAAGAATCAAGAATATGTTTGTAAACTTACCTCAAAGACAAAATTAATTTTTCTTCAGCGCTTGTGGCTTAATTTCGTCATAAATAAAACAGTTTTTTTTTGTTTCAACGGCAGTAGTTTCTAAATATATCCTCAAGGCCATTCATGGTTTCTAATCAGCACTTCTTGTGGTCTGTTATTAGCCTAAAGGCACATTTTAAAATTTTTTCTGCCGTTATACAATTACAATATAAATCGTCGTCTTACTCGTCCAAACAAACACAAAATTGTATCGGTATTGTCAAACATCTCGCCTTAAGGGGCCTGTAAACGATCAAACAAATCGCCAACCGAAACTTCCATCAAGCAACACGATCAAACCAAATTAAATTATTGTGCTGATTCCAGATTCTCCCTCGCCTCGGTGGCCTAGTTGATAGCGTACTAGGCTTTCAACCCGAGGACCCGGGTTCGATTCCCGGCCAGGGCTTGGCATTTTCATACGCTATAAATCATCCCATCGTCTGCATTAGCCCAAGTGTGCACAATAGTCGGACGTTAAAAAAAAAAAAATCCCTCCATTTGATCTTGCAAAAATTCCAATTCTTTGTCGTACCATAATGAAGGTACATAATCAGTACCGGAAACAGAAAGAATTTATTTTATGATTTTGGCGCGTGAAACTTGTTCGTAAAATATTATTTTTGTTCACTTCTTCTTCCGTACAGTTCCGAATACACGTCTTCAACAAATTTGTCATTTTATTGCCACGCCTCCCTTATTTCTGTCCTAATCTTTCGATTTTGTTCTTCACAACATCGGCATGTCACGATAAGTAGAGATGAAGTGCGAAGTAAACTATTTTTCCGTAGCACATCATCCTGCGCGCTATCAGTGCGCGGCGCGTCCTCCATGATGCCAAGGCAACTGAGATCTCGTACCTTCAAATTTGTTTGTCTATTAAAATTTACGGCAAACACGTAGATTGTTTGCCAAACGCATCAAACAACGCTGAATACGACCAAATTATTTGTTAAACACGTAATATTTGACGATCGTTTACAAGGCCCTTTACACACTTCGAAACTACTGCAAACAGCTGATATTGTCGCAACTGAGATCTCGTTTGACAAACACCCGAGCGTACCTTCAACAGTCATTCAAAATTTTCGGCAAACACGTAGACTGTTTGCCAAACGCATCAAACAACGCTGAATACGACCAAATTATTTGTTAAACACGTAATACTTGACGATCGTTTACAAGGCCCTTTACACACTTCGAAACTACTACAAACAGCTGATATTGTCGCAACTGAGATCTCGTTTGACAAACACCCGAGCGTACCTTCAACAATCCGTCATTGAAAATTTTCGGCAAACACGTAGATAGTTTGCCAAACGCATCAAACAACGCTGAATACGACCAAATTATTTGTTAAACACGTAATACTTGACAAACATTTCGATCGTCTACAGGGCCCTTTACACACTTCGAAACTACTACAAACAGCTGATATTGTCGCAACTGAGATCTCGTTTGACAAACACCCGAGCGTACCTTCAACAATCCGTCATTCAAAATTTTCGGCAAACACGTAGACTGTTTGTATACGACCAAATTATTTGTCGACAAACATTTTCATCGTTTACATTCACTTTGCATAACACTTCGAACAGCTGATATTGTCACGTAGACATTGCTTCAGTCGCAAACCGCAGCGACACTACTGCAGCTGCGGTCGTATTCCGAACTATACCTTAACCCAGACCTTGAACTACAAACTATAATTTTCCTTGTTATATAAATATGTAGGTAGATCTACATTGCAGTAGTTTTTTTTTCCTGTACAACTCGGCCTTGAATATTGTAATCTATATCTTGCTAGTTATTACCGATTAATCGCGTCTTAAATCGTGTGGATTTCGTTATCATATAAAAATAACGTTGGACTTAATAAACACTGATACAGTGAGGCAATTTTTACGGCTGTCTTGGTTTTATTAAATTTTTGTAAAAAAAAATAGATACACCTTCTTTAAGTACGTCAATTTTGAAATCATATCTTAGTGAGTACGCACTATGAACATCCATGCTCCATTTCAGTTCTAGCCAGTACTGAGAATTCTACACATTGTTTTTTTTTGTGTTTAACGTCCGACTATTGTGCACACTTGGGCTAATGCAGACGATGGGATGATTTATAGCGTATGAAAATGCCAAGCCCTCGTCGGGAATCGAACCCGGGTCCTCGGGGTGAAAGCCTAGTACGCTATCCACTAGGTCACCGAGGCGGCTTTTCTCTATACATTGTAATGCTTTCGGCGGTTCAACTAGCTTACAGCATTTCATATTCGCATAGAATATATATTATTATTTTAAGAGCAAATATGTTTTAAAGTAAATGCCCCAGAACTCTCAACGAGTTCAAGTTTTCAAGTACCTCACCAGTTTTCAAGTTCGACATGTTAGTTACAACAGTATATAAGCCTAGTTGATAAAAAAAAAAAATAGTTTTTCATGATCATCCAGCGGTTGGGATGAAATTATTAAATCAGCATAAATATATTTATCCCATAACAGTAAATAATCACATAATAGGCACACTTACACAAACCTTTTATCTTTTCGATCATATTAAAACCTCTAAATTTGAATCTAGGAAAATGCTGAAATATGTGTTACATTGTGTTGTAGAGTATTTATGATATGCCAAAACAAAATTAAAAAAAAATCAATACAAACTTTTACACCTCTTTTTTCAATTTTGTCTAGTCATTTCTTAATGAGTCTTTACATTATAAAATAAAACTACCGCCCAAATTTCATATTATTAATGAATTTTTATTGGGAAAATGAGGTATTGGAGCATCATAGCTGCTCCAACCCCCCAGAACCGGGACCTTGAAAAGAGCACCGATCCTGACCTCTCTCTCTCTCTCTCTCTCTATATATATATATATATATATTTATATATATATAGCCGCCTCGGTGCTAGTTGATACCAATAAAATAGTTGATACCAATTTTTGAAAGCATGTTCTAGGCTTTCACCCCAAGAAACTGGGTTCAATTCCCGGCCATGGCTTGGCATTTTCATACGCTATAAATCATCCCCTCATCTGCATCAGCCTAAGTGTGCACAATAGTCAGATGTTAAACAAACAAACAAAATATATATATATGTATGTGTGTGTATGTGTTTTAAATATCTGTAATTTTAAAATGGGTCGAAGTATGAAGTTCGTAATTTTTTTAAAAATAGATCTCTATCAGGTAAAAAGCATGCTAAGTTTGAATTTTATTGATCGAAACATTATAGATATAAAATATTTTGTTACAAAAAAAAACAAAATGGCAGCTAATGGGAAAATGAAACATGTTCGAACATACGTTTATATTGACTTTAAAAAAAATATTTTTAGGTATAGAATTAGCTCCCAACAGATTGCTATATAGTTTATCACCAGCCTGTATATAAAATAACACATCTACAGATTCATCCTAGCCGAGTCGAAACCGCAGAAGATACAGTATTTTTATTGACACATGTTTATACAAACTTTTAAAAGTTGCCATATAGTTCTGAATCACCCTGTATATACAGATAACGATAACAGTACCATATACTGTATCTAGGTCAAATAAATAAAAGAAAATTACCACTGACCATTGTGTTATCTCCAACACTATACTATGATTACAACTAAATTTAGCACACCAGCTTCCTGTTAGACTGTAGGTGTCCACATTCCACAGTGATAGTGTATCTTTTGTGATGTGGTAACATAACAAGGACAGCTGATATTGATGCCAAATAGTATCACAAAAGTTTTATCTGTCTATATTAATCAATTTTGTGTGTGTATTTCCAAATTTAGAACAAATGTATACATTTAATTGATAAATTAGAAAATAATCATGGCAAACAACTGTCTCCCTGATGTGATAGAAGCTAATTTCCAAAAGCATTTCTTTATCTTATAATCTTTGAAATTCTGATTTCACCATCGTAACCAATATTAAAATCTGTATATATTTTCACTTTAAACTTCCAAATTACATTGAAAATACAAAAAAATACAACCCTGACCATCTTCAAAAAATTTTGAAAATTCAAAATGCTAATAAAAAGTTAATTGTTTTTTTAAGATTTGAAATGACTGCCTTTTTAAAAAACTGTTTAATGAATTTTGCTGGTTAACAAACTTGTACAAGCTATTACCATAATCGATTTTTGTGCCAAGTTTGAATCAAATTGGACTAAAATTGTGTATGTGAACATGCAAACACACACAATCAAATTTTAACAACTTGTCAAAGAAAGATCTAGAGTTCAGGATCCGTGCTTACTTCATTGGGTTTGGGTCATACCATAATTACCGCTCCAATACAACATAGTATTGTAATTTCCCTACTTTATAATAGCTGTATTTTCTTAAGTCCTAAGCAATGTCATTTTTTATTAGCTTCCAACTTTGTCAAGCACATGCGACTGATAACGGTAACATAATTGAAATTAAAAAAAAAAGCACGACATACATGTTAAAAGATTTTAAAATGATTTCTGTAATTCATTTTGTCACAATCAGCCTGTTATTCAGGTTTTTGACACTTGGTTTGCTGCCAAGCATGATCGGCTTTACGATTTTGTTTTCCAATGTGTTTGTCCTTTCAGTATTTTCAGCAAACAACCCATTTGGCTGAAGCTCAATTCACTTAACATTCCAGTTTCTTCGGTTTAACGATCTTGAAACATAGCCTAATTTCTACGAAACGGAAAAAAGTAACAAGGCAGCTTTCTAATCGACGAGCCAATAGAAGTTTTTGGAAAGCAACTTGAAAAGATTTAATGTAAATGAAAGGCTTAATATTAAAAGTAATAATACACATGAGATCTCTAGAGACCCAATCGTTATGGGGAGGTGGAAATTATTTTGATTACAGCAGTTCTGTTTGAATTTAGCTTAAATAAACAAAGTAACCCAAATGCACAAGACCTATTTTTCTTTCTACTTAATCGGTATAAAGTTTATACTTTACTGTATAATAATTTACAGTAATTTTCAAAATATAAAGATTTAGTTTTTGAGCCAAAATCAGTTTAGCCAACTTTTGAGAAGTGTTTAGATTTTTCCATTTATTTAGTAAACAAGTAACGTTTTTTCAGGAATTTTTAAGGCTTCCAGTTTGTGAACACGTTAATATGCAATCGGAGAGAACAAAGTTAATGCACTGTTTTCCCTAAATTCATTTATTTGCAGATTTTTAAAAGAAGAACCGCTTAATATTTAATAAATAAATTCATTTTAAGAGATCTGAACGTAAGATTTTTTTACAATTGGGAAATGTCACCTATTCTAACCTAACCTAAAAGCAAAATGCGTGACAGTTCAATATGTACCATCACAGCTAATGACTATTGAAACAGAACTTTCCCAGATCCTCCTTACATTAATTAGGTACTTATATTACATGTGCAATTATTTCTTAAGCGATTTAATTCAATAAAAGGGACCTATTATTTATCTGGTATACACAGCGGATATCCCAATTTCAAATAAAACCACAATTGCTAAATTTGCCGATGATACTGTGATAATGGCTGTAAGTAAATCCCAAGCTGAAGCGACAGGAAATCTACAGTCAGCATTAAATCACATAACACAGTGGATAAAAGACTATGAAATTGAAGTCAACGAATTAAAGTCTACTCGTGACATTTTCATTGCGGTACATAGATCCAAGTTATGGGGTGTATCTTAATAATAAACGCATTCCACAGAGTAAATCTGCTAAATATCTTGGAATGCATCTTGATGAACGCCTTACGTGGAAGCATCACGTATGTAAGAAAGCAAAGCAAATCAAACAAAAACTGTGTGATTTTTATTGGCTGATATGAAAATCTCAGTTGGCCTTGTACCACAAGAGATTATTGTACATATCAGTAATTAGGCCTGTTTGGACATATGGTGCTGAACTTTGGGGGTGTACAAAACCCTCAAAATCCAGCGAGTACAAAATCTTATTATTCGTGCAATGACAAATGCAAGATGGTACCAGAGGAATTATGACCTTCATGCAGACCTAGATTTGACATATATAAAGGAGATAATACAAAACTGCACCTCTCGGCATGAGAAGAGATTACATCAACATTCAAACGTCGAAATCATCCAACTCTTAGATGTGGAATTGAACAAAAGACGACTTAAGCGTCATAAGCCGCATGATTTAGTTCGCTAAGTCCAACACATGTTAGATCAATGATATGTATTACTCATTTAATCTGTAAGATTAAGATTGAAATAAATAAATAAAAAAAAAATTTAACAAAATTTTGTTTTTGTTTCAGATAACAGCAGAAGACATAAGACTGACTCGCGAGTCATGGGCTGAGGTAGAGAAGGACTATGAAGGAACTGGAACAGTTCTATTTCAGGAGTAAGTGCAGTATATATAGTACAGTACTTCTGTCCTATAGTTCATTCCATATAACTTGAGAGCGGACATAAACATAGATAAGGAAAGAACATGCAGCTGGCATATTTCGTCCTAGCCTACTTAGTGCTATTCAAGCCTATTTATTAAGAATTTAAAGAAACCAAGTTCTTGGTATTCTAGACATTGGTTTTTCAAAAAACAGCCACACTGTAAATATTTAGCTTGAAGTATAACTGAGCTCAATTGTTTTAATTAAAACAATATCTAATACGCTCAATAATTACTGTTAATTTATGGAAAAATATGCTCCGCAGCGTTTATATATAACTATGGGTTATGACAATTTACACATTATTACCCATTAAAATTCAAACCCGGGGCTTGTGGTTTTTTTTAAACCCTGTGATAATCACTGATAAAAAAAATTAACTTTAAGAACTGGAAAAGAGGTACAAACAGTATATAGGGAATACAAGTAAATAATGTTCTTATGGAAAATGGGAACATGTCAGATCGTAAAGTTTACTACATTTTCAAGAAAGTAACACCTTGTTATCAATGGCACCCAGAAATTATACCACAATAATCTTGAACATTTCAAAATATTAAAGTAAGAAAAAAAACATGAAAACTATAATATAAAAAGCATACAAATACTTGAAAAATCACGAATTTTGTCATAACTTTGTTATTTTATATCGGATTTTTAAAAAATAGTTTAATTTTGTTCAAAATTAGGCAGTATATTATCTAATTGAAGTAATTTTCATAAAATATAAGATTAAAAAGTTATTCAAAATTAAAAAATTTTAAAGATAAAATTTATGTACTTTTTTAAACAGTCGTCGATACAGATACGTATACATGTGCCAAATTTCATGAAGCTACCTCGAACCAATCTCGAAATAAATTATTTCTTATAAAAAACAAATTGGCGGCCAGAGAGAAAACGAGGCGTTTTTGGACCTATGTTTATTGAAACTTTTCATTTTCACTTAAACTTTGATATGGGAATCACACCCTGAATTCTTACAACTTTTTTTCTAAACACTGTGTGTGTGTGTGTGTGTGTGTGTGCAAGTGCGTGCATGCATGTTAGGAATTTCAAGGTCCTAGGTCTGAGTTTTACCAAGATGGAATTTTCAATAGCTCATTTTTCAAAAAGAAATTTGCTAAAAATTGTCCAGAATCATGTGCATAATAATGTAGTCACACTTGGAAAAAATAAGTTAATTCCAAAATTATTCCAGAAAAAAATACTGACTTATCTACTAACTACCCAACAATGATCAGCAGTGGTCACCAAATCTCAAGCCTTGTGTATTAACTTTGATTGCAGGCTGTTCACCACGTTCCCAGACTACATAGAGATCTTCAAGAGGCTCAAATCTCCTGGTGAAGATGACCTGTTTAAAAGCCCCAGGTTTCGCAAGCACATGACTAGCGCTTTGTTGCCCTCAATAGCGGAAATGTTAAAAAATCTGGACAACGGAGACGCGCTCAAAGAACAACTTCTACTGATCGGCAAGAACCACAGAAAGAGAAAACTGAACAGAAATCAGTTTGAGGTAATTTTAGGAAGATCCTACACAATACTACAAAGTTAAACTAAGTTTGATATAAAATTGTTAGATTTTTTGTAAGAATTATTAAGAAAATGTATTTGCTCTCTAACCATCTAAGCGCTGCCCCTTGAAATATATTGCACATTATTAATTCGAACTTGATATTAATATGGAAACTAAACAGTTCGGTAACTACAACCTATTGTTTGATACAGTATCCAGTGACCTAACTTTGCTCTGTTGAAATTTTATATTTAGGTAGATACTCATATGGCCTGTGTTATTTGCATTATTATTAAAACAAATGTTCCCAAAGACGAGACCAATAACGATTACTTGAGCCCAAAAACGGTATACTTCGACGTTACATCGAAATTGTTACAGCTGTTTCTGAGAAAAAAACTTCTTTAAATTTTTTTACCGAAAAGCACATGAAGGCTTGATAAAATACACATCACCCATTCAGAATATATGTATTACAAATGAGAGAAAACTAAAACTAAAAACTAACAAACTAGATAACATTGTTTAAATATATACACTTAACAAAAATAAAAATAAAAATGTAAAAAAAAATTAACAACAAAATGGGTAGGCAAAACTGAAAAAAAAACGTTGCAAAACAATACCATAACTAAAATAGTTAAAATATATTTAGGCGACTTTAAGAGTTAAAACTCAGTCAATGATAAATGAATCACCCTAAAATTGCCTGTACGACAAACACCAAAAATTGATAAAACCAATATTCTACACAATTCTGAATTTAAAATTACTATTAATTGAACACTTATGTTATACTGCCATCATTTGTGCATTGAAAACAAACCAAGGCATGTCTAGAGCGTTAAACGATTCTCTCATTTTCAAAATTTATACAAATTGGCTCGTTTAATATTATACGATTCAATATTATTAATTAACTAAAATGCTTGTTAATGTTTTACAGTGGCACTTATAACAATTTATTGTTTGTTTTTAAAAAACCATTTTCTAGTTGATGGCAGATATAATTAAACAGGACACGACTTATATACAGGATGACCTATGTACCTTATCACAGCGTAAGAAAACAATGTTCTAGATCGTTTAAATAAAATTGTCACACAAATGTGTAGGCCATATTTTAATAGAGAATGTGTAACCTGATTCAATGAAAAGTTGAAATAAGGTAGAAAATGGCATAGATATTCCGCTAGTTTAAAAATGGCCACACATAAAGCTAGTCGGTCGATAATACAGGCTAGAATTATTAGATATTTCAGAAAAGTAACATAATAAGAACTATGCAACACAGCATCACAGTATGTTGACCAATAGTTTTACGTATGTTACTGTTAAGTTTATTAAATCTATTAATGCAACTTAAATTTGATAAAATCCTACACAATTCTGTGTTTGAAATTGTTAATGATGGAAAATTTATATTATTTACTGTTTATCCAAATATTTGCCACCATTTTTTTAATATAAAAACAGAGACATGTCAAAGAGTATGGATCAATTCTTGTTCTCAAATGCCTACTTTAAAACCTAAACTGCAAGTAGAACATAAACCAAAATGCCAAGGACTATGTTAAATATTTAAAAATTAAGAAAAAATCCTCACGGTATGGGTAAGAAACCCTAAATTAAAACTAAAACTACACATGTTCAGAAATTCAAGTTACCAACAAAATTAAAACAATAGCTGACAAATACTGTTATTAGGAAAGGGTGTATTCAAGACAACAGTAGTTAACTGACTGATGTCCATACAGGCCAACACTGGGTGGAGGGAAAATACCTGTTCAAGGTTATTGAACCTAACATTCCTTCTTTCTCAATTTTCTAACCTGTAATCTAGTAACAACTGTTTTTTCCTGTTCAATTGACACCTACCATTCCTTTATTCTCAATTTTCTAACCTGTAATCTAGTAACAACTGTTTTTTCCTGTTCAAGGTTATTGACACCTACCATTCCTTCTTTCTCAATTTTCTAACCTGTAATCTAGTAACAACTGTTTTTTCCTGTTCAAGGTTATTGACACCTACCATTCATTCTTTCTCAATTTTCTAACCTGTAATCTAGTAACAACTGTTTTTTCCTGTTCAATTGACACCTACCATTCATTCTTTCTCAATTTTCTAACCTGTAATCTAGTAACAACTGTTTTTTCCTGTTCAATTGACACCTACCATTCATTCTTTCTCAATTTTCTAACCTGTAATCTAGTAACAACTGTTTTTTTCCTGTTCAATTGATACCTACCATTCCTTTATTCTCAATTTTCTAACCTGTAATCTAGTAACAACTGTTTTTTCCTGTTCAAGGTTATTGACACCTACCATTCCTTCTTTCTCAATGTTCTAACCTGTAATCTAGTAACAACTGTTTTTTCCTGTTCAAGGTTATTGACACCTACCATTCATTCTTTCTCAATTTTCTAACCTGTAATCTAGTAACAACTGTTTTTTCCTGTTCAAGGTTACTGACATGTACCATTCATTCTTTCTCAATTTTCTAACCTGTAATCTAGTAACAACTGTTTTTTCCTGTTCAAGGTTATTGACACCTACCATTCCTTCTTTCTCAATTTTCTAACCTGTAATCTAGTAACAACTGTTTTTTCCTGTTCAAGGTTATTGACACCTACCATTCATTCTTTCTCAATTTTCTAACCTGTAATCTAGTAACAACTGTTTTTTCCTGTTCAAGGTTACTGACATGTACCATTCATTCTTTCTCAATTTTCTAACCTGTAATCTAGTAACAACTGTTTTTTCCTGTTCAAGGTTATTGACACCTACCATTCCTTCTTTCTCAATTTTCTAACCTGTAATCTAGTAACAACTGTTTTTTCCTGTTCAAGGTTATTGACACCTACCATTCATTCTTTCTCAATTTTCTAACCTGTAATCTAGTAACAACTGTTTTTTCCTGTTCAAGGTTACTGACATGTACCATTCATTCTTTCTCAATTTTCTAACCTGTAATCTAGTAACAACTGTTTTTTCCTGTTCAAGGTTACTGACATGTACCATTCATTTTTTCTCAATTTTTTAACCTGTAATCTAGTAACAACTGGTTTTTTTAACCATGAAAACTTCTGCCTAAACTTTAAAATTATTCTATTTTCAAATTTAAGTTCATTTTTACTAAAGGTTAACCAATTAGGGCTTATTTTTACACTGTTTTGACCGATAGGGTTGTCCAGTATTCTTAGGGATGAGACTTTACTTTTATTTAATATAAGTTACTCTCCCAGTGTATAATTTTTGCCTCTTCCCGATTAAGTTTAAGATTTTCGTACCACCTAACGTTATTTATTGTTTTTATGTACACAAATGTCAAAATAAACAGTAATAATAACATTTTACACAACTTCACTACTTCATCTGGAATTGATATAGTAAGTTCTTTTAACTTAAAAAGTAGATGTTGAAAAACGATATTTAATCTTATAAAGATAAACTAACTAGTGCAGCAATAAATTAAAAATAGTGTGATCTGAAAACCTGTAGTCAAAATAAACAAGTAATCTATATTTACAGAACATCAAAAACGTGATTGTAAAAACGTTAGAGATACGACTGGGCGACTCCTTCAGCGAAGAGATGAAGACAGCGTGGAACAAAGTGCTGACAGAGGGTTTCAAAGTGGTCTACCTCTCGTTGGAGAGCGAAGACTATTAAACTTAAGTATAACCTGACCTAGCATGAGCTACAACAAACTTATATATATATCAGATCGGATTCCGGTACGTTGACGGCGTCTTAAGAAATACTGAAAACAATTTTCGAGGACCAAATTTTTAGATTAGATAATATGTATATGCAAAATTAATACTTTCACAAATTGTATTGATATCTTTATTTCTCTGACAAAGTTTAGAGCCAATTTTCATGGCTCACAAACTGCATGCTTATTTTATGTCTACGTATGTAAGTCCACTATTTTTAAAGTTGTACTGTACCTTAGTGGTTAAGCATATTTTGTAAATAAACTTTATATTATACAATTATACATAGCCTGTGTTTATTTTAATAATTAGCAGTACCTACCGTTGCCTGTGAAAAATAATAAACATCTGTGAGCATGAGATTGAGAAATGAGAAACGTTTCTCTTTTTGTTTCTAAATTAAAATAATTTAAAAAAAAAGGATAAAATCATATGTAATTTTCAGCTAAATACTAGCTACATGCAGAAAATAAGTTCTTTTTGGTAATAAAACCATACAGAAAAACTACTGCAAAAATCATTTATTTGATTCAAGAACACCTACCGCATACGCGTCGAACTGAGACTGCAGAACTACAAATGAAACTTATTTTATGGACATACCGTGTTAAAAATTTCAGAACTCTATACATTTGGCTGTACATCACACAGTCACAAACTTTTTATTGATATGACCAAATATTTTTAGCAGTGGAGGCAAAACTAATAGAGTAATGATAGTTTCAGTACAGTAATTTGATAAACACCGTTGATCAGCTGTTTCAGCAAAATAGTTTATAATCCTGTTTTACGTTCACAAGTCCTCTAAACGTTTGTGGATGAGTTAAACAGTGTACAGTGATGTGTTCTTTGCTTTCCGAAAATGAAAACTGACCAATTTTTACCCTAACACGAACAGACAAAGTTTTTTGTCCATAGAAATGTTTTTAGACAGGAGTAGACAAATTTATAAGTAAAAATAACTTCCGAGAATGGATACAGCCGTAAACATCTCATGATTGAATTTTTCATGACCTTTTTATATACTTTGTATATCAAGAAAATGTTAGGGAAAAGAAAACAAAAAAGGATAGGCACTGCAGGATAGATTAGGAATATTTTATGAGAAAACGTTACTGAAAACATAGAAAAAAAGGATAGGCACTGCATAGCTTAGGAATATTTTATGAGAGGTTTCATCATAAATAAAATCCGTCACTACAGCAGTGGTTGCAGTAACTTTTTTATTAAAAAATGTACTAAATTATCTTATTGGTGAGATAAACAACATCAGCAGGTAACATAAATTTAATATTTACTGTCATTTTTGATCTGAAATGTATATATACATACATAACACAAACTTTTACAATACAATTTACACATAAAACAGAATATGTTTTATACGTTCAAAGATTTCTTCCATGAGTGGATAACAGTGCAATATTCTAAACTGCTTTTTTTTAAAAAAAAAAAAGTTACCGGCAACAGGCCTAACCTGTTATGTGATGTAGCCACAGACAGCCAACTTTGTCAGCAAAGATTGATGAGAACAGAATTGAGTCTGTTGTCTAATAGGACACTTGGTTATGCTTGTTACATCACAGAAGAATGATCTCATAATGGAAAGTACTCCTAATTAGTCCCAATCCTCATTTTCTTGAAAAACCCTCTCTTGGCTCCTGGCCTGAACTGCGTTACCATTCTTGTTTTCCTCTAAACTGTCTGCAAGTAAAATACCTATTTATATAAATCATTGTTTCAATTAAATTATTAATTAATTTAATTAATTCAAATAGTACCATTGGCTGGTATTTAATTACTATATATACTAATGTTTAATTCAATACTTGTATTTTAATATTACTGTACATATCTTCCAAAGTAAAATTGTTGCCAAACAATGTAGGCTTACTATTTCTTGTCAATATGAACTTCTCTTAAAATAGACATTACAGTTATGTTTGTATTAATTATTAATAAAACAATGTCATTAACTATATTTATGTTATTTAATATAATAGGCCTATAAAATTAATGACTGAATTCTAACTCAAATCGTATCTTATTGAAATATTTATATTTGATACCGGTTATATATGTATAACCGGATTAAATTATGTTGCAGTATCTACTATTTACTAAAAATAGGGCCTTTTATTTAATAATATTTACATATTATAATTGGTTTAGATTGTCTTACCTATCCAATCAATAATTATTTGTTTTGCATACAGTAATAATTTAAATATTACTTTCAACAATATTTTTATTTAGCAATCAGCTGTTTTGGCTCAAATAATTATTTGTCACATATGCCTACATCGTGCCACACTCTCACAGGGACATTTTAATACTGTTCACAAATCCTTACTGGATTTAAGTAGGTATTATTTTATTGTAAAGCCTTTAAATGGAAAAGTTTGAGGTATGGGAGTTCCCTGGTGTTCTAATGAAACCCACATATGTGGTTTTCAATAAGCAGGTCCTTTTTTTTCGATACAAAACTGATCAGAATGTTTAGCGTAATAATATACGAAAGATTACATTAAGCATAAGTTCAACTGTTGTATAAATCCAATACGGGAGAAAAACTCATAGTAATAATAAAGTACATAATTATTTGATATTTTTTCAAGAAATTAAATTTTTGTATACAGTATTTCACAAGTACAATTAAAATTAATCACAGTAATGAATGAACATGCCCGTTTGTAATGTTATCAGCGAATTTCTATTTGAGCATGAGCTATTGGAGTGGCCATCGTAGCAAGACCCAGACCCTTGAATGAGCACTATAACGTTCACATTTTTAGTCATATTCAATTCAAAATCAGCACAAAAATTTATTTTGTTAATAGCTCGGAATATTTGGCTCTCCAGTTAAATCTTTCTAACTATTCTAAAACGCAGAATATTCATAACTTTTTTTATATTACATTATTTTGAAAATCACATTCTACTATAGTAATAAACCACAAAATCACTATAAAATTATCATTCAAAATTAAAGCATTAATTTATGCAAATTTTAATGCTGATTGCATGGTTACATCCGTCATTCATGTGGTTATAATTTAACCAATTTGTTCAAAACAAGTGTTTGTACTGACATCAGTATCGCAGTGAGGATGACAATAAAAGGAAAGACTTGACTTTTGTTGTACGTAGAGGGAATACAAACAGCGACCACAAGCTAAACCTCGACCATAACCTGTTCGGAATGTAACTGTACCACTGTGTGAAAGCACTTATTTATGTCCTTGCACTTACTTGACACTCTGACTTGTGCACCACTTTCATCTTCTTCAGGAATGGATTCGATGCTCAATTTAGAAACACTCGATCTGCAAAAAAATAAATTAATAACTTATGGAACAGGTACTTGTAGAAGTTACAATCTACTTTTAAAAACAACTATTAGAGTGAGCCTGATACAGGCTATCACGAATACCTAGGGTACAATGTTCTACACACAGTACTGGGAGTGAGCCGCCTCGGTGGTTTAGTGGATAGCATACTAGGCTTTCACCCCGAGGACCCAGGTTCGATTCCTGGTGAGGGCTTGGCATTTTCATACGCTATACATCATCCCATCGTCTGCATTAGCCCAAGTGTGCACAATAGTCGGACGTTAAAAAAAAAAAAAAAAAAAAAAAAAAAAAAAAAAAAATACTGGGAGTGAGGTTCACAGATAGTCTATTACAATCAATTAGTGGGCCCGTGCGGCCTTATTTGGAAAAAGAAACAAATAATGTACAACACTGTACAGCATGAAGTTGAACAGTGTTATAACACCTCTTTGTAAATAATATTCATAATGATCTGTAAAATATATGGCAATCATAACTTTCCTTGTTGGTATACAAAAGTAAAGAAAATGTGGTTAGGATTTTTTTTTAAATTACTATCCGTAATTGAACGTAAAAAAGCAAAAATTCTGTAAATACAACAATTCAATACTTGTACTTTGGCGAAGATTACTTAGACTTCTAAGTAAAATAGTTGTAAAATTTTTTTTTGTTGGTGTTTAACGTCTGACTACCTGGGCTAATGCAGACGATGGGATGATTTATAGCGTATGAAAATGCTAAGCCCTGGCCGGGAATCGAACCCGGATCCTCGGGATGAAAGCCCAGTATGCTATCAACTAGGCCACCGAGGCTGCTGTATTGCCGTTCAGTCAGTATTGCAAGAACCAGTCAGCAACTACACTCTTATCGCTAAAAAAGTTGCGCCATCTTGAAACGGAAGGAATGGGAAAAATCTTACACATACGTCATTTGGGCTTTGTACAAGGTACATTCGTACCAAATTTCAGAACAATCAGTCTGTACGTTTGGCCAAAACTGCGTAACAAACATGCAAACCAAATGCCGAACGGTCGAGTTGGAACAGAGGCCTCGCTGCGTTCTGTCAGTTAACATTACGCTTATAGTTGTCAAACCATGTAGTTCTACTATTTCTTGTCATTTTTAACTTCTGTTAATAAAGAAACGTCCTTTATTATGTTTAGATTATTTAATACAAAAGACCCTAATTTGATCTATTTTCATATTTAAAACTATAACATATAAAATTAATGACTGAATTTTAATGCTGTATTATAAAACTTACTACAGTCAAATTTTACATTACACACCTAAATTAGGCTACAGTATTTACTAAAAGTTGAGTCTTTTATTTTTTGCATGACGGCGATGATAACCTTAACGGATTTTCGCCAGGAAAAAAAAATATTTAATAACATTTACATATTAGAATTGTCTTACCAATTCTGGTTTCAAAAGTGATTCGGTCAATAATTATTATTGAACAAAAAGAGTTTAGGTTAGGAAAAGAGGTTAGGACATCTTGTATTTTTAAGAACCTGTCTGTAAATAAATGTCAGTATTTACTGTTTCCTAAAACCAAATTTTTTACTTAATAACATTTACCTATTAGACTGAACTAGATTGTCTTACTGATTTTACTTTTAAAACTGATTAGGTTAATAATTATTTAAGTCTTGGGTAATAATTTAAATATTACTTTCAACAATGTTTTTTTTGCAATCAGCTGTTTCAGTATACAGTTAGTTATTTGTCACATATGCCTGCATTATGCTAGTTTTCAAGGGAACACTTTATACTGCTCCTAAGATTTTGTTTACAAACCTTTTATTGGTTTTAAGTTGGTTTTATTTCATTGTAAAGCCTGAAAATAGAAAAGTATAAGTCATGAGTGTTCCCTAGCGTTTTGTTCAACCTGTAGGTACCTCATATACGTAGTTTCAATAACTCTAGTTCTTATTTTTGGTATAAAACTGATCAGAATGCTTAGCGTAATAATAAATGAAATTTAGCTACTTGTATAATGTAGTAGGTTACAATGTTGTATAAATAAAATATTTTGATAATCCTATTCACCTGCCAACACTTCGTTTCCTCTTTAGTAATGGAGACTGTGTGCTCTGCTTG
This sequence comes from Callitettix versicolor, assembly GCA_022606455.1. Taxonomy (NCBI): domain Eukaryota; kingdom Metazoa; phylum Arthropoda; class Insecta; order Hemiptera; family Cercopidae; genus Callitettix; species Callitettix versicolor. The sequence goes on along the minus strand of CM040186.1, from coordinate 15,688,752 downwards.
TCCTGCAATTTCCTCTTTTTGGCCACTTGTATACTCGGTGACTGATTACCGTAGGTAGAGTTTGTGATTTGACTAGAGTTGGTGTTCTGTACTAAGGCGATGTAAGAGTAATATGTCATCACAGTTACACCGTTATGCTGCTTCCTTTTACGCACTAGGTTTCGTGTAACACTCAGAGTGTGCTCTTTGTTGTGCAGAGATATGTATGCAGTTGTTTCTGTCAGCCAGGTGATATAGATGCTTCCTAAAAAACAAACATAATTAACGTTCAGTGAAACAATCAGCAGACCGACTGAAATAAATTGATACTTAATCAATTTTCAACTGATTTTAAAATTTTAGTCTTAACTTTTTCAGTGCCCACATGTGGTTTTATCATTTGTTTTATAAAAATCTAACCTCAGTATTCTTTAACTCTTACAATTTAAAAATAAATAAATAATTTAACATACAGTTTATTAATAATTTACACTAAAACATTAATAACGCAACTAGCCAACGTCTTGTGATACTTGGTAAAATGTCAAGGTTGAATGAATGAATTTGAAGTTACACTGTAACCTTTGTAGATCTATTGTGCCCTTTTTCAATATTCCTGAGATGATCAGTTACATCTAGAATTTGGAGAGGATTCAAATTCTCCTTACTACTAACTGGTGCCTTCCCAGTTTCTTATTGAGGTGCTTGCACTGCTAATTCCATTAAATTTTTCTTCAATTTGACCCTCATTATAGATGTTCAGCTCCATATGGCCAATCTTCTTGATGCGCTGTGAGATCCTGCTCTTCTACTTTTACATTCTTACTTACGGGAACGCCCACAAGTAGCTAAGGATATGGGTCTGCCCATACAGAACCCTTCATGCATGCGTAAGGCTAAGGTGAAATAGGAGGTCAATGGGTTTCTGTTCGTTTCATACACCATTAAATTAGATTAGATTCAAACTAGAGGAAGGGATAAATAATACAACCTCAGGCACTGTGGTCAACAAACCTATTGTGCAATTAAAAACCTCTTGAGTACTAGTTCAGCAGATTGATGCCCTCATTCTGGTGAATATCCCTGGTCCTGGAAACCAAAAACCCCTAGCCTTCTACTAACAAGTTGGTGTCATTAACTCAATTAGCATAGATTGCTTTACACTTTAGAGTTAATCAAGCTATGCAGAGTAATGAATGAATGTGTGTGTGTGTGTGTGTGTGTGTGTGTGTGTGTGTGTGTGTGTGTGTGTGTGTGTGTCTGTATGTGTGTGTGTGTATGTGTGTGTGTGTGTGTCTGTGTGTGTGTGTGTGTCTTAAGTAGATGAGTGAGAGTAGTATCAGATAGAGATACGGTTGGATTGTTAAACCCATCAGCTGCTCACTTCATCTGTCTCTTTCCGAGCTGTCTAAGGCGCTATAACTGACCAGTTGTACATGTTAAAAACGAATGTGTTTGAATCAATAGACTTCGTGCAATACAAGCTTAGTAATTGCGACAAACATTACTTAGTGTAAAACTGATTTGGAGAAGTTTGGAAAACATGTGAATGATCTGCACTTTGCTAAGTGAATTGGAAAATACTGAGAGGGGGTATCATGTCAGAATGCTGGGATTTCTACTCAGACTAGTAAGAGAAAAACACAAAAAGAACAGATCCTTAGACAGTACAGGATTTCTTTGACCACTACGCCCTATCTGAAGTTGTGTTGAATGCCGCCAAGATTATTTGCATGGCTTCACCATGCCATAGTTACATGGTATTAAAATACTGCCGCAACCTACAAGCCTTTTTTTGACTCAATACACACAACCTATCACAATTTACTAATATCAAAGATAGAATAATTATTTACATTTAATTTTCTTCAGAACTAAATGCAGTACAACTTCTGTTTACAAAACCTTGATTTATTTTGTTTCTAACGGTGTTTTTACCTTAAATTTAAAAAACGGTTTTGTTTTTATAAACAATTTTAAATAGAAAAATTTACAAGTATATGATTTTTCTTGTACCTAAGCTTTATACCTTATTTTCTAATCAATTGCAAAAATTGTGTTTTTAAAAAGATGCAATTTCTACTTGTGTTTTTAATGAAAATACTAAAATACTATACTGCCTTATATAGTATCGCACAACTGTCATAACAGCTGTTTGTAACTCTGCCTAACATTTGTTGATACAATAGCAAAATTAAACACTTGACACATTAACCGAAAGCAATGCAGGCTAGATGTATTTACTCACACATGATTGTATGATACTATCATATTCTTAGTCAGTAATCAGCCTTATGGATAAAAAAGTGTAAACTTAGCGTAAAGCGTTACAAACTCATGTGAGACATACTACAGCAAACCAAAATTCATTAGTAACATTAATTTCCATGTCTAAAATTTTAAAATATTGTAATAAATGATTAGAACAATTCCTTTCATTTGCATTTTGAAAATTATATGTAAAAAATTTATGAAATAATTTATATTCTGTAAGCTGATTATCAGCCTTTTCATCGCCTAAACAACATTGGAACTGAGTGGCACAATCTAGTTCCGCTTACTAACACCCAAATAGCCATACTAAAAATTCCTGAACTTATCTCCTGGCTTTAAAACAGACTACGCCTGTGAAACCTAGTTCACTCTTGTCAACCAATACTCACTTTCAATTGGTTCACAATATACACGTCTTAGGTCTATAATATGTTAGATTAATACATTACTGCCAACGCATTACTTCAATCTCCCGTACATAAGAGCTTTATTCTGATTGGTGCATTTTTTCTAATTTTAACAACTGGAAAACAAACGGAATTTTGAGAAATTATGGCTCCCACCATAATTTCGAGTATAAATACAGGTTGAAAATTGTTGTTCGCAGAACATCGAGGAAGACCATCCACTAAAGAACAACTACAAAGCAGCCTACCAACACCCGGAGTTATACAAGACACTACAACTTGCTCGGGAGAAAATCGGAGCAATCCAGCCAATTCTACACAAGAAATTAATTTCTCTCACCATTCCGAAAAGGAAAAGTGCCTTGCCAGTTGGCAGCCAACCTGATAAGTACCCAGACTTCTATTTCTTCCGGAGACTACAACAGCCTGTTGTAGTTCAGAATCACCTTTAAAAGCCAATTAAATTGCCTTGTGGTATTCAAAAGGTTAATTTTGTCCATAACCCTATCTTAGAGAAAAACAGATGTATATATTTAAAAATTCCTAACCAAACAAATAATTATACAATTCAAATTACTGAAGTTAAGATTCCACATAATGGCAATGCTAAAATCACATATCAACGTCTATAGGTATATTTACAAAGAATAAAAGACCACTCACCATATGGATTAAATAAATCGTTAATCTCATGGGCAGTCCATTTTTTTGGAAAAGTAACGTGAAACACATGGTCTCGCTTCACCTCAGCTGAAATTTTAAATAAAACAGTTAAATACAGTACCACCGTGTAGCTAGGAAACTGATGTATATAGCCTAGTAGTGTACTTACGATCAGAACCTTCCAGATTCATGTATGAGTCGGGTATTTTCATCAGGAACAATCTGCAAACATGCATACGATTATTTACATATATAAAACATGTTTTTGACAAATGTAATAAGATGAATTTGGTATGAAGTATTTGTTTCACATGTTAACTTTCAGATTTTACATGATCCGATACCAGTCATCTGGCAGTGTAATCTTTTAACACGTGTATTTCAAATGACAACTAATACAATACTTCAAGGAAATGTTTCGTTTAGTTACCAAACCTACTAACCTCAATACTTACTTCACAAACTAAATGTAGTAACTTAAATTTTACTTCAATTTTGAATATAATTAATGCAAATGCAACATGCAGACAAACGTTCAAAATACCACCCTTACAAATTTAACAGATTTATTCTTTTTTTTATGTATTAAAATCATTATTCAAAACATCTCAGATCTGTTTGATCCCAAACAGAATAATTTGATGTTTTAAGCCCAGTAAATTACTTAACTGTCAAGTTTGACAAAACAAATTATATATATTTTAGTTTAAATAAAAGAAAAAGTCAGTGAATTTAGTCCTACAAAATTTCTTGGTTTAGTAATTGACAATAAACAGCTGGGAATATCATGTTGACAGTGTCTGCAAAAAAACTTTGGGCAGGGATTTTTGTTATCAGAAATATTAAAAATTACTGCATGCTTTCCACAAAATTAACAACTTACTATGGTGTATGTATATATATATATTGCGCGCCTAGCTTTTGCAGATGACCTAGCTATACTCACAGATAATGAAACAACAGCGATTAAAGAGATGGAAGTCCTAAAGGAATGTGCAGAGAGGGTCGGTCTACAGATCTTGTTTAAAAAACCGAATTCTTCTGTTCAAAATTAAATATTCAAGAACTAAACACAAAATATGGTAAGATAAACAGAGTCAAGCACTTCAAATATCTGGGAGAAATTCTTGAACCCACAGGTGGCGAGAAGGCTGCGCAAAGGGTTCGGCTACTGAGAATGAAGAGGGCTCTTGGTATAACGCGTGATATCTACAATAAGAGATGTATGTCGACGCACACAAAAATCAGACACTACAACACACTCATAAAACCAAAGGTATTATATGCAAGTGAGACGCTAGCACTCCACACAAAAGCTACCATGGAGGATATTTTGAAGGAAGAACACAAAATCTTGAGGAAGATCCTTGGCCCGAGATTAACAGAAGATAGATACAGGTTGCACTCCCGGAAGACCACAGAGAAGATATCGAACCTGGCAGCAGATATCAGAAGAAGGAGGCTTCGGTTCTATGGACACATCAATAGACTTCCAACGAGACTTGCCAACAGAATCCTTAAGTACATACAAGGAGTCAAATCAACAACGTCGTGGATAGCACAAGTCAGAATAGACCTACATGACGCAGAAATAGACTCAACAGACGTTGAAGACAGGAACGCATACAGGAGAAAGATGCTTGGTTGGAAGGTCTCAGAGAATGAAATCCCAAAGAGAGCAGGGGTAAAATGGACGGAGGAGCGGAAGAGGATCCATGGGGACAGGATGAGGGAGGTGTGGAGGATTAGGGGGGCAAGACATAAGTCGGAGTGCTTTGCGTGATCCAACAGGGTCTATGCGCAGATAATAATAATAATAATAATAATATATATATATATATATATATATATATATATATATGTATATGCTCACCTGCACTGCAGAATGTAATATTTTTTGTTTCTCAATGTTTCACTTAAAAAGACTATTTGTATTACAAAAAAAAGTAATGACTTGTGGCTAGCATAAACAAGTTGGAGACTTGCTGAAGTGCTTTAGACAGCTGGAAGTCTACACTACCTAGATTGTATATTATGGATCAAATATAAGTGGCGTACTACTCTGAATCTACAAAGGACAGTCTAGGGAAAAGAGTCTATAGGTGCAAACCAAAGAATCATATGGAATGACTGGTTGCCTAGGTGGCAGCTAGACAGACAATGAAGAATTTCCACACGAGAAGTTACTCAGTAACTGCAAGGACAAAGGCAGTCAGTACACTACTTCTGCATAGCATAGACACTTCCCTTTTGAGAATATCTTGGGTTAAAATAATTTTGGGTAATAACATTTTAATATTTTCCGTAAAACATTCAAATACTTTGCGTAAAGATAGTGTTCAACCTTTGGTTATGGTATAGTAAAGAAACAGTCAAATATATAGCCTAGTGAGAATATAGTGCAATAGTTTATTGATCGCAGGAAGAATCAATATTTCAAAGAAGCATGATCTTATTTATAATTTAATCTTATAATTTATTTTTATACAACGGTGGCCGCCTCGGTGGCCTAGTTGATAGCGTACTAGGCTTTCACCCCAAGGACCCAGGTTCGATTCCCGGCCAGGGCTTGGCATTTTCATTTGCTACCATCGTCTGCATTAGCCCAAGTGTGCACAATAGTCGGATGTTAAAAAAAAAATAAATAAATAAAAAATACAAGCAACAGGAAATTTGGATGAACCTGTTTCAACGTAACAATAAAATTGGAAAATTATACAAGAATAGCCCAAATTTTGTCATACTATAATACAAATTTTTAAAACTAAAAAAATGTAATGGATAGAAACGAGTTCAGTAATACATACATTATGTGTTGCTGTGTTTTATGAGGTTTTATGGCATTGTAAGAATAACAAAAAGCAAAAAATCACCTGTCACTACTTTGCTGGTACTGACCACTAGGACTGCCTTAGTGCAACATATTTCACTATCGATATCACCAGTCAAGGGTTAATAGACTCTACTTTCATAACATTTTAATAAACATAAAGCAAGATACAGTGCTTTCAACTATGAAAATATAAGATACTTACTTGTTAATGAACTTCTTGAGAACTGGTGAAGTTGGCAATACTGGAGTCTTGGCCGGAGTCTGCAGCGAACCTTAAATAACACAAATTTAAGATGTACTGTAGTCAATCATAGTTAAACCGTAGTTAAATTATTTCTAAGCAGATGTTAAATACAGAAGTAACACTGTGTTATGTTATAGAAATAAAAATTGTCCTGAGTTGACAGAAACAAGCCTTTGATTGATGCGAGTTTGGTTTTGTAGTACAATCACTTCCATGATATTTCTTAGTTACCTTTTCTCAGAATGCCCACTCCTATTCCCTAAAAATATACAGTATTGATTTGTCCTATTTGTATACATGTGACATAATTACACTTGTATTAATTTAGTTAGAATAAAGTGTGACTTCTGTTCTGTGAATTTTATTCATTCTTCATCTTTAGCACATTAATAGTGACTATTCAATTACTTTTTCCTATGTAACAAATTAAAATGTTTTCCATAAGTATTGTAAACACTGACTCGCACAGCAGTCTGCTCAGATAACAGTCTTAGTTCTGGAACGAATTAAGACCTTTAACCGGGGTGCCACTGTAATTCGATTGTTCTTAATAACTGAACGAAGATGTTAAATTTAGCTCTGCTACCATTATGCACAATAGTTGCTTGCTTACCCAGATAATTAGACAGTGTTATGAACACGACACCTGTGATGTATGCGTCGTAGCCGGCTTCATGCGATTTTTCATCTTGTAGTTTGTATCCGCACACCTCGTCTTCAGCTTCTGTAATACCCATTAGAAACATATAAATTCAAATGGACACAACTCTTATAAAAACTGCTTAAAATTACGTTTTAATCTGTTCTTACCGACTGCGACAAGTTGGAATGGAGGATCGCTTACTGACGCCAGGATATGACTTAGTACGCTGGACGGAACCTTCTCTCTAATGTCAGGGTAAGAACAGAGGTACTTGGTGTCCAATATTCTGAAAACAAAGTTTTTATATTTTAACTTACTGTCTTTTATTAACAAAAAGTGGTAATTATGCAAAAGCTACACACATTGGCAACATCAGATATTAACAATCTTCAGATAAGCACGCCTCTCCGACACGTTTAATAAAATGTCACTGTTTATATAACATTAATATTTTTAAAGATATACAAAAGCAAAACATTTATATCTTCATATTTTATTACACTGTAATTAATTTGAAAGAGATTCTGTTTTCAGTTTTTAGTAAATTTCCATGAATTTATGGGTGCTCCATCATGGTAAGACCCAGACCTAGGACCTTGAAATGAATACCAATCCTAACCTCTAGAACACTTTTTTTGAGGGATTGTTAAAATTTGTTGTGTGTGTGTGTGTGTAATTGCCACAATTTTGGTCTGACTTGATTCAAATGTTGACACAAAAACTGATTCTGGTAATAGCTTACAGAAGTTCTTTAACCATGAAAATTCATTGACAGTTTCAAAATGGCAGCCATTTCTAAACTTTAAAAATTCATACCGTTTTTTTAAAATTTTATCTGACTTTATCATCTTAACTGGGGTTAAAAACAGCAAAAAATTAGCATTTTAAATATCAGAAATTCACTGAAATTAACAAATTTTTTTGATGGCAGTCAGGTTTAGTTTTTATATTTTCAATGCAATTTGAAATTTTAAAAACCTGTTATACGCACATTTTAAAGCTAATTATAACAGTGAAATCAGAATTTCAAAAATATTAAAGAAAAAAATACTTTTGGAAATTCGCTTCTATCACATATGAGAGACAGTTGTGTATGACGATTATTTTTTCAATAAACAAAACTAGCTTTCAGAATTGGTGGTTCTGGTAAAATCCCTAGTTTCCCAGGTCAAAAATGAGATTACGCCACCTCTGCCAGTGGTGTAGCTCTCTCTCCCTCCCCCCTCCCATTCTACAGAGCAACACCAAGAAAACCAAATATCTGTGTGAAATGCAAGAGAAACAAATGTTTAGAACACAGTCACTGCTATTAGGACTAAAATTCATGTAAAATAATTTCATGTTCTACTTAAAAAAACAAATTTAATCAAAATTGCATATAATTATCTATGGATATTTTCATTAATAATTTATCACAGCCAACTTAAAGTAACTGATACTTTATAAAATAACAGTGTTACGACCCAGAGGTCTGGTATTTCATTAATTGATAGTAAATTCAATTGTCCACATAATGTTAAAAATAAAACATCAGATAAGAAACCAATGTCAGATAATCAGAACAACACATCAGATAACAAATTTAAGCACATACGAGGTGTTCAGAAAGTAACGAGAATTTTAATTTTTTGAACAAAATATTTATTTATTCTTTTACAATGATGTTCTTGCCTTCAAAATAGTCCCCATTGGAGATTATGCACTTGTGTCACCGCTTCTTCCAATCCTCGAAACACTTCTCAAACTCGATCTTTGAGATAGCCTTTAGTTCTTTCAGCGATGCGCTTTTAATGTCATCTAAGACGGCCCTTTAAGGTTCTCTTTATTTTTGAAAATGGGAAAAAGTCACACGGAGCCATGTCTGGCGAATATGGAGGCTGGGTCATCGTTACAGTACTGTTTTTGGCCAAAAAAATTCACGAACAAGCAATAAAGTGTGAGCTGGTGCATTAACGTGGTGCAAAAGCCATGAATTGTTTTTCCACAGATCCGGGCGTTTTTTTTCCGGATTGCTTCACACAAACGGCGTTGAACTTGTAAGTAGTAGTCCGTATTGACCGTTTCACCTGGTGGCAGGAATTCATGATGCACTATGCCATTAATATTAAAGAACACTGTGAGCATAACCTTCACGTTCGACCGCACTTGTCTAGCTTTTTTTGGTCTTGGCAAGCCAGAATGCCTCAACTGGGATGATTGAGCCTTAGTTTCGACATCATATCCGTAAACCCATGTTTCATCATCTGTTATAATACGTTTCAGTAATTATGCATCGTCGTTGACTTCATTTAGTGACTCCTGAGCAACTTCCATTCGCCACTGTTTTTGTTCAAAATTCAACAATTTTGGAACAAATTTTGCTGCCACGCGTTTCATACACAAAACATTAGAAACAATGTCGTGACATGATCCAATTGATATGCTAACATCATCAGCGACCTCTCTAATTGTGATTCGGCGATTGTTCATAACCATTTCTTTCACTTTTTCCAAGTTTTCATCGGTTGTTGATGTGCTGGGGCGTTCAGAGCGTTTGTCATCTTCAACGCCTTCATGGCCTCTTGGAAACGCTTATACCACTCGTAAACTCTCTCATAGCAGACTCACCACAGGCCTTTGTTAACATTTCACACACTTTGCTACACTTTATTCCATTTTTTACGCAAAATTTGATACAATTTCTTTGATTCATTTCTTTTAAGAAACGAAAATCGCCGAGCTCATAAAAGCATGTCTAACCTTAGTGGCTGTCACAAGGTCAAAAATGAAAACAGCTGAAAGTTTTATCATAATTCAAGGGCATGTATACCAACATAATAAAAAAAAAAGTTTGACAATCGGACTCTCCAAGCCCGCGAAATAAAAAATTCTCGTTACTTTCTAAACACACCTCGTATGTTCTGTTCAATAGGAGCTCCTGGCACTTACTATATTAGTTAAAGGTTAATTACACAATGTACTTTTGATTACATTTGTTTTCTTCAAATATACAGTTTAAAAAAATCTATAGTACTAACAGTAACTGAACACTTGGTGTAGTTTGACAATGATGTCGACAAAAAAGCGTGTCGATTTTGACAGAACTTTGATTAAAAGAATCAATACACTATTAGGCTATTGTGTAATATTATTTGTTTAACACAATCATAGTACAATACTGTTAAAACATATTTGAAACTGACTGGTAATTAATATTGAAAATTTAATATGTTAAGTTATTATAAGTCATGATTAAAAGAATCAATATACTATTAGGCTATTGTGTAATATTATTTGTTTAACACAATCATAGTACAATACTGTTAAAACATATTTGAAACTGACTAGTAATTAATATTGAAAATTTAATATATTAAGTTATTATAAGTCATAATATAGTCCTCAAAATGATTTTATGGAAAATGTTACAAGAAAACCGAGGGATCGTAGATTGCTTCTAAGATAGACCTGCGGCGCGATGCGGTCACAAAGTTTTCGCAAAACGTACTGATATACATAATTTACGGCATTATATTAAACTGACATAAATGATATGTAACGGTTTGTAACTACAGTAGAGGCAATCAGTTCTCCCACTGGCATAATGGAAATGATTTTCAATCAGTAGTTTTTTTTATCTTGAACATTTTTGAAAATTCGATTTTACTATAATCAGAATTAAAACACACTGAACTGTACCTCTAGCGTGTATAAGTTCTATGGGCCAAATGTGATCGCTAACAAAACATCGGATTGCCCTCCTCATCCCCTTTCGACACTTTTAATAATAGGGGATGGAGTTGTGACAAGAGTTGAGTTGTACGGAATGTCGAGTTTTCGGACACTACTGTACGTATATAAATCTGTAAGCTGAAAAGAAAAAGAATAAACATGACGTGTCAATGTTTTTAATTAGAAAAGCATAGAGTGAAATTAATTGGTCGACTAATCTACCATCTATAACGACTGTCCTCGAACACATGCAAAGCTGTTTATGCTAGTACAATGAGCTCATAATAATCCATCAATTGTAAATAATTCAGGGATGAAGTGTATATGGTACCGAAAATATTGCCATTTCTGACTGCGTACGTAATGGTTGTACGTTAAAAACAGCACTTACTGCCCTAAATTTCACCCTTTCCATTAACACCGATCCCTCATCTTAGTCTAACTGGCAAAAAGTGTGAATATTAAGAAAGAAAAATAATCTAAACAATTAATGATTGCATAGATATACAATTATTTTAGTACTGAGTGAACTATCTTCTAGCTGACCTCGGGAACAGACAATGTAGCATGTCCTTGAAGTCCTGATAGTCCTCGGGCAGAGGTAAACAGAACCTGTGCAGGACGTGACATAGATCTAGCAGCATGTTGTGCCCCACTATCAGCTTACCCTAAACAGAAAGGTTAACATTTCATTATTTTCGGCGACCATGAAATAACACTAAATGAGTTGTTAACTACGATCCGTGAAACAAGTGACCACAACGGCATCCAAGAGGACTATTACAGAGATTTAGTGTTATTTACTTACTGAAGAAGATCGTTTAGATAAGTAAGAGAGAAATATATTGTGCAATAATCTTGTTACCGATTCCAGCACTGTCTTTCACAAATTTTTTAAAATGTGTTTCACACATGTAACATAAGTCGCAGACTTATTAAAGTATTAAAAACTTCAAAGAGTGCACGAATAAGTGTATTATAAATGCTGACTGGCACAGCAGTGTGCGCATATATAACAGTCTTAGTTCTGGAATGAATTAAGGCTGTTATGTTAACCGGGGTACCACTATAATGCAAATGATGGTCGAATGATGTTACATAGTGTTGCTAATCCTTTTCATGTAAATCACCAGAGACGTTACAAAACTTCAATACACTTCCAACACAAACACCCATAGTTGTCAGACGGTTAAACATAAGAGTTTTATTTTTTCACAAAACATTTGGTAAGTAAAAGTTTGTAAGTTACATAATAAAAAGTGTTGGTTCCTGTTTTTTTTTTTGTTGCTTTTTAAGAATAAACATTAATAATGAGATCAGGAAAACACATTTTATATTTTCCAAAAAAAAAAAAAAAAAAAGTTTTTGTGTAGTGTATAGCATCACTTACAGTAAAAATATAACATTTTTAATGACATAGTGTAAAACATTCAACACCATAATAGTAAGCAATTCTTTTGCAAAATATAGGGCAAGTGATTTCTTTTCTTTTTTACATTCCAGCTTTTGCAATTTTAGCCCAATTTGATTCAAACTGTAAACAAAAATTGTTTTCAGTGAAATGTTAAACAAATAATCAAAACAATCTGTTTTCAACTACTTCATTTACCATCTCAATCAATATAAAAATCTGCATAAATTAGCATTTACAATTTTTGAATTACAACTAAATGAATTCATCAGAAGTTCATTCTTGTTTTTTCAATCTTTTAAACATTTTAAATATTAATTTATTCACATTTCAACGCTGATTACAATGGTGATATATATAAAAAAATATTAACATAAAAAAGTTACAAATTTTTTAACCATCCAGGTATTGTATAGCCTATTAAAAGTTTGTTTATATGATTTTATTACATAAAAATTCACTTTGTTCACGTCACTGTTACAGCTGTGTGCCGTGATTATTTGTAAACAATATGTTAGTATAACAAAGTGCAAAAATATTACCGACTCAGACAACGTTCTGATGAGATGAGCAAAGCCCACAGCTTCATCGATCTCCAAATCCTCTTTCGCACACCTCTCTTGCTCCAGTCTCTCTCTGCCTTCAGGTGTTTCCCGCCTAGCTACGATCCGGCCTTGTTTGGTTTCCAGTGATAAACTGTCACGGGAAAATTTTTTCCACGCTTCTTGGTAAATCAACTTACGTACAAACCCATTGCAGCTGTCCAACGTAAACTCATCAGTAGAATTGCTTTGTACGACCTCTGCTATTCTATCGCTGAAACAATTTCAATTTAAACATCACTCAATCATCCCATGAGGCAAAGGATTACGAGTCGTATTATTATATTGCTAGCAATTAATGTCTACTTAATAAGATACCAGCAATCTATTCTGCATAAACTGGCCTGCTGCAATTTCAAAATGGACACATAACATTGTAAAATCTTTGTGCAGTAATTGCTCAACTTAGGAGAATACAAAATTTGATTTGTAGAAAGATGCTTTTACAATTAAAAGACAAAATGATTTTTAAAAGTACAGTAGAGTCCTGCTTATCCAACCTTACGTTTAATCCGACCCAGCAAAAAAAAAAAAAACAATATTTCAAGCAGTTTAAAAGAATTGTAGTGAAACCGATGTACAATGCCCTCGCGCCACTTTCGTTTCAGGCCTTTACACCTACGTGTCACTTACGCGCTTAGCTGATGACCTATATTATCTTTAAAGAAAGAGGGATCGACCACACTTATACCTGCTCTGTTCATTCATTTCTGTCTTTTAGTATCAATATAAATTCGTGGAAGGTTTGATGTTTAGAATGCATTCTACTTTTGTTTTTCGTAACATTTCACGGCATTTTTTTATTCACTGTTTAGTAAAAGGTAAAAGATATTTTACTCCTCTTAAGATTGTGAGATGCAGCGGCGAGAAAACGTCAAACAGTTGGTAAACAAAAGACAAAAACAAACTTTTTCCATCAAGTTTGATGATCTGCCTTACTGATCTTTATTACTGTAGTGAGATTCTGTGTGCTGTTTTAACAGTTCTCCATGTAATCCGACTTTCCTGCTAATTCGACCCGGCCATACCCAGTTTACGTTGGATTAGCGAGACTCTACTGTAATGTATAATACAAAAGAGTTGTATCGCACTCACCAAGCCGCTGATACTGTCAGTTTATGTTCATCAGGAATGGGAATACAATTTTCCGGTCTGACAGGAGAAGCATTAAAACTCTTCCTTTCTTCTCTCCTTTCTTCTAATTTCTTCCTTAATAACTCTTCATCTTTTTGGTTTAAATATGGAATACCTACAGAATTACAGAATATATAAACACAATGTATATACATTTATCAAACAGTCCCAGGAAGTAACATTGTTTTTGTAGAATACGGATAGGCAGGTCTACTGATCTCATAATTCCAGAAAAGAAAAAAAAATTACAATAAAAAATGCCTTACATTTAATAATTTAAAATGTGATTTCAATTTATTAATTAACAACAATACAGGCTACTTGATAATAAATTCAAATCTACAGTGATACCCCCCTAATGGTCGACCTGGACAACAGACTAATTCATGGAATGAAAAATAACACTCATAACAGTTTAGGTTTGATAAAGGGCTGAACATATTATAAGAGTGTTTTCATTTTGTTAAATTATTACTAAGCAGATGTGTAAATATAGAGATAACATTGTGCTGAGTTAAAACAAACAGGCCTTTGCTTGATGGGTGTTTGGTTTCATAGTGAAATAACTTATAGGACATTTCTTAGTTATCTGTTCTCAAAATGCCCACTCCTATTCCCTTTTCTGTCATCCTACCTAATTTTACTTAATGTGTCATCAATTCTTTTACTGTGTATTTAATTTGTTAGCCCGTTAAAAAATTTAAGCAGTTACAACATTATCTTGTTACATACTTTTGATTTTTAAATTTAACAAAACTTTAAGTGTCTTTGTGAATGAGTTTCAAATTGCTTAAATCTTGTTTTCAATTTGTTGTTATTGTGAATATTAATTAAAAGGGTCCTAAAAGAAGTGATTGTGATAATGGAAGTAAAAGACAACTTTAACTAGAACTAAAAAAAACTACAGTATGAACTAAAAAACTACACATTATCGATTAATTGTGTATGTATGTGACATAATTACATTTGTATCAATTTACTTAAAATAAAGTGTGACTTCCGTTCATTGAATTTTCTTCAGTTTTCATTTTTGACATAATAACTGTGAGACTTCAATTATTTTTTTCTATGAAACAAATTATAAAATATTTTCCTTAAAACTCAACTGTAAACTCTGACTCTTAAAGCAGTCTGCTTAGTTAACAATCTTAGTTCTGGAACGAATTAAGACCGTTAACCAGGATACTACTATATTTCTAAAAATTAAGGATTAAAGGAATTAAGGATTCTAACTATAGACTATTAAGGAAATGTTCCAGATTTTTTTAAAGATACTATTTGGTATCACTGTAAACTGACCTACCTTCTAAAAACAGTTTGTTAAAGTTGAAATTGTTTTTTGCCAAAAAGTCCAAAGATGACGCTTGACTGAGAAACCGACTATCTGGTGCATGCCTGGACGAAGGCCTCGGAAAGACATAAAAATTATAAGCTCTGTGTGTGAACCTACAAGAAAATGCAAAAAATAAAGATGGGCAAGTTGGGTTTGAGGCCTAACAGTAACAGTGTTTAAAATGTGCATGTCCACTAATCTAGGTTCTTTTGAATTATTTATCAATAAGATAGAACATATATTACACATAACATTAGTATTTGAAGTATGCACAGTCAATTACTGATGGTTTCAAATCAGTTTTTAGACAACTTTTTTCTTTCAATATGCTCCGATGTACAACAAGCATTAAAAAACCTTAATGAAATATCAAATGATGGATCATTGAAACCGAAATTTTTACCTCCAGAATCTGATCAGTTTTTAACCAAAAGGATGCAACAATACTATGAACTGATGAAAAAATATGTCGTTTGGTTCCAATCGTAACACCATATTTACATGACTTTTTTAAACCTTTCATAAAGAAATATGAAAATTCTTTCGAACTTGACTGAAAATGATATTAAGCTACTGAATCATGGATTCAAGACACAGCCGCCTCGGTGGTTTAGTTGATAGCGTACTGGGCTTTCACACCGAGGACCCGAGTTTGATTCCCAGCCAGGGCTTGACATTTTCATACGCTATAAATCATTCCATCGTCTGCATTAGCCCAAGTGTGCACAATAGTCGGACGTTAAAAAAAAAAAAAAAAATTCAAGACACAACTGTCGTAGCTTTACCCTTTCTGTTTACACTAATCCTTTGCCTTCATTAGTTTAACTAGCATAAAGCACAAATGTTGGGGAAAAAGGGGAGAATAATGCTGTTTTGTTAATAACATGTTTTTCTGAGACTAATTCAGGTGTGTTTACAGGAAGTAGACCAGTACATATTTATTGTCCAGTTACAAATAAATACGCCCTGCAAATGCACTCTCTTAACAATGTTGGATTGATTTTTTGTCAGAAATGACCTACAACCTCGTTTGTCAAATACCAGACGATGTTCACACTGTCTATCGCCTCTCATTGCTATAGAAAGGAAACATAATGTGACTAGTAGTTCAAAGAACATTACACCTAGCAATTCGTCCTTAATTAATTGAATGACCACAACAGCGCTCCGACATGCGCGTAACATTTTCTGTCATTTAACAGGTAACAGGTAATCAAAATATTTATAAAAATGTAACTGAATCATTTGTATTAGAAATTTTACGCTCTTTATCGATAAAGTTATCAAAATTATGATGGGTCTTGCAGTGGGATTGATGGGAAATGAAGCTGCAGATAATTTGGCGAAGAGAGGAACAAAAATTATTCAAAAGCCAGCAGGCTCCCTGTCATTACAAGCAGTTATAAGAAAACTAAAAACAGACTCACAACAAAAATTTGTTAGTGAAATGAAGAAAAACCTACAAGACAAAGCCTATGATCCGTTTAATCTTTTTAAGGACAATAAGATGCTTCCACGCAAAATAGCTGTAGCAAATTTCCGCTTGGAAACTGGTCATGATTGTCTTGCCAAGCATCTCCATAGGATGAGACTAATAACCTCTGACAAGTGCAAGATTTGTTCAAAAGATGTGTATGTTATGGACAAGGATCACTTACTGATCTGCGAGGGCCTGGATAGAGGGAAGCAGGGACAAAAGGACTTTCTGGATTGTATTAGGAGGCAAGATCCAAAATGGTGTGAACCAAAAGGAGCCATTGGAAGAAGATGGTGGGTCTTGATGTTCAGCCAGTATTACAGGAATTAACCAGCAACTGTACTTGTCATATTTAAATCAAAATGTAAAACGGAAGTGAATGAAAAAATATTACACATTCGTTGTTTGGGTTTTATACAAGTTAATTTGGTAGAAAACTTTAAACCCTGCAGGGGGTGCAGACTAGCTGCACCTATTGAAAGGATTTAGATATCCCTCGCGATACCCAATTCAAACACACACATTTACAACACTACACTTACGACTTTAACACTTTATTCTCACACTTACATTTAGGGAGGTGATAATAGCCTCAATGTACATTTCGCCTTAAAATAAAAAAAAATCTTAATTTTAACTCCATTAACTGGCTCCATCATTCAATTGGCTTTCAATATCGTTCAGGAAAAGTGAAAAAAGGATGCATCCCTCTTTAACTTCAATTTTAGTTTTTAAAATACCTGATACACCGTATTTACTCCAAAACCGCGGTAGTGCGTAAAGATTCTTCAATGCTACAATCATTTTGCAGGATATTCCAAATTCAGTTAATTTAAAAAAAAACTTCAAAAAAATTAGGCGTTTGACCAAAACTGTGAATGGAAAAATATGTAAATATGTTACGCATACTTCATTTTGTCTTTACACAAAATAGTTTGGCGAGTGCTTTGTAAACATTTACATTTGAAACCAAACAGATTTACAATGGTACAACAGATTACTGATTTAGATGAGGCTGCTTGTGGAGAATTCTGTGTGGAAATGTTGCATCAGATAGAGGAACACAAAACATTCCTGAACACAATAATCTTCAGCAATAAATCTACAGGTCATATCAGGGGCAAGGTGAACACCCACAACTGCAGAATCTGGAGCACCCATGTAACACTTGGAACAGTACATGACAGCCCAAGAATAAAAGTGTTTTGTGTGCCATTAGTAAATTTAAAATGTACAGCCCTTCTTTCTTCACGGAGAAAACTATCAATGGTATTGTGTATCTTGGTACGTTGGAAAACGATTTGATTCGTCAGTTAGATGAAGATGAACAACAAGATGTGCCTTTCCACTATGAACAAGATGGTGCATCACTTCATTTTCTCAGAAATTCAGGATTCCCTAGATATTACCTTCCCAGGTAGAAGGACTGGACATGTATGGAAACCTTACTCCCGAACTTGACACCCATGGATTTCTTCCACTGGGGTTTTATTTAAGATTTATTTAAGTATGTTCTGATCCTACCAGACAATCTTGTAGACCTGAGAAATCGAATCTACACTGCTGTTACAGAAATTACACCCGATTTGCTGGAATGAGTGTGCCAAGAAATTTATTTCCAGTAGGATGTTTATTGCAACATCAATGGCAGTCACACCAAACTAAAATGATATTTTGATGTTAAACTACAAATATCTTGCTGTAAAACGACACTTCTATTGATTCGGTAAGTTATCTCAATAAATTTCTACATGCTTTCAAAGTTCTAAAGTCGTTTTTGACTCACCCTATAAATTTGCTTTATATTAGCTAATGTCTAGCAGCTGTTAGCTGATCTACAAAAACTGAGAACCTGGTTATCAGCGAATACACTATATTATCAGAATGTCTAACGCTCACACATAATTAGCCTAAGTTATAGGATAATAATGGTGATACAGTTTCAAATTATCTTATTCCATTATTGAACTTATTTAAATTTTGTTTTACTACTGTATATTATCATGACCAAAAATATACGCTTCAATTTTTTTTTAGGATCCAAAAAAATTGCTGTATGATCTTTTGTAAATTCGTAAAGATAGGATAGACTTAATAGTTTTATGTCATATAAACTAATATATATATAAACTAATATGATATAGTTATCACTGAACTATACTAATACAAAACTCAACATTCCGCAAAAAACCATGTCAGACTTAGTTTGTTAAGGTTCTTGTAACAAAATCATTTCAATTTTATTTGTTTAGCAGTGTAGTTCAAATTACATAAGAATTAAATGGTAAATTGCTACGAATCAATGTCAAACGCATCGAAATAAAATAAAAGGTTACGTAAAAATAATACAATTTGGTTATTACATTTATTTGTATATTTTTTTAACTACTGCAAAATTTCATTCAGGACACAGTTTCTTATTCATGTTTTCTAACAAAGAAAGACTGATTTTCACAAAATCACTATGGCATCAGAGTATCTAAAGAAATGTTTTCATCATTAGAGGCCTATATTCAGGAAAATGTATATTGTCATATTTCTTTAATGCCAGCCATTACGCTAACACACACTTTTACCTTTTTTTATACTGTTCTAGTAAAAATATTTTATTGTAAAAAATACTTGTTTCAGTTTAACATATCTTAATTCACTTGTCTACTCTGCTTAAACCATTCTGCCAGTAGACTTTTTAGACTACCTGATAAATGTCAGTGTTTAAGTTGAAGTTACTTGCACTTAAGTATTTTTAACTTGCAAACATGAAAGAAAACTATTAGGAGTTTTTGTAAAAATAATATTAGTCAAAATCCAGCGGGACAAGACGCAGTAATTTCATTTTGAACCATCAGAACAAAACATGCAAATTCAGTACTGGAAATAAATGCATAAAATGAACAAAAAGAAAAAAACTTTTTGATTTAATCACAAAGAAACAGGCTACTGAACACTTACTTCTCAGTCTCTTCGTCATAATTAAACACGGCCAAGCCGAACTGCACTAGTAGAAAATCCAAAGCGCCAGTTCGAATTTTTTTATAATACTCTGCAGGTGTGTCTAAAGAGTTGGTGTTTTCTCCAGCATTGAGGCCTGTGAATTCTGTATCAATACTAACAAATAAGGCATTCTTTATGACTTTTTCCAATTCCGTTTGTACTTCCGTAAAATCTAAAAAAAAAAAAAAAAACAATTTGGAAATAAATTATTATAAATAATGCATAACCCTTTAAAACTTCGTAAATATGACTTTTCAGTACTTTGGCTTTTTCGTACTTTTTGTTCTAAAATGATTTTTTTTACATGCCCATTAGTAATAACACAAAATATAAAAGTGCTGCAAATATGGTAAGTTTCAAAAAAGTTACTTTCATAACCTAACAATGACTACTGCTTGAAAGTAGCAAAAGTGTTTTTCATCACAAAAATGATATATTTAATGTGTGTACTCAATAACAAGAACTTTTCTAACAATAGGCTAATCATTGAAACAAATATAAAGTGGACACAGTTATAGAAAAAATGCCAGTTCAGTTGGGTTTTTCAATCACACTGAACTGCACCCACCTACAAGTCTAATAGGCTAATTGAAGATGAAAGTGATTTGATAGAGATAAATAACAATGCAGAATAAATTTATTTTCCCTTGTTGGAGGTGTTTATAAAACTGATAGCTATATAAATGTCAATAATACATGGTCAAATATTATTTCCGACCTTAGTTCTTACAAGCTGGTACTGGTGTAACTCATAGACAGGATAAATAGGTTGTGCAATGAATTACATATACTGTTAGTATGAACCTATGTACTCACAACAGGCCCAATTAACTCTTAACTGGTATGGCAAAAAAAACTCACACTTGAGGTATGGTTGGGTTAACCTTGACCCTTAAACTTGAAAATAAAAATAAACACTTTTTGAAGAATTTTTTATAAAATTTTTTTCATGTTATGTTAGTTTATGTAGATAAACGGAAAAAACATTGGAAAGATTAATTCTTTTTTTTTTTTTTAAATGTCCGACTACTGTGCATACTTGGGCTAATGCAGACGACGGGATGACTTATAGCGTATGAAAATGCCAAGCCCTTGTTGGGAATCAAACCGGGTCCTCGGGGTGAAAGCCTAGTACGCTATCCACTAGACCAGGGGTCTCCAAACTTTCCAGCCTTAGGGCCATACTGATTACTCCAGTAAGTTCCGAGGGCCAAAACCATATTATCATTGTTGCCGGTGGTAAAAGTGAAATAGTCCACTGATGAAAAAAAGTCCGAAAAAAATACGCAACGCGTTTAAAAAAGGCTGCAAATCGGACTAAAGTCAATAATTTGTTAGTTATTATATACTGAAGTTAAATTTTCTGCATATTATACATGTCTTTACTCATTACAATTCTGTGTTTCCGCGGCTAGCTCTCCGCGGGCCGGATGTGGCCCTCGGGCCGTAGTTTGGAGACCCCTGCACTAGACCACCGAGGCGGCCTGGAAAGATTAAATAAATATTGTGGGCTACAAACATACAATTTTTTTAAAAAAGTTTGCGGAAATTTACAGTTACAAAAACCTATGTTCTATATATTTACGTACAACCAAAATTATTTTAAATAAAAGTGTTTCTCCTTTTTTTTATGATACTAGGCATAATGATCTTTGTGAAAACCTATAAAAGCACAACATTTTTTAGTGTACAAAAAAACTGACATGGCTCTCAATTTGTGAAAGTAAGTGATTTGAAACATTGCCATCATCTTCCTCCTGAGGTATGTCAGGAATATTACCACTATTCAGAGTATCACAATCCATGATTTCATCACAAATTTATCAAGAAAACCAAATTAAGTTTATTTCCTAAACAAAACCAATGTATTTAAGGTATGACTGGGTCAACTGTGATCCCTAATGAAAATGTCATTTGTAACACTAACAATGTGTTATATATGTAAAAAGACAATTACAGGCAGTTAAAAAAAATATCTACTTGGTTCAGCCATACCAGTTAAAGGTTAAAATAAAATGTCATTAGTACCTATGATAATTACAGTATATAGTAGTTTATCTATGGCTACAGAGAACTAAAATTCTAATAAAAATGATATGGGTTTGCAAGAATATTATATATATATACATACATGCTAACCTAACTTAACATGGTAGACATGAAATTACATATGACTAATCCTACAATACATTACATTTAGTAGGCCAGGTCAGAGAAAGAAATTAGCTAGGTACACAAAATTAGTTCATAATTTATGAGGGACATTTTGGGTCATATTAGCAATAAAATGATTGATAAAAGAACACATTCTTTTTAAATACTAATTTGAAAGTTGTATGATAACTTACACTACAAAAAAATATTTGAGATCAGGAGTATCTGTACAAATATTTCAAAGTAAAAAAAAAAAAAAATCAATAATGCCATTAGCCCTTAGTAAACATAAATACCTTACACCATGCCTTCAGTATTTGCAGTCAACATTAATTTTTATAATTAGATGACAATGAAATCATTAATGAACCGGTAAAAACAAATAAATGTTTAGCTTATTGATAAACAAATATTAATCTTTTTAAAATCAAAGTAAAAAAATCCAAGTATTTTAATGTAAAAACTAATTGATTCATATACATTTTATAAATTTACAATTATGTATAAAATAAAGTGAACAATATTATAACAGACATATATTTTAAAATATTATATTACTTACTGTTCCGTGTTACATCCATTATTACATATATCCAATAACGACCACACCACAAGCACTCATGCAGACAAACACAACCATTTGGTGGTTGTGGTTTTAAGACAGGGCACAGATAATACCGACAACAATATAGTATCTACATATACGAATAAACTTACGAACAACCAAAGATAATGCGAACAACATATGCAGGATGCAGAAGCACAACTTCAAATTTACAGTAATAATACAAATATACAGTAGAGTACTGTACAGTATTAACACACACACACACACACACATATATATATATATATATATATAGATTGTTTTGCGAAAAATTAGGTTGATTTTGAATTTATAAATTAATAATAAAATACCTTAGAAATATTAAATTTTATAGATTAGAATACTGTAGACTACATACTGTTTTATTCTTACAGATAATTATCTGTAACAAAACGGAAGTTTGTATACAACAAAAAGTTATTTTATTTACATTTACCTACACAGTCACACGTCACATGTTTATATTTGCTGGCAAATGTCGACTGAAAACATAACCTTAAAATCTTTTAAGGTTAAAAATTACAAAACAATTTTAATTGATGTTTAATTATGAAAATTCTAGAGTTATTTAGTGGAATTGGTGGTATGCACTACGCATTAAGAGGTAATTACTTTATTCAAATGTAGTACCTAAAAATTAAAATATTAAAACTTAATTATAATTTGAGGTTAGACAAAATCTTTCTTACTTGCACTAAATATTTCTTACTTCTTACATTGTTAACTTAGCATAACAACTTTTAATTAGCACTTCAATCTCTTTTTATGTACTACAGAGGCTGCTATTGAGGCTGAAGTGACTGCTGTGGAAATTAACACAACTGCAAATTATGTATATAAACATAACTTTCCTAATGCTACTTTACTACAAAGAAACATTCAATCATTCACTGAAAAAGAAATAAATTCTATAGCTCCTGAGATGATTGTAATGAGTCCTCCATGTCAGCCATTCACCAGGTAATAATTTATAATATATAGCCTACATTTCACTTGGAAGAGTGGATAGGAACATGATAAACAATACCAAACACTTTTCCTTTTAAAAATAATGTTTTGTTGAATATAAAGGTAAAAGAAAATTCATGGTAGTGTAAAAAAATGAAAACAATTATTTAAAACATTGAATTTTCATTATTAGTTAGGCACAAGATAACTGTTCTGATAATTTTTATTTAAAAACTTAATTTTAGTAACCAATTTGCACGTTTTGTACATACAATACATTTATTACTAGGGTCCATATCTTTATTATAATACATATTTAAATAAATATGTTGGGATTTTAGGATACATAAACATTTAAGTATAATTCAATATTTTCTAATTCTGTTCCTAAAAAACATAATGTACGAAGATGAGAATATAAATTGAAATATAATTTTCCAGTGAATTCATGTTATAAACTGAACTTTAGGCCTACAAATGTCAGATGAAAAGGAAAGTGAGTAATGAAATGAATGAGTAAAATTAAAAAATAATTGAAAACTTAAGGAAAAAATGTTGGTCTCACAAGTAACCTGGAACTTAATACTATTATTCTGCTTGGGGCTTGAATCATGTCCAGATAAAATCAGACAAGAAATCAACAATTTGAATCAGTATTAAACAAAAACCCAAGCTATTCTACCTTACTGTAGAACCAAAAACAAACTTCTTGGGATACTTAATGAAGAAAAGGAAGAAAAAATGAAAATTTTGATGGATTAAATGCTTTGAGACATTTCAAAGTTTAAATATCTTCCAATTAGTTGATGTGATGTGGAAAGAAGCTTCTCACAATGTAAAGCTTTGTCGAGATTATCGAAAAAGTTTTACTTTCTATTATTTAAAAAAACATTTATATGAAGTATCAATAAATTATTTTTAGTATAAACTTGGTTTATTGTAAATTGTATAATTTGTGGGGTTTTGTGTATTAAAAAATGTCAGTAAATATATTGCATTTTTTGTAAATGTTTCACCTTTTTTGTTAAAAATTATATTTAGATATTTGCCATTATTAAATAAATAAAGAGCCAGATCCTATGTATTGGTGAATTTCTATTGAAAAATAAGCTTTAGGGTGGTAATAAACAATGCCAAGACGCGAGACCTTAAAATGAATACAAATCCTGACTTTTAGATAATTTTTTGAGAATTTGTTAAACATTTTAAAAATATATGTACATTAGAACTTTCATGTTTGCAATTATGGCCCAGTTAAATTCACTTTGTACAATAATCAATTTTGGTAATATATTGAAAAGTTCATTACCTAGCAAAACCATAACAGTTTTAAAATAGCAGCCATTTCAAATCTATAAAAATTCGTAACTTTTTTGTCTTAAATTTTTTTTGAAAATGTGATTTCACCATTGCAATCAGAGTTAAAACTACAAAACATTTTAAAATTTCAGAGTTAAACTACAAAACATGCATATTTTAAAATTTATGATGGTGAAATCAAAATTTCAAAAAAGGGTATTGTTAACATCTTTTTTATTAAATTTGCTTCCGCAACATCAGTGAACGACTAACTAGAACGCTGTGAGTTTTAACTAGGACTAAATCTTTGATTGCTTTTTTTTATTTCGAGGTATATAATCTTTTCTTGTTAACTAATTGTTATTTTGCAATAATGAGCAACTTTTTTTACTATTGTAATATGTTTATTTTTGTTTTCTAACAACAGATTGATATGTTTAAAAAATCAGAAAAACAAAATAAGGTAAACAATTTATTTACATACAATAGTCTACATTTGTGCATTACTTGTTCAGTGAATAAAATAAAATAAATATTACTTAATAACTTTTGTTGAGCATATCTTATACCATACAATTAGTGATTTAAAAAAATTTCTACTAAGCTATCAAATTAAAGCTGAAAAAATTGTTCAGGTTACTTAAAAAATTAACAAAAACATATTTTATTCATCACACATTACATTTCTTTGTATTCATGAACTTACTGAATAAATGACTGTCTTTCTCATAATTTCTATGGCTAAATTTCTCATAAAATCTTTTTGTCACTATTTCCAATGTCCTTGTTTGTTGTAGAGTCGGACTCAAAAAGGACATATTAGATCAAAGATCATGTGCCCTTAGTCATATCATTTCCTTATTACCAGCCATCAGTTCTTCGTTACATTACGTGCTCGTAGAAAATGTCAAAGGTTTTGAAGTGTCCATAGCAAGGAACAAATTGTTAGAGTGTTTGAACGAATTGGGATTTAATTATCAAGAGCTGTTGCTAAGTCCAGTACAGTTTGGTGTACCAAATATGAGGCTGCGATATTACCTGATCGCAAAAAGAAAACCTTTTCAGCTTTGTCTAACGTATGAATCAAAAATTGTAAGTAAACATTAATTTACCCTTACCAGCCAAAAAAACCATGGTTGGATAAAATATGCCATATTTTGATATTGAAGGTATGCCCAAATTGCCACACATTTCAGTCTTGTTAAATAGAGGTTTTTAAAGTACAAAATATATACTTATCTAATCTACGAGGGCTATTTTTTTTTTCAAGGTCCGATCGGTCGCAAAATAAAAACTCCCGTAAAAATCGGATGAACCTGTGCGCAGAGTCTTTAGTATGGCTGTCAATCGTGTCGCGTCACTTCCATTTAGTTGTGTTCACGTAGGTAGGACGTAAACATGTCTACAACAATAGCATCTCCCGCCAAGTATGAAGTTTGTGCGGTAATTCAATTTCTTAAGGCTAAGGGGTGTAATGCAGCCGAAATTCATCGACGAATAAGTACTGTGTACGGTGAAACTTCAATGAGTGACAGCAAAGTGCGACAATGGTGCAGAAACTTTAAAGCAGGACGTACAGATATTCATGATGCAGGCGGTCAGGGAAGGAAGTCAGTGTCAACCAATGATCTCATTCAGTGAGTGGATGAGGCAATCGTTGGTTCACAATTTCTGAATTGAGCGATTCATTTCCTGAAATTTCAAGGTCAGCTCTCTACACCATTGTGAGCGAGAAACTTGAGTACCACAAACTGTGCGCGAGATGGGTTCCCAAGATGCTGTCCGACCATCACAAAACACAGAGAATGGAAGCCTCCCTAACGTTTCTCCAGCGTTACCACAATGAAGGAGAAACGTTCTTGAACAAAATTGTCACAGAGGACGAGACATGGGTCCATTACGAAGAAACTGAAGAAACAAAAGAACAATCCAAACAATGGATGCATTCTCACTCTCCCAGTAAACCAAAGAAGTTCAAGCGAACCTTCTTCAACAGAAAGTGCATGGCTACTGTGTTCTGGGACCGAAATGGAGTTCTCTTAGTGGAATTCATGGAACGTGGCACAACCATTACAGCAGCCTCATACAGCGTGACTCTTCAACGTCTACGAAGAGCAATTCAGAATAAGCGGAGAGGAATGTTGTCATCAGGCATTGTCCTTCTCCACGACAATGCTCGGCCGCACACTGCAGCTTCAACAAAGACGCTCCTAAAGTCTTTTCAATGGGAAGTGTTTGGTCATCCACCATACAGCCCGGACTTGGCTCCATCCGATTTTCACCTGTTTGCTCACTCGAAACGCTGGTTAGGAGGACAACATTTTGGCACAGACATTGAGCTGCAGACCAGCGTACAAACATGGCTGAAAACACAGGCGGCTACGTTCTACAACGAGGGTATTGGGAAGTTGGTACCACGCTATGATAAATGTCTAAATCTGAGTGGCGGCTATGTAGAAAAATAGCGTAATTATGTAAGTACTTGTTACAAATAAATAATTTTTGATTTTTACTGTGGTTTTTATTTTGCGACCGATCAGACCTTGAAAAAAATTAGCCCTTGTATAATAAGAAAAGAAAAGTTTGTGTTTGTGTGCAACTATAAGAAAAATAATAATAACAATATGCTGCTACCAGTATAGTATGTGTATAATCAGCTGTTGGAAACAAATATAATGTATGTATTTATTTTTTGTACAAGAATGAAACAAATACCCAGCTAAAATATTATTGGTAGAGTATAATCAGGTAGTACATTGTAACTAACTTTTAGTTTTGTTTTTTTACCTAATATTTGTTTGTTCAAGGCCCCAGTATATTATCACTTGCCATATTTTACGTAATAACTCAATGGCAATATATTTTATCATTTATTTTTTTTTAACAATAGTTTCTATAATTACTAGTAGTTACTGTACATTGTATTCTAAAAATTCAAAATAATTTTATAAAACTATTATATTCACAAGAGTAATTCACCCTGTTTATTAAAAAAAATATTTTTTTTTCACCCTAGTGTGGTTAAATAATCCATTACCAAATTTTTCCTGTTCAGCGCTTTAAATTAATCTATATAATTTATAACATTAAATGTGTTCCGTTTCAGATGGACGAAATTCCAGAATGCATTTTAAACAAAATTACAATTTTTCAGCAAATTAAAAACATTGGTGAATTTTTGAACGTAGAGCCAGCGTCAACATTTCAAGAGCAACATCTTATACCAGACAAAGTGTTATCCAAACATGCGCAGATACTTGACATAGTCACAGCGGATTCGAAAAAGACGTGTTGTTTTACAAAAGCATATGGACATTATGTGGAAGGTACTGGGTCCGTGTTTTGTCCTTACTTGGATGAAAAAGTGGCAACAGTGTACAATGTGTCACCAGATTTGGAGGCTTTGAGAAGTTTACGTCTGAGGTATTTCAGTGCTGAAGAGATCGCTAAACTGATGTGTTTCCCATCGCAGTTCGGTTTTCCAGATGATGTGACGAGGAAACAGAAGTACAGATTGTTGGGGAACAGTGTTAATGTGAGAGTGGTGGCTTTATTAATAAGGATATTAATGTTTGACGGAACAAATTGATAAATTATGAAATGTTACTATATCAAGGCTAATTTAATTTGTATCTAAGTCTTCTTGCTCTCATATACACGCACGGACATGTGCACATACACACACTAGTTTGAAAATGCTAACATATTTGAGATGGTGTCAATTTCACTGATACTGTTGGCGGAGGCAGCTGATGGGCTTAGTGATCCTACCATACCTCTAGCTCATACTACTCTCACTCATCTACTCAACACACACACCCGCAGGGGGTGCAGACTAGCTGCACCTATTGACAGGATTTAGGCATCCCTTGCGGTACCCGAGTGTAACAAACACACTTACAACACTACACTTACGACTAACACTTTACACTCACACTTACATTTAATACTGTATAATGTACATGTAATGTAATTATTACATTTAATAATTATAATTTTTAATTTAAACATGTTACTCGCATCACACGTCCCGCAAAGTCCAACTTCAAAACCATGTCTCAAACATGATACATGTTAAATTCCGAATGATCATAAAAACGAATAAGAACTTCTTCAGATTTTTTGGCATTATAAACATTTTAAATTGTATATATAATTTTCCAATCACACCTTGTATTTTGTAAAAGAGGTAGTCAGTTGAATATTACATATTTCTCGTAGACCGAAAGCCAATCAGTCCAAACCTGATGACCTCACCCTAAATCAGGTCATTAGACGTTAGAAGCCATAAATGAATCGGAAACTACTGCATATGTGTTTCCAAGCATACGTTAATTAGTTTAGTTAAGTAATCAGTACTAGTATAACCTAATTAATCTAACATGGTATGAGTAAAAATTAGGTATGTTTTTCATTAATGCCTTGTTTTTTGACTTATTATATTAATCTACTGTTACTAAACAGTAATTAATAGGAGGCGATAATAGTCTCAATGTGCTTTTCGCCTTAAAATAACAACAACAACAAAATTTCACTGTTACTATCTGCAGGATTTAAGAATTGAAAAGTAAAAGTTAAAATACAAAAAACAGGTATAACAGACTCCCATTTGCAAATGGATGATGCCTGAGTGAATAAAAATAAATTATTTATACATATTTTCTGGGAAAATCATGAGAACAAATTTGTAGGAAAACAGTGGGGAGGTTTTGCCCCCCTGACTAATTCTTCTAAGATTTTTATCAAAGTTTCTTGATTCATTTTAGGATAACAAAAGGAAAATTACTATAACTATTACGAAAACGTGAGGGAGCATCCAAGAGTGTTCAATAGGTAAGGAAAGAGTATAAAGGAACTTGTACTTATTGATATCAGCTGGTAAGATTAAGAATAGGAGTGTTCCGAAATGATCAGCTCTTAGACCGCAAGAACGGAAAGTGTGTTGGAAGGGGATCAGCCTTTAGACAACAACCAAGAGAGGTCCAGCCATGATGCTAGAATCAAACATCATGGTTAAGGATAGAATGTGTACGCTGGAAAATATTTATGGAAAAGAAACTTTGCAAACCATTGTTACAACTTTATTTACAAAACTAAACACTTTATAACAAAACAGTTTTTACATTATTACTGCCTGAAACAAACAACATTTATACAAAAATACTGATTGTTTCTCGATAACCTACATTGAAAAAGCAATAATGTTAAAAATTAGGCTTAGACATTTTACAACGTAATAACTATTTTTAGAACAGTTTATGAACACACTGAAATCACAAAATATCATTAAAGCAATATTTCCGGAGACTACAGAAGTTTTTTTTTAATCATATGTTACAAATTATTTGTTCTATTATTGAAGTTACACCATTAATATACCATATTCAATTAATTTTTGGTTTTTTATAAATTACAGTCCGAATTCAAATTATTGGCAGCATACCTTCAATCATTCTACATCCATTACATTGAAACGTTTTAGAAGATTCAAATATACATTAAACATTCTACACTTAAAACCATCAAAATTCTGTAAAACAATTCTGTAAAAATAAAAATCTGTAAAAATATAATTTCTTTTGTTTATTTAAAAATAATATTATTTGTAACAAGCTTAGTTTTATCTAGTGTAGTCTGAATTTAATGTAATACTAAAAATTTTAAATGTTTTTTTATTTGTTAGTATAATATTATCAAAATAAAAAAATGTTAACACATTTTATTATCAGTCAAAATTATAAAAAACAAAATTACACTAAAATTAGACACAATAAAATTTTAAAACTTGACTAGTCAATGAGGTTTTTATATACTAGACATAATGGGAATACGTAAAAATCACACTATGTAATTAGAAAATAATAATATAAAGACTCTGTCAAACAGAAAGTGATTTGGCTGTGCTAGCACTGTATACTATATCACCTAGTCAAACAGTGCGGCCAGGCTCGGCAACGATCCAGATCGCTATTTGAAAAGATACTACAAAAAATTTATTTTATTATTTCCTTCTAATAAAACATTTCATAATAATAATGTATTTGTTTTTCTTGTGTGCCTCTAAAGTGGGAACATTACTTCTAACTTTTGGGCATTATCTAACTCAGGTGTTCTCAACGGGGTCCAGTTGGACCCCTTGTGGAACTGTTGAACTTTCAAGGGAGTTGATTGACTTAGGGGGTCTATAAATAAATCCCATTTTTAACAACTTAAGATACCAGAACGTGGTGATTTATGATTAATATTAACAAATATTCCTGGATAAATAAGATAAAGGATATCAACTGCAACCATTTCATTAAAATTTTATGTATTTGTGATTTATATTTTATTTAAATTTCTGCTTCTATAAACATAATTATATCTTTAATGTATATCTAATAATAAAAAATATAAATTATTAAAAACAAACTGTACTACTGAATTGCTCGTAATGAAAGCTTCATTTGCGGTGATATTTGTGCAACACATTGTAAACATATGGGGGTGTGTAATAAAAAAAAAATAATATTTAGGGCGTAGAAGCAGAAAAAAGTTTGATAACCCTGATCTAACTGAAAGAAATAACAAATAAAGGATACAATGAAATAACAGCTGTAAATGGTCGTAAATTATTTTTTTTTTTTGGTGTTTAACGTCCGACTATTGTGCACACTGGGCTAATGCAGCCCTGTGTGAAAATGCCAAGCCCTGGCTGGGAATCGAACCTGGGTCCTCGGGGTGAAAGCCTAGTACGCTATCAACTAGGCCACCGAGGTGGCCACGTAAAATATCAAGACATGTAAATTATTAACAATAAAATTAAAATAATTAGAAATTTAAACTTTTTGCATTCTATGTAGACGAGATAAATGCTTTATTCAGTTCATCTGAACTGCTGGACATATCGACTAATATTATAAAACAGGTAAATATTTGGTGCAAGAGGCTACAGATAATTACAAAACTGTACAAACGTAACTGCAAATCAATTCGCATGATAAACTGAACAGATTGTTTTCTGTTTAACAGAGCCTAACTGAAGATCCATAGTAAGATGTTAGTATAGTGTTATTGTTAAAGTACAAGACATCACAAAAAACATGATCAAAATACACAAGACAAAAGTAATTTTCTCCAATAAATAACAGTTCGCTTTGCACTAATTCATTGTGCTAAAACCAATGAACCTATACTGAATAAACTTATTGTAATGAACACATATTAAAGCAATTATACTTTAAAAATCACACTTAACAATAATAATAATCGGCATCCAAATAAAGACTGGTCACTCGATAAGAAAACAGAGCCTTTTCCAGTCAATGTCTGGAAAAATTTATTAAATCTATGGAAAACATAAGGAAAATGATATTTGTTATTGTTTTTAATATACACTACAGGCTCTACAGACTACTCTCTCTGAATAATTATTCAAGATAAAATTATTCTTAATAAAGTGCTCTATCTAAAACAACACCTAATGTGACACTGAAATTTTATTTTTGAGATGCCTCCCACTTTTATACTTCCTACTTTTAAAACTCGCACACTCTTTAGACATAGGTTAGTAACAACAAAGATGCTCATGTAAAAATATACAGTAACGGTTATATGCATTACAGCTCTAAACGCTGAACAATATGTTATTTTACAAAAAAATACAGTAAATTCCAATTTTCTAAGAGAAAAATAATTTATCCAAATTGTTAAAAGCATTCATATTTACATAGGCCTGTACAAAGGACGTGCCTCAGTACCTGTAGTAAGTCAATCTTAAAACACAGTAAGTAAAATTGGAAGTAAATGATATATTAGAAGCATCCAATACAATTTTATTTCATTTAAATGTTCTAGCATTTGAGACAATATAGTAATACCTACACTATACAGGCAACTGATGTTAACATACATAACCTCACTTTTTCTAATATAAATATAATTGAAAAATTTTGCATGTTGGCTTATAACATGCCATTTATTTTTTTTCGATGTACC
Source organism: Callitettix versicolor (assembly GCA_022606455.1). Classification (NCBI taxonomy): domain Eukaryota; kingdom Metazoa; phylum Arthropoda; class Insecta; order Hemiptera; family Cercopidae; genus Callitettix; species Callitettix versicolor. The sequence goes on along the minus strand of CM040186.1, from coordinate 15,656,062 downwards.
CTGCCATCCCGATTATCTGTGTTAATGATGAGTACCCTTGTCACGAATAAAACAAAATCACATTTAATTAACGTATCACACTACTGAAACTAAATGAATAAAGCCTATTTGGTTTTATTCTGGGACATATGTAGACAAATGCGTGTGTCTGTGCTTCAACATGATTTATTTGTTAACGAGAATTCTATTCTATGAAGCGTATTCTCTTCCATAATATGTCGCCTTGTCAGAAGTAAAGTGCAGTTGCTATTCAAAGTGTATAATCTACAGTGATTCAAATTTTTCCTACTGTATTTTAGCGTTCTACTTGTAATAAGTTCAAAAAGCATACAAATTTACAAGGTGCTAGTGGTGGGGCAGAAAACACCAAACTGTTACAAAAACTGCTTTTCTATAAATGACAAACAAATTGCTTTTACAAACGGAAACAAGCTGTTGGATTTGGACTGGTTTATGATTTGTTAAACAAGGAATGGCTTTCCGCACTACCACACTTAACGTTGCTGCAAGCGCTAAAACTGTTTTCCTGCTAACTGCTTTTCTTCTACCTGCTTTTATGCTTTTTCCCTTTATTTCAAAGTTGCTTGTTGCTTGCAGTGAAGTAAGAACTGTTTGGTCAATGTCAACGTTTATCTCTATTTTGTTGCGAGTTGTAGTAACCTCTCACATTTTGTAGATACAGAGCCTAATTTTATTTAAACATATTTTTTATGTTTATTATCAATCATCAATATTTTTTAATCAACTAAAAATATTCTAAATCGTTTGCATTTTGGTAAATATGCAAAGGACTATTTAATTATTAAGTAAAAAAAAGAATGCTTCTATTAGAAATTCATCGCATTTTGTACATAAAATGGCTTACATAATTATTACGTTTTGATAATGTAATTTAATTATTACCACACTTCACACTTATAAGGTTATTAGTCCGACTTATTTTGCAGCTTATCCTTTCTAAATGCTTTATACCCTAAAACAGTTAAGGATATAGTGGCAGTGGAAGTGAAAAAGTAGTCTTAGAAAACTGAACTTATGTGCTTTATGTTTTAGCTGCTAATATAACTTTGAGTTTCATTTTTCTAAACCTGTTTTTTCCAACTGTTTTAAAAAGCAGCTTTTTTCCCTCAACAAACAGTTTGTTGACGTTTTGTAAAAATAGCAGAAACGCCCGCCTCTACAAGGTGCACCTCCCCTTTGAATAAAGTGGACAAACTAACAATGAATACGCCAAGTATAGTATACAATCACACAACTCTAACTTTACTCCTTGCTGTAACATCAAATTTTTTGCTGTTGCGGTTAAACTGCTCGTTCATAATCCGGATTGCAATATGTTTCATTTTAGAAATAATTCAAATGTTTTCAGTTAAATAATTTATGAAAATTAACAAAAATAGCACGGAAATGTTCTTTTTTCACTGAAGTGACAAAGAAAACATGTTTATCAAGCTAGTGATAAAACTTCAGAAGGGAAAGTTAGTAAACAGTAACAATTCAGTTAAAAACTTTGACACTGACAGGATCTTTCTTTATAATATACCGACTTCAAAATGCACTTTTGGAAAGGAACTGGAAGGATCCATTCATTACAATATATTTATAATTTTATGAGCGTTTTTATACTTTAATAGGCACGGAAATAAATGTCACTGATTCTAGATTGCTGTGCACTCGACACAAAGTTTACACTTTTTTGAGTGTAAATTATATACATAAGTGCTGATTACTGACTACGAAAGCGATCTCAAATTATACACATCCTAATATATCGTAAACACAACAAGATTAAATTTCTAAGACGTATTTCAACGATTTTAAGATGTACATTTTTTCCTATTCTGATAATAAAAAAAAATTAGGCGCATTTTAGAATAGATGGCGTTTTAACATTTGATGTTAAAACAGTATTAGGTAATCCACACAAATACTTCTGTTTTCATATTCCGAGAAAAGAACTCTTGTTAACTGAAGGATAGAACAATTTTTTTTTTTTTTTTTTTGAGTTTAACATCCGACTATTGTGCACACTTGGGCTAATGCAGACGATGGGATGATTTATAGCGTATGAAAATGCCAAGCCCTGGCCGGGAATCGAGCCCGGTTCCTCGGGGTGAAGCCCAGTACGCTATCAACTAGGCCACCGAGGCGGTGAGGATAGAACAAAGCACACAGCTGCAAGGTCATTCACTATTAGCCTCTCCACCTCTACAATTCTGTCTTTTTGTTTCCAAATGCCAGCAACTTACGAGTATTTTCATTTCAATTTTGTATTGTACAAGTGTTTTTATTTAAACTTGTGTTGTTTGGTGAGAAATAAGTTTTTAAAAAATGCTGTATGTAAAATATCTTCAAAGAAAGTACATTATGATGCAGCGAAAGTTATTTTATTCGCTGAAACAAATAGAAACAAAGTTGCAGAACGGGAATTTACAATAAATGAAGCAAATATCTTGAGGTAGAGCAAGGACAGAAATTTAATTTTTGCATGTAAAGCCATGTTAAAATGTTTTACTGGACCTGAAAAAAGGATACGATACTGTGACCGATGAAGCCGTCCTACAATTTGTGATTGATGTTAGAAATAAATGTCTACCAGTAACACACTAAATGATGTATCCGAACGCAATGGAAGCAGAAACATGTTACAGGATAAATTTATTTTAAGCTACAAGCGGTTAATATGATAGTACTTTTTCACCTAAGCTTTATATCTTATTTCCTAACTAATTTATCCTATATTATTATGCTAAGCATTCCTATCAGTTTTGTACTAGAAATAAAAACCTGCGTTATTGAAACTATATATATGGGGTACCTACAGGTATGTCAGAACATACCTAATTTTTTTTTATTTACAGTTTTAGTTTGTGTCATCTAGGTCTATCTCTATGGTGTCAAACTTCCATTTATTGAAAATTTCCAGCTGATTTTGAAGTAAAACTTTCGAGATTCCAATTTCATAATACTGAACTTCGTAAGATGCATAACTATGCATTTAGCCAAACAGTCAATGCGGATGAAACACACCAATTTGTTTTGATATGCCATCAAATTATGCAGTGAATCCTAAGGGTGTTAGAGAAATTAAAATAAAAACTGTAAACTAAAAAAAAACATTAGGTATGTTCTGACATACCTGTAGGTACCACATATAAATAGTTTCAATAATGCAGGTTTTTATTTCTGGTAAAAAAACTGATAGGAATGCTTAGCATAATAATATAGGATAAATTAGTTAGGAAAAAAGATATAAAGCTTAGGTGAAAAAATACTTTTTCCTTTTTTTTCCAAATCACTGACTTTGGGGTACGTCAAATCAATTACGTCTGTGCATCTTAGCTACCTTCCTCCACCTCCATCTTCTTCTTCCAATGGCTCCTTTTGGTTCACACCATTTTGGATCTTGCCACCCAATACAATCCAGGAAAGTCCCTGCTTCCCTCTATCCAGGCCCTCGCAGATCAGTAAGTGATTTGCTGGCAAACGCCTCCCAAGAAGCAAATAGATTCAATCCTCCACCTCCAATATTCCTACGTTCTTTCCAAAGCCTTCTTCCTTTCACTCAAAACCCTCACCCTCTCTTTGACTTTGGATTTCATCCTTTAATATCTGCCGAAGGTGAGTTGTACTTGTATATCGTCTGTAATGTTCAGTTCATTTAAGTCCTTCTGAACTGGTTTGAATTTGCATTTCATATCTTCATTAAAACAAAAACGGTTTTTCTGTGAGAACAACTATTATAAACAAAATAAATAAAGATTTTATAAATATAGATTTTGTACTTATGATTCCGAAGAAAACAAAATCAAAACAACTATGGCGGTATTGGGCAATGCCGTGCAACGATGGCATGCCGCCCGAGGCAATGCTTCACGCAAATAACCTTGGCGGCATTCAATGTGAACTCTCAGATAACGCGTGGTGGTCAAAGGTTTAAGTCAGATAATGATTATTGCTTGCCGTGATATATTCTAAAACTGAGAACTACAATCTTTGGTTAATAAAACTTATTTTACACGGTACAAACAAGTTGTGGTCATTACGGTAATAATCATATTAGCAGATCCTTGAAAAACAGCGTTTTGCCTTACTTGACTAGTACAAACAAACTATTTTATTACAATTACAATAATATTGTTTCTTAATAAATAATCAGTTTTTACACAATTAAGTTTCAACAAATATATATCACACATGTGCAAAATGTGTTAACGTATCACAAGTATACATGGCAAAATTAAATAAATTCTAGAATTTTCAGTACGCCCTAACGCTGTACTTTCATGCCAGACTAGATATACAACTACAAGATATAAGTGATTACAAGGTGGTATGTAGTAGAAGTACAAATATTTTGTGGCTATATATAAGGGTCACTCGGAAAGTAAAGAATGTTTTTCCTATAGATACTTTTTATTACGAAAATTAAAACTTATTTTACAACATATGTAATAACTTAGCCTTTTTTCTACATAGTCACCGTTCAAATTTCAATATTTATTACAACGTTTTCACCAGTTTTTCTATGCCTTGTGAATACTCAGTTGCCACCAAGTTGTTCAAATATCCATTGAAGCTCTCTTTCAGTTTATCACTTTCACATTGGTTTCCACCAAAAAAATACTTCGATTTGGAAAAAAAGATGGTAACCACTTGGCCTCAACGCAGCAGCATGCAGACATGCGTTATCGTGAAGAAGAACAAAGTCGTTCGACAACAATCCACACCAATTCTTTTGAATAGCATAGATTACACATCTATGCCTCAAGGAATTGACAGTATGCTGCCACATTTATGGTCTCCTCTTTAGGCATGTAATCAATAAGTAGGACACGCTTTTTAATCCCAAAACACTATAACCATAATCTTCTTGACATTCAGATTTTGTTTTGGCTTTTTTCGGTTTTGATGGTGATAGGAAATGATTCATTCCATTAACTGGCATTCACGTTACCATATACCTTGATAACCTGTCTAAATTTTGATAAGGCAGACTTATTCGCATTCATAAAGTGTATTACAATACAAACTTCGCACTTGGCAGGATCGTTAATTTTACCACGCATTCTAAAGTCGCATAAATAAACAGCAAACGCCTGTAAGTAGCTCGCTGCTAGCATCAGACTGACACGAAGGAATGGGAAGGTCAATGACACAGCAGCAGCAGCATAGGGAAACCGAGCAGTACGTCAGAACAAAACATTCTTTACTTTCTGAACGACTCTTCGTATTATTGGCAATAATGTATCTCGTAAAAAATATTGTAAGCATATTTATACTTGAAAATAACAAACACAAACTTTATATACATTTTTCACTTTGTATATATTAGACCTTATAATTAACCATGGAAAATTAGTTTTGTGCTTTAACGAATAATGGTGTTGTGAAAGTAAATAAAGACATTTATTTCCCACTACTCGGTACACCATCGTGGCTCCACTAGCATGTGCACGTACAATCCATACTGCTTGTAACTCCAGAAACATAAAACAACCCTCATCTCAGTGTTCATTCTCGTCTCATATATGGAACTATTCAAACCAATTGCTCACGTGTTTTTGTTCCAGAGTTGAATCTGGAATACTACGCATAATAACTGGTCATATTCAGCATGGAAACTGAACTTTTAGCAATGTTAGTAGCAATACAAAACTACAGAGGTCTCCAATAAAATAAGCCGTGCATACAAATGATTCTAAAAACCTCACTTGCATCATTAGCAAGATAAAAGCCCTTATCACATTTTTACTATATGTAAGAGATTCAAACACTACCATACACCTTGAACAAGGAAATATCATTTCAGTGGATATCAAGGCATGATGGTACTAAGGGAAGTGAGATAAGCTGATGAAATAGACTCATGAACGCTACCTAAACCATTAGAGGGTAGAACCTAAGGCGGAATACTGTGAACAGGCTAGCATGAAATTTAAAAATGAGTGGATGGCTTATATGGGAATGATTCAAATTTGAGATTCAGCCAATGCCAAGTGACACTTGCAGCACGTGGTAGGTTGGGACATGTAGTGGACTGAGGAATACTTCTTAGCACATCTGATTCACTATTCAGCAGTCGAGGTTGCCAAGGTAAGAACCTCGCACGCATTATCATAGACTGACTGACCTAACATACAGTGAAGAAGAACTTGACCAACCTTATCCAAACTCAGTGTTGCCAATCTCTAATGGTTATTCCTCAGCGTATATACAGGAAGCATTGCTATATCACCATTATTTGAACTCCGATGTATTCAGACTCTAAGAAGCAAATGTATGACATTTAAAAAATAATGTACACATCTGGCAGAATTTAAAATGTTTTCCGAGGTATTTTCTTTGTCTGTGATTCAATGTGATGAATATGTTTTCAGCCTTTTTAGCAGTAATTATTGCGTGTATTTAACATTTCATTTCGAATTGTTGTTGCTGTCGATACACACGAAAAACAAAATAATATAGGCTATCACTTACATACTGATAATCCTATACTCATAAAATGAGTATTATTAAGAATTACATTTTTTTTGTTCTTAAGAGTATTATTAAGAATAAGCTTTTTGAGGAAAGTTCAGTTTCACACAAAAACAGAAGGTAAGAAAAATGCATTACAAATACCTAGAAGCATTCTCCAGCTACCTTGTTTGTTTGATTAAAAATAGTTAGCTATAAAATGAGCAGATGAAATAGAATATTTGCAAAAAGGCCAGTCCACTTGGTAGCCCAGTTCTATCACTTACGTAAAAGCACTCAGTAAGTGCCCAGTCCCCAAAACACAGAACACAGAATGTGTTACAAACGCAGAAGCGGAGTCACTAAAATTATTACTGCCTGAACAGAGCTAGTGAAGCCCTAGCCAAAGCAGACACAAAGCTGTAATTGTATCAGATAAGTTATAAGGATGAGGATATTTGTAGTTTTTCAAGTTTACTTTTAAACTTATCTTCACCAATTCTGCGTCAACTCATCTTTCTATTCACAATGCAACCAATGGAATATAAATCGTTTCTTAAAAACTGTCTACACTGTCAACCATTTTATCGTCTACTCTACATGGACTATTAATTACATTGCCGCTAATGATGTGTTAGCATTGTTCTGTACAGGAGTTACATGTTTGTTTGTCAAACTAGTAAATGAGTGGCTAGTTCGCTCCAGCTGATAAACTAGCAGACCTGGTAAATGGCAGACGATAATGACTTTAGTAATAAATTCAAGTTTTACAAACTAAAAATTGGTAACTACAAGTTTAGAATCCACTCGCACCCAGCATGCGCCGGATCTGTTCAAACGATAGCCAGAATGTCAACGACCAAGGCGCCATACGAATCCAAACCGGCAGGAAACCTTTGTAAAGTGCTAATGCCCCTTCATTGTGAACTGTCTTCAACAGACAGTCTAATGATGACTTGTACACCAGCCCTCTGAAAAATTATACAATCATTAAAGGCATACTGTCTATAATAGTTATGCCTTTAACCAAACGATAAAGAAACACAACTTAATGGAACTTGAACTCACAATTAATAGTATCCAATCAAAGTAATTCCATTAAAAAACTATACACTGCTAAACAAAATAGTCTTCTTTGCTATTATAAAATATTTTAATTTACCTTATAATGTTTATGTCTCGTAAGCTGAATTTATTTTAATTGTACAAATATAAGAGAAATAATTGGAGGTGCACTATTCCCAGTGACTTTGAGTTTGTGCCCATGCACGGAACTATTGTAGGCCACTCAGTTAATGATTATTTATATAGACATACTTACTTCCCATTAGCGTCCGTCGGTTGGTTCATTATCCTGGTCTTAACAACATCGGCAGGTGTTCCCATAGTAGCGGCAACCAAGCCTGCGCATCCACTGTAACACCAGCCGTAAACTGTTTCAATGAAGGAATTTCCAAACGTTATACTTCTGTCAGTTTTGAAATTTTGACGATTCACTAAAACTGATTTACTGTCACTATTTGTCATTAATGTTAAATGCAAAGATACTTCTATATAATTTGCAAAACATTTTAATAATTTTTTAAAAAGTAGAAATTGTATTTTAACAGCAGTTTCGTTCTAGGCATGGGTAAAATACGTTCATCATATCTTGAAAAGGGATATTCAAGATCACCAAGACTGTTACACAAACTTCCTTGTTTGAAAATAAAAATAATCATAGCAAGTTTGCCATCTTGCTGACATAATAGAAGCGAATTTCCAAAAATACTTTTCTTTATCTTACCTTTTTTGAAAATCTGATTTCCACACCATAATCAGCATTAAAGTCTGCATATATAAACATTTTGAACTTTCATATTACACTGAAAATACAAAAACAAACCCAACTGCTGTCAAAAAATTTCTTAATTTCAAAGTATTTTGGAAATTTAAAATGCTAATTTTTGCAGGTTTTAACACTGATTAAAATGGTGATTAAGATTAAAAAAACATTTAAGACAAAAAAGCTATGAGTTCTTAAAGACTTAAAATGACCACCATTTCTAAACTGCTTAATGACAAACTTGTCCAAACTACTACCATAATCGAAGTTTGCATCAAATCGGACCAGAACTGCGAATGTAAGTATGCAAAAACACACATACATAAATACATACAAGAAAATTTAAAAAATAATCTAGTGGTCAGGATCAATGCTCATTCAAGGTCCCAGGTCTGGGTCTTACCATAATGGCCACTCCAATAGCTCCTTTTTCCAATGGAAATATACTAATAACTAGTTCTCTACACTCAATATAGTGAGAAAGATGTTTCTACTAACAAAATTCAAAATTAAAATTGCAGCTAATGCAGTGGGCTATATTTATCATGATGCATATTAAAGTGAAGCTTATGTCTCAGACCAAACTTTTAAAGTAACTTTACTCATAAATATAAGTGATTTCAGTTCGATTTTCCTCATTTACTCACAAATTTGCTTATAATGTTTGTTTAGTTTTCAATCCCTCACATTTATTTCCGTGTTATAACCAATATTTTTACGAACTGACATTAGATTCTAAGTCCCCCCATGTCGCAAAAAATCTATATTTTGCACAGATTCTCACCTGGATAACACATGTGTCACGTGACTGTCCGGCAGCAACGTGTGTTTCAGTATAAACTGTTTCGCTGTATCGTATGTCGTCAGGTCTCCTAGGTTGACAAGTGCTGCTCTCTGTACGTTTGGTATTGATCCTTTCCACAGACCTCTAACTCCGCCCTCTGCCAGTATCTTCTTGAAAGCATGTGCGACTCCGTGCACTCTAAACATAAGTACTAAACGATTTGTTTCCTTAATAATTAATTTTCCCACGTCACTACCTAAAATACTAAAATTATTAAAACTATTTTTACTTAGGCAAGTGAAATCTGGTGCACTCGGTATTTTAGTTAACGGAACAAGTCACTACATTTTTACCCCTTATGGACGGATGTGTTGTCACCATTACCCACAAAATTATGAAAATCTAAAAGCTTTAGTCTTAGTTTTAAATCTAAGACTATGTACAGTTGTCATTGTAAATTAAGATAATAAACTATGACAACTGCACATTGTGTGAATGCCCAGACACCATCATGAACAAGGACCATCTCCTGGTCTGCAGAAAATTAGATGAAGAGAAGAGGAGACCTCCCTGGCCTCTACTGGGAAGCAAGATCAAAGATGGCGTGAGCCAGCGGAAGCCATTGGAAAACAACAACAACAGTTTTAAATCTTTTATTAAAATGTTCATGACATAAGGATAAAGATTCATAATGTAACAACAAATTTTAATTATGTTTAAAATATTATAGTTATAAAATAATTGCAGTACACAGCTGTATTGTTGACAACAGCTGTCTAAAAGTATTTTTAATTTCTTTTTATATTCTTCTTCTTTTCTGCTAGAATTATTGTCACTATTTTGAGTATAATGATCTGCCTTCTCTAGCTTCGTCAATTCTACTTTTATTGACGCGTTTTGGAGAACCTCCATCTTCAAAAACTAAATCTATACTGGTCCTAAAAAAGTATTTTTGTTTATCCTTTTTGAAATTCTGATTTCGCTATCACAATCAGCGTTAAAATCTGCACGTATTATTTAAATTTTCAAATTATACTGGAAAAACAAAAATAAATCCTAACTACTGTCCAAATATTTGTACGTTCAACAGATTCTGAAAATTCAAAATGCTAATTTCTTCAGTTGTTTACGCTGATTACAATGATGTAATCAACTTATAATAAAATTTAAGACAAAAAGTTACGATTTTAAAAAAATTTTAAACGGTCACCATTTTGAATTTTTCTGGTTAACAAATCTGTCCAAGCTACGAATTTGTACTACAATCCAGTTTTGTGCCAAGTTTGAATCGAATCGGACCAAAATTGCAAATACGAACATGCTAAAACACACGGAAATATAACCTACAGGATATATATAAATATTAACGATCCCCTCAAAAAGTGACCTAAAGGTCAGGATTGGTGCTCAATTCAAGTTCTTGCATCTAGGTCTACCTGCTCCATAGCTCATTTTTCCAATGGGAAGTTGCAAATAAATTACCTCGACACGCAGCTGTCTCAATGACGTGATGGAAGCGAATTTCCAATATCTTGCACTTTTTGAAAATATGATTTCATCATTATAATCAACATTAAAACCTACATAAATTAATGTCCAAGGAAAAAATGATCTAGAGGTCATAACACAGGTCATTTCATTTTTAGATCCCAGATCTGAGTCTTACCATGATAGCTCATTTTTCCAAATTTGTTAAAAAACTAAACAAATGAGTTACGTTCAAGATTTCTCCGCATATGACATTGTATTGTTTGCAGTCTAAGTACATCATATTAATTGGCATATCTTTATGTCTTTTACCCAAATATCTTTTTTTCATGTTTTTTCTCTGCGTTTTGTCTTTCTGCAAACCAAAATCTTACACCTCCTTCTCCCTACATCTTGAAGACCAAATAGGAGTGTTTTTTTTTCAACAAAGAACACAGAATTACGCCAACAGGTCGACGTAATCAACTTTGAAATAACATAACAAAGTGCTACATACCTCGGGGGTTTGTTTTGCAGCCTCCTTTTGCCCTCCATCTGTATCTGTACTTTCACCAAGTCAGTAGGGCTGGCAATGAACTGTGCCAAAGCTCCTGATGTCACCCCTCCTATAGCTGACTTCCTGCACAACATTTAAAATTACCTTCTATACAATTGTGTTGTTAAACTAACAGCATTACAAGATCAAATATTTTAATTATAAATAATAAACTAATTAATGAGTTACATTCAAAATTTCACTGCATAACATATTGTACAGGGTGACACACGCAGTCCAGTATTAAGTTAGTGGTCGTATCTTTTCACGTTTATTATCAATCAAAATATAATCACGTTAATTACTATTGTTGCTGACGTTCGATAAATGGTGCGCACCAAAGTATGTGTATCCCGTACTGTTTTTGTTTTTATGGCTTAATATCTGACGATGGGACAGTGTCCCCAAACCTTCATTACATATTAGAGGTGGGTAATTCACGAACGAATGGGTCAAAATGAACTACTCTTTTAACTGAACTAGTTCATGGTGAAATATGTAGTTCGTTTAGTTCATTCTTGCAATCAGTGCTGCCAATGGCTTCTTATGAAACTACAGTGCATCAACTGCAACAGTAAGCAGAATAAGGAAGAACAACTATTAACGTACGTTATGCAAGTAATAATGCTGATTCGGCATACAGACACCTTTGAGTACAGTACAGACTCTGCCAACAGTCTTCTTATTCCACTAGTGTTCAGTTTGATTAGGTCAGTAGTGCATTTCGTTCACTACTTCAATTCTATAATAGTTCACGAACAAATGACTCAGTTTATTCTACTAGCATTTAGTTTGATTAGTTCACTAGTTCATTTTTATCCACTAGTTCAATTCAATAATAGTTCACGAACAAATGACTCAGTTTATTCTACTAGCATTTAGTTTGATTAGTTCATTTCATCCAGTAGTTCAATTCTACAATAGTTCACGAACAAATGACTCAGTTTATTCTACTAGCATTTAGTTTGATTAGTTCATTTCATCCACTAGTTCAATTCTACAATAGTTCACGAACAAATGACTCAGTTTATTCTACTAGCATTTAGTTTGATTAGTTCATTTCATCCAGTAGTTCAATTCTACAATAGTTCACGAACAAATGACTCAGTTTATTCTACTAGCATTTAGTTTGATTAGTTCATTTCATCCACTAGTTCAATTCTACAATAGTTCACGAACAAATGACTCAGTTTATTCTACTAGGATTTAGTTTGATTAGTTCATTTCATCCACTAGTTCAATTCTACAATAGTTCACGAACAAATGACTCAGTTTATTCTACTAGGATTTAGTTTGATTAGTTCATTTCATCCACTAGTTCAATTCTACAATAGTTCACGAACAAATGACTCAGTTTATTCTACTAGCATTTAGTTTGATTAGTTCATTTCATCCAGTAGTTCAATTCTACAATAGTTCACGAACAAATGACTCAGTTTATTCTACTAGCATTTAGTTTGATTAGTTCATTTCATCCACTAGTTCAATTCTACAATAGTTCACGAACAAATGACTCAGTTTATTCTACTAGCATTTAGTTTGATTAGTTCATTTCATCCACTAGTTCAATTCTACAATAGTTCACGAACAAATGACTCAGTTTATTCTACTAGCATTTAGTTTGATTAGTTCACTAGTTCAACTGTACAATAGTTCACGAACAAATGAAATGACCTATATCAATAACATTTTTCCCACCACCAAAGACTTATTATTGACTTTTCTTCAGTCACTGTGTGTAAATTGTAATTTAATATTGAAGTTTATATTTAACAATTAAGCCTACATTAGGCATATAACAGGCTGCAATATTAAGTACACTAGTCAATAATAAGTCAGATTAGAAAAAATTGAACTAGTTCATTCATTGAACTAGATTTTGAACTAGTTTGATAGTGCAATCAACATAAAGGGTGTCTTACAAACAGATTTCTACTGTATTTGTACTCACGAAAACATTTTTACCTGCTAATCATTTACCATGCTTTGTCATTTCAAAATTGGAATGTGGTCTGCAGTTTGGGGAAGTCATTACACAACTTTAAAACTGATTATACCACTACAAAAGAATTATGTAAGTGTCATATTTGATACGATAATTATATAATTCTTTTGTAGTGCTATAATCAGTTTTAAAGTTGTATAACAACTTCCTCAAACTGCAAGTCCACATTCCAACTTTGAAATACAAGGCATAGTAAATAGTATTTACTATTTAGTATTTTTTAAAATAGTATTTAAATTTTGTATTTTTTTGCAGGTAAAAATGTTTTCCTGGGTACAAATATAGCAGAACCTTGAAGACCGTGAACAGGTTGGATTGTACAAAAGGTCGGACAACAGAGGAGTCAAAACATTTTATTAAAACAAACAAAAATACAATACTATCCTACAATCAAGTCCACTATAATTATTTTAAAATACAACTTCATTAGTGGGTTAAAATATTTTAATTCAGCGGTACCATGGTCTCAATTCATTCCAGAACTAAGACTTATCTGAGCACTCTGCTGTGCGAGTCAGCATTTACAATAGAGACTTATGGAAAACATTTTAATTTACTACATAGAAAAAATAATTGAGTACTCACTATTAATATCAAAGATAAAGAATGAGGAAAATGCATAGAATAGAAGTCACACTTTATTTTAACTAAATTCATACAAATATAATTACGTCACATATATACAAACAGGACAAATCAATACTGTATATTTTTTAGTTCATACTGTAGCTTTTAGTTCAACAAAGTTTGTCTTTTACTTCCACTACCACAAGCACTTCTTTTAGGGTCCATTTAATTAATATTCACAAAAAAATTGAAAACAGGATTTAAACAGTTTGAAACTCACACAGAAAGACACTTAACGTTTTGTTAAATTTAAAAATCAAAAGTATGTAACAAAATAATATTATAACTGTTTAATTTTTTTAACGGGCTAACAAATTAAACAAACAGTAAAAGAGTTGATGACACACTAAATAAAATTAGGTACAATGACAGAAAAGGGAATAGAAGTGGACATTCTGAAAACAGATAATTAAGAAATATCATTTAAGTTATTGCCCTACATAAACCAAACACCCATTAATCAAAGGCTTTTTGTGTTAAATCAGCACAATGTTTATTTCTGTAGCACAGCACAATGTTATCTCTATATTTACACATCTGCTTAGAAATAATTTAACAAAATGAAAACACTCTTTTAAATGTTCAGCCCTTTATCCAAAACATAAACTGTCATTTTTCATTTTATGAATTAGACCGATATGACCATTGTCCAGGTCGACTGCTAGCCGGGGTATAACTGTACATTATTATATTAAGGTAATCTGTTGTTAACCACTAATTCTTACACTAAGAAGCAACAACATTTTGTGAAAACAAACAACGAACTGCTTATCTATAAGTAGGCTATGTATATGCAAACTGGCACACAGACACACACTTGAACACAGTGACAGTTTTCTGTTCATTATTTATCTATGCTGACAATTTCATGTTACAATATACTCTATCAAGTCAAGAAAAGACACCAAAATGAAAATCTATCTGTATTCTATCGGCATTAGTTGTAGACACTTCAACAAATTAGAAAAAGACTATCAGAAGACTGATTTAATGTGGCTATTTTGAGACGTACTAGATATTCGTTTACTAAAAGTGATACCTCACCTACGACAGTCGATTTTTTTTTTTTTTTTTGGTGTTTAACGTCCGACTATTGTGCACACTTGGGCAAATGCAGACGGTGGGATGATTTTATAGCGTACGAAAATGCCAAGCCCTCACCGGGAATCGAACCCGGGTCCTCGGGGTGAAGGCCTAGTACGCTATCCACTAGACCACCGAGGCGGCAGTCGATGTTACCGAGCTGACATATACTTAGAGGTTGTACATACGAATTCTACTGCAGATTAAAAGTGTAGTGCCATGTAATGATTGTTACCAAAAATTCATAAAATCGAACACGTAATTACATGTATTGGGTTTAATCTGTACTGTTAACGCAAATTAGTCCGGGCTCATGGCTTCAGCATTACTAACCATTTTACAATAAGTTGACTCATGAAATGATGACATTCACAATGATCAACTTTACTGATGTAGCTTCACAAATGTTATTAGAAAACATAATAGAACAACCACCTCTCCTCTCCTGCATTGTCCAAGGTCACAAGCCTAGACTGATCAAACAAAAAGTATAATTTATGATAGTGTCAAATTGTACAAGAAACAAAAGCACTCACCAAATTGGAAATGCACCGTTCGAGTCCTTCTTGAGCACTTTGTCTCGCATATTTTCATAGGCGACAATGCGAATACCGGAATAAATAACATGTCTATAAATCGCAGGAAGAACACCCTGCCAAAGTTTAGTGAGGCCTTCTTCTTGCACGATGCCCACAGCTGTCTTGACCATCCCTCTGTACTGTACCTGCGTTAAAACAGTGATTTTATAACACAGTGATACAGCAGGCTACATTCTTTACTTTGTTCAATCTCCATTGTATTACGGAGTGACTTACGTTTGCACTGCCGCTCAGCATTGCCACAGCCTCCCCTTGTATCTGCAGTCTGGTCTTGGTCAGGTCTAGAGGATAGGTTACTAAAACACAAGCAATAACAAACCATGCAACAACTGGTTCATAGACAAACTTTATAATAAGTGTCTAAAACAAATATTTGTACAAAAATATACACTTTTTTTTTGAGAGCACAAAGATTAAATTAACATCATTGAAGCAAAGTAAATGCAACTATTACGAGGGCAAGTCAAAAAGTAAAGGGAGATTCTAATTTCCCACCGAATCACATGTATGCCAGCACTGATTGTCTGCTATAACTCATACTATCAGCTGTTCATTGAAAGGATTGTTTCATTGTTAGCCAATTGTGATTGTGTTTATGTGATTGCACTAAGAAAGAAATGCGAGCAGTGATACATTTCTTCAATTCAGAAGGTGTAAAACCAGAAGATTATTCGTCGAATGCAGCAGCAATATGGAGATCTGTCTGAGTGGAAGCAAGATCTACGAACAGATTGATCACTTTAAAAGTGGTTGGATTTCTCTGTGTGATGAACAGCATCCTGGTGGGCCTTCCACTTCAAAGACTAATGAAATATTAAAGCAGTTAAACAAACGATTCTCGATAATCAATGAATTACAGTTGACAATATTGCAAGTGAGGTGAATATGGCTCAGCATATTCAATCATCCACAATTCTTTAAACTTACAAAAATCCTATGCTTGCTGGGTTCCATCAATTGACCAGTATCCACAAAGATAATAGTTTCAAAATTTTTTAGAAACATTTGGAATGTTATGAAGAAGGAAACTCATTATTTAAGCGAATAATAACCATTGATGAGACATGGGTTCATCATTTTGAACCAGAGAGTAAGCGACAAAGTTTGGTGTGGAAACATCCTTCATCTCCTCAAGCAAAAAAATTCAGAACTCAACTGTCTCCTGCAGAAAGGTTATGACGACGATATTCTGGAATATGGCATGTTCAAATTTGGTTGACTTTAAACTTAAACGTCAAACAATAAATAGTGACAGCTATTGTTACTGCGTTCAGTCAAAAATCAAATCTAAAAAACGTGGTAACCTTTCAGAAGGAGTGATTTTACTTCAGGATAACGTTCGACCTCATGCAGCTAAAAACAAGCCATATGCCTTTACAATCTCAGTTTTCAGGTGCTGGACCAACCTTCCATACAGTCCAGACCTGGCTCCACAAGATTTTCATCTTTTTGGCCAATTAAAAGAACAGTTACGAGGGGATCATTATCAATCTGATGAAGAGGCCATACAAACAGTGCAAAATTTCTGATCACCAGGCTGAACACCATCTTCCAGGAAGGAATTCAAACGCTGATTAAAAGATGGACTAAGTGCATAAAAGTAAGGTGGATTATATCAACTGTATACAAATAACAATGACTGTCTGCTGCTGAAACATTTTGTGCCCGAAGAAAGAAATAATAAAAACAGAATAAATTACAAAAATACAATACAGGCTAACAAAAATGTATTCCAGATACATTGGAGTAGGATAATTTGAAACAGATCAATTATGGTATGACTCTGAGATATATTCAAAATTGGTCAATTACAGAATGATGTACAAAATGACAAAAGTGAATTTCTAGAGGTCTTTGAAGAAAACGGAAATACAAGACAAACGTTATTCTAGCAAAAAAGACAACAGACAAAATGAATCCGTATCCTTATTTTCTCAATCCAAATTAATAAGTCACAGTTACATTATTTCACTAATCCATTACAACGAGACTGCCATAAGACTCCTTAACTTCAATCTGTGTCCTTATTTAGTTACTCCAGTCACTTTAATTGATCACTACGAGCATTTCCAAGTTTCATCAATATATAACATGTTGGTAAAATAACAGACAGAAATATTGTTACAATTAAACGTAATAGTTTATAAATCCCATGCTAGACATACAGTATAAAGTATATATCTACATTACATTCGAAACGGAGTAAATACAATACTCACAAATCTCAGCGACACTCGCTGCAACAACAGACACTAGGTACGTGCACCAGAAAGAATCTGCATAGTTGTAATGTGGCTTGTGTGCGACTTGCGGCACCATCTTGCTTTGTGCGACTAGTGATGTGTTTACAACATGTTTATCCTGGAACATTGATGTACGCGTGTCATAACATGTCACTTGTCCGACACCATCACATATTTATTAATTTTGCTTTCACATCTAGATGAAAAATCAGAGGACTGTCTGTCAATCAAACAATTTTAAGTAAAATATTCATGGAATGAAGCTGTCTTGCTGACGTGATGGAACACTGAATTGTTATTCGATATTTTACGTGATATTAAACTTGGCACTGAACTTTACTTTCTTTAATTCTAACAAATTTGCTCAGCAAACTTTTATCCGTTTTAAAATAGTCATTAAAAACCCTAAATATTAATAACTTTTTTTTAAAATATGATTTTACCTAAGTAATCAGTTATAAAATTTGCAAACATCATTTTAAATTTTACTCGAAACAGAAAAAAAATACCATTCTATAGTAACGATGAACGAGCATGGGTTTTAATTCCTTTTGTATTCTAAATTTACCAAACTCACTTAAACTGAAAGGTATTCCAAACTATTGTCAAGACTTGGGCGCGACAAATAACCTCACAGTTTTTAAACTTTAGTTAGTTTATAAGACAGAAAGTTTTAGAAAAAAAGGTAACTGATAAATATAACCTTATGAAAATTCCTTAACTAACATTTTTCTATACATATCCTCTAGTTCTTTTTCATACACAAAATGCAACGCAAAACATGGTTCACATAAAACATAGTACAGCATTAAAGTTATCTATTTATAAATTCTGTCTTTCACGATTCAAGCACACCTGTTAGTATATTTTCACCAAAAATGTTCACAAACATAAACTTTCCTTCTTATAAAAAAAAATTACTTCTCTATTTTTATATTTACTTATAAATGTTATTTAATTCTCTCCTTTACTTAAAACAACAGAACTGAATTAATTTATTAATTTTTTAGTTTTCTCATCTCATTGACAGCTATTTTTCAACTCCTCGAAAAACAACTCGCCATTCCCTTCCCTCTCCAACTTACATATTCATTTTTTTGGTCCCTCATTGGTCTAAAAAACCCTAATTTACATAATTTGTTGTTGGCTTAGACTGATCACTGTTGCTTATTCACCTCAGTACAATATGCATATGTTGTGCTTACTTGAACATCTAGTCTACAATTTCCGATGTTGCATTACTTTCCACCTGTATTTCCAATAAATTTAATACACTCCCTACTCAGTATTGATGCAACTCAAGAAATAAAGCTCTAAATAGTCCACCAAACGAGGAACATGCCATCTGATGTCGTGATAGGCAATTAAAGTCGGAAAGGAGGGGAGCTGGTGCGCAAATCAGCGAAACCAGACTTCTCTCTATTTCTTTCCAAACTGAATAGTTGCTAATGTAGTAGAAAAAAAAAGATTTCTTAAGAAAGCTGAGTCGAAATGAAATCACTGCCCTAAGGACCAATGATGAAGTTCGAGCTGTGAACTGCACCAACCATTCAGGCACCATGATTATTTTAAATATATAGCTCGATATGTAATTTAAAAATACCTAGTGTACTGAGCCAATAGTGGTGATCCAGAAATGTTGTTACAGTTTCAAACTGGTTCAAGTTGGAGATCGACTTAGCAAGTACTTTTGTTAAATTTTTTTTATGTATAACTAATTACTCACCTTAAGGAACGTGTAATGATAATGCCAATAATAAATATTAAAGTCTTGTAATCGACGGCTAAGATTGAACAAAAATAAGGGTAGAGTAGCTATAGCAAATTTTAGGCCCCAGCCTCCCAGAGGCACTTTCAAAATTGGATTAAAGAATAAAGAAATGATCTTAGTAATATAAGTATCAAGGTTATAGATAGTACGGAACATGTAACGACATGTCAGAACTCTCGGTGTAATAGCTATAATTGTATCAACCAACAAAAGACTCAAGTGGATGTAGAACCACTTGTTTTAAGGTTATTTCCTTTAATTTAATAAAATAAAAATATTGTATTTAAATCTATTTTTAACTCTTTAAAACTGTTAATTTACAACAAATAAATTATTAAATCTATTTTGTCAATTTAAAATTGTGAATTTAGAACGACCACGGCACATCAGGTGGTTGGGAGACAATCACAGTAAGTTCCTATGAAAAAAAATATAAAATAAAAATAATTCTACTCTGCCGTCACTGCACGCGTGATGTAGCAGTATATCATTAGTAAAAGACTGTATAGGGTGAAAAGGATTGTCCGCTGATTGTCCGTTAAATAAGGGAGGAATATAATTATTAATAATAACTGTTTTACCAGCTTTATATTGTTTTTTTTCAGTTTTATGTAAAGAAATATAAGGTTTCTTTAAACGGTTGGATTTCTAACAATACAGTACAGCACGTTTAAGAATAGCTGAACTACTACATGTTCAATTTTTTTTTTTTTTGTGGCGAAAAACTGTTAAGGTTATCATCGCTGTCACGCAAAATAAAAGTACACCATGTTCAATCATCTATGAACTGAAACTGCCAAATCATAATATGTACCGCACCTAATGCAGCTACGAAAAAAAAATGTCCAAAGTTTGAATAACAAACATTATCCCCGGTTTTAAAATTTCAAATACGATAATAATTTTTGATTTTGTTGCCCATTAAACTTTTGTGAGGGTTCACTTTAATTTAGAATTAAATTTGAATAATAATTTAAACTAATTATAATTAATCTTTTTAAAAAAAAGTTACAAAAAGCTAAAAAAGTTATAAATATTTACAGATTTTGAAATGAATGTTTAACAATGTTAAACATTCAGATTAAAACAGATGTTTTTGTTAACAGGTTCTGCTGGATATATCAATCTTGTTCAAATATATGTATGATTAATTATTTTTGAATATTTTTATAATCAAAATAAATTACTGCAAGTTAGAATGAAAAATGCAAAGTTTTGATCGCTAAAGTGCCAAAACACTCACACAAAACTCATGTGCTTGCACACAATATAGTAAAATCTATGGAATAAAAGACCTCAAATTTAAAATAAGTAGACAAAAAAAAGTTGCAGAGCACCTTGAAACTGGATATTTAATTTCCAGTTCCAGATTTTTTTTTAATTTGAATATTTAACTGAAAATTACGCCTGTTGTTATTACTTAAAACTAATTTAATGTAGAAAGAAAAAAAGAGAACCATTGTAACATATTATCTCATGCTCACAGATGTACTTATTATTTTTTAATGGGCAATTCCGTGCGACTACTGTGAGATTAAATGTAAAACTACTGTATCAGATACAAGTGGCCTATGATGTTCTTGATCACCACAGCCCGCTTCTTGCATGTATAATTAAACTGTTGATATGAATAACGACTGACAAGTCATTTCATTAACATAACCCTAAATAACTCATCAGTGCTATTAATTAAGCTGAAGTAATGTAACATTCCAATGGTGTAAATTAAGTAGCTCAAATGAACAATGCACAAACTTTTCAATTTATGACACTATCATTCTTTCAAATTTCAGGGGTTTAATCTGTTTTCTCATTAAAAATAAATAAATAATATATCTTTATGTTTTCTATGGAAAATTCTACACAAATCTATGGAAAATTGATTTTGGGAACAGTCATTAAAGTAAAACTAAAACCAGATTGCCTATTAAAAAATCTGCAACGATCCTGACCACCAGAACACATTGTGAGCGATCATTAAAAATTAAATGTGTGTGTTTTAGACATTTCTATTCAATTTGATTCAAATTTAGCAAAAAAATTAAATTGGTAATAGTTACACAAAACCTCCTATGTTCATTATCCCATAAAATCCACGAAGTTGAAACGTTAAAATGCTAACTTATATGGATTATAAGGCTTATTGTGATGGTGGATCTAGATCTTCAAAAAAAAAAAAAGTAAGATAAGAAAAGTTTTTGATATAGAAAACTATAACTAGAAAACTAACTTTGATATAGAAAAGTTTTTTATCTATAAAAGAAAGGAGTATAGATATAGTTTTTGAAGATGGAGGTTCTCAACGAAAGTAGAATTGACGAAGCTAGGGAAGGCAGATCATAATACTGTACACAGTGATAATAGTCCTAGCAGAAAAGAAGAAGAATATAAAAAGAATAAGAAAAGTTATTAAATTTTGAAAGGTTCATTGCTAAACAACGAACTTATCTAAGCAATTACCAAAATCAAATTTTTTGCCCAAGTTTCTATTTTGGTGAAATGTTTGGTTACATGATGTTATTCAACGTTAGTGTTTTTAGCAAATGGCCTAGCGAACCAGCTGATTATATACTTTTAAATTTGATAAGCTGAGTGTCTTTGAAATTTGATATAAATATCTAAATATTAAAATCTGAAGGACTAACTCTCATCCTTTTTTTAGAGAATTTCATTCAATGTTTTTGCAACATTTAATACTAAAGTAACTAACTACTTCTGATAAAAATCAAATTAGCTAAAAACAGGTGATTCATTTGATCATAAGATTTTTTTTCTGCGAAAAACTGTTAAGGTTATCATTGCCGTCACACAAAATGAAAGTATTAACAAAAATTTAAATAAATTTGATCATACGAAACCAGCCAGCACAATAACATAGCTATCATTTGAGGTTATACAGATGAAATTAATTGTGTACACATACAATATTCTGTACAGAGTTTTTCATACTATAAAAATGTTACATTAATTTCTTTGTTATCTATAAAACTTAATTAATACTTAACTGAAATGATTCTTTCTTATGTCTTTCTTAAATTCTTTCGTTAAATGATTAAATTAACAAGAAAAGTACAATAGTTTAGTTTACTTCATTCCAAATACAAGCCACTTACCATAATAAACTGTAGTTGGCAAACTAAATGATACAGTCAATTGACAGTAGTAATATAAAACAATGCATTAACTATTATAATAGTAGCCTATCTCTCTAGGCTAACAACACAAAGATAAACCAGCTGACCTTGGGAATGCACAAACAAACACTTAACTGAGCAAACTTTCACCAGTATATTTAGTTAATCTACATTTAAAAAATTCCACTTTTTTAAAGTAGTTCCAACTTTTATACAACAAGTTTATGAGCAAGTGGATTGCTTTATAGGATGTTTAATTTATTCTAGTTAGCCTAATTTATGAAGTTATTTTAATGGATTTACATAACATACACAAAGGTATCTAGATTCAAACCTGCGAACATGTCTGAATTATAGCATACTGCATGCTGTCTTATCAAATAATCTATAACACTCTCCATGTATTAACAAGGATTTTGTTATATCGGACGGTGAACCAAATCCACTGACCTCTACAGCAATTTTTGTTACTTTCGAAAGTTAAGAAAAATGTCCAAGTTCATGACAGAAACTACCTCTGCATCTTGGTCTTTGTGTGGGAGCATTGAAACATAAAAAGTGCAAAATAAGAACACAAGTATACATACGAGGTGTGTTCAGAAAGTAATGAGAATTTTAATTTTTTGAACAAAATATTTATTTATTCTTCTACATTGATGTTGTCACCTTCAAAATAGTCCCCATTGGAGATTATGCACTTGTGCCAGCGCTTCTTCCAATCCTCAAAACATTTCTCAAACTCGATCTTTGAGATAGCCTTTAGTTCTTTCAGCGATGTGCTTTTAATGTCATCTATGGCTGTAAAACGACGGCCATTTAAGGTTCTCTTTATTTTTGGAAATAGGAAAAAGTCACACGGAGCCATGTCTGGCGAATATGAAGGCTGGAGCATCATTACAGTACTGTTTTTGGCCAAAAATTCACGAACAAGCAATGAAGTGTGAGCTGGTGCATTATCGTGGTGCAAAAGCCATGAATTGTTTTTCCACAGATCCGGGCATTTTTTCGGATTGCTTCATGCAAACGGCATTGAACTTGTAGGTACTACTCCTTATTGACCGTTTCACCTGGTGGCAGGAATTCATGATGCACTATGCCATTAATATCGAAGAACACAGTGAGCATAACCTTCACGTTCGACCGCACTTATAGAGCCTTTTTCGGTCTTGGCGAGCCAGAATATCTCCACTGGGATGATTGAGCCTTAGTTTCGACGTCATATCCGTAAACCATGTTTCGTCACCTGTTATAATACGTTTCAGTAATTCTGCATCGTCGTTGACTTCATTTAATGACTCCTGAGCAACTTCCATTCGCCGCTGTTTTTGTTCAAAATTCAACAATTTTGAATGAATTTTGCTGTCATGTGTTTCATACACAAAACATTGGAAACAATGTCATGACATGATCCAATCGATATGCCAACACCATGAGCGACCTCTCTAATTGTGATTCGGCGATTGTTCATAACCATTTCTTTCACTTTTTCCACATTTTCATTGGTTGTTGATGTGCTGGGGCGTCCAGGGCGTTCGTCATCTTCAACGACTTCATGGCCTTCTTGGAAACGCTTATACCACTCGTAAACTCTTGCTTTACTCATAGCAGACTCACGATAGGCCTTTGTTAACATTTCACACACTTTGTTACACTTTATTCCACTTTTTATGCAAAATTTGATACAAATTTTTTGAACCATTTCTTTTAACAAACGGAAATCGCCGAGCTCATAAAAACACATCTAACCTTAGTGGCTGTCACAGACAAAGTCAACAATGAAAACAGCTGAAAATTTTATCATACTTCAAAGGCATACCAATAAAATAAAGAAAATGTTTGACAATTGGACTCTCCAAGACCACGAAATTTAAAAATTCTCGTTACTTTCTAAACACACCTAGTACACTTTTAATGGCTCAGTGGTCGATGTAGCTACACATTTAATTTAAATTGAAAAGCACCAGTCAGTCTGCTATGTCTCTGAGCTGCGCACCTAAAGGTACTTAGTTTTAGTCTCCACTGCTTTTCACATCACGTTAACACTGAGCCTTCGTCCTCATTTGTCTAACTGGCATAAAGTATGGATGTCAAGGAAAAAGAACACTTTTAGAAAACTTTACTTCTCCAGTAAAGTAATAATTATTAAAAGTTCAAATATAAACCCAATTTCAACCTAATTTTCATTTATTTGATATCATTTAAGGCTCTTAATTTTTGAACACTCACTCCAACCTAACTAAATATCTAAAAGCCAAAATTAATTTATAATTACAAACGGATTAATTATAAGCAATCTTGTGATATTTCAAAGAAAAGTATCTACACTGTTACCTTGCATTAAAGAATAGTCTACATATTTTGTTTTTGGACACATTAACACGCAATTTTAGTCAACTAAAAACATACTGCCTTCAAATACCTTCGTACTGAATGTCTAGCTTCTGACACAGACTTCATTCTACAAAATAATGTGTACGATCCTGTAGTAATTCTGAAAGGATGTAGTAAGTTGATTCTTCAACTTCAACCTAAATTTCAGGTGATACACAACTAATTCTTATGGTATCTTTAATTCTAACATCGTACAATCTATTTTATTGAACACCTTCATAACATCTATTAAAATCCTAATTTTATAAAATCCACCGTTTAATAATTTCAAAAATATATCTGATACATAAAGTAAAGCTGGCTATATTTAAATCACTTCTGAACCTGAACTGGAAAATAATAAAAACATATCAACTGCTAAAATCACAAAATTACAATTAACTAACCTACCATATTCTAATTTCAACAACTTTTCAAGACTTGCAGAGAAATTAAATGATAACTGAAGATGCTAGGTTAAAACTTTAAATGAAATTTGGAAAATTGAAAATTATAATTTATGCAAATTTATACACTGATTACAATGATAT
Organism: Callitettix versicolor; assembly: GCA_022606455.1. Lineage (NCBI taxonomy): Eukaryota > Metazoa > Arthropoda > Insecta > Hemiptera > Cercopidae > Callitettix > Callitettix versicolor. The sequence goes on along the minus strand of CM040186.1, from coordinate 15,630,588 downwards.
CAGATTTTTTAAAAATTAAAACATTAGGCCAGTATTTTTTTACGATTTAAAAGCGCGACATATTAATTTTGGAATAGATGAACATACAGGGACAGATAACAAACATGTTAAAGTCACTGTTAAACTCAATGTTTGTACAAAATCTGATTTTTTTATGGCCTACTAAAATATACATTCATGTTTACAAGATGTTTGTTTATTGACATTCGTTTCCATCAATTTAGCAGATCCGGTAGAGGCAGCTGATGAGAGTTAGCGATCCCACTGCACCTCTCGTTATGGTAAAATAGGTAACAACAAAAATTTAGTATAACAACATGAAAATACACAGTGTCCATTAATTACACAAATGCCACACTGGTAATGATATTGCCACATAAATTCAGGCTTGATATTACTTGGAACAATATTACATGGGCATGATATTTTGATATTGGATTGATATTAAATAGGCACGATATTTGCTTAATCGGTAAATGTGTAATTAATGGACACTACTTATATTTGATTTTCTTTTTGCCAAAATACTTTATTTAATGTATCTATATAAATAATAATCCAAAATTTATTTTGAAGAAATTACCATAATACTGGAAAAAGACAAAAAATAAACCTAAAAAACCTTACTATTAAAGAAGTTATTGTCCAATGTCGGATATAATGGCAGCCGCTGCTTTGCAAAAGCAATGAACTGACTTCATACTAATCCAAAGTATCATATCAGGAACAACTATAGGAGACAAAACTAACCAAAACAACATTACTGACTTTTGACGTTCTAACACCTCTTGTTGAGTGATATTTTTCAAGCACCAGTAAATCATCCACAGTCCGTGCTTCATACAATGTGATGTCACATAAAAGTTCCATTAAAAATTGCATAAAATCATAACCTGATAAAATTTATTTAATGCTCTGCAGATTGATATTACTTAATATAACTAAGAAATAGGTAATAGAAAAAAAATAGAGTATATCATGAAAATAAGCAGTGTTCATGACTTTCTCAAATACCTTTATCAGAAATTAGTCAGTCTCCTATTTGTGACTGAGGTTAGGAAAATTACTCTACTTTTTAACTGTTAATTTGATTAAGTGTTAGAGGCTAATAATTATTTTTGGAAAGAATTTATGTAAGTTAGCTTATTCTTGATTAGGATACTATGAAGATTAGTTTAAGTAGGATTCAAAACTGCAATAAGCCCTTAATAAACAAAAATATCTATTAAAATTATTTTTGAAGAATTAAAAAACTGCTTTACGCTACCTAATTTATCTGCTTTAATAGTAACATATCAGTGAGATAAATAACTGTCACAAAATAGCATTTATCAAGTTAATTCTTCCGGTATCCTCTCCTTTTCTTACAAAAGTCATATAATTTCATCATTTATACATTTTTTTTATTATTTACGGGCATTAAAAAAAGTCTTTACATTTATTTAAAGAAAGAAAAAATTATAGTGTTAGTAACTATAACAAAACAGTAGGAAATGGTTAGGTATAGTGATAATTGTTTTTTGACCTTCTCGTAATTTTCTCACTTTTATATTATGTATTATATTATTTATAGACATGAAATTAAGCACTCTGACAGAAGAAAATAAAAAATAGTAGTTTTCAACAAATGAATATTTACTGTTTTTGGTAAACATGCAGCAGGCCTATTGGTTGTTTTAAATTTTTCAGTAATTTCTTTGCTAAAACGCTTTATTACATGCCCAGAAGCAATAATCTAAAATATAAAAGTGCAGAAATTATAAGAACATGATAAAAATTGAACATAAAATTGACCCGTATAACCTTAAAATTACTACTTTGCATCAGTAAGTAACATGTTTTTGATCGCTAAAACAATAAAAACTTTACTTAAAAAAAAACTGAAGGACCTAACTGACATGAAATTAAGCACTCTGACAGAAGAAAATAAAAAATAGTAGTTTTCAACAAATGAATATTTACTGTTTTTGGTAAACATGCAGCAGGCCTATTGGTTGTTTTAAATTTTTCAGTAATTTCTTTGCTAAAACGCTTTATTACATGCCCAGAAGCAATAATCTAAAATATAAAAGTGCAGAAATTATAAGAACATGATAAAAATTGAACATAAAATTGACCCGTATAACCTTAAAATTACTACTTTGCATCAGTAAGTAACATGTTTTTGATCGCTAAAACAATAAAAACTTTACTTAAAAAAAAACTGAAGGACCTAACTGACGCAGGTGAAGACCGAACTGATATGGTTGTTGAGTGAAAACCTAACTGACATGATTGTTGGGTAAAAAACATATTTAATTAAATAGATGTCATTTTAAAGTTTCCACCACAAGAACAAACAGAGTAATACGTAAATATGTATTAAGAATGTCTACTAGAATGTGATAATGCACGTGAGCAATAACTTGATTTAGGAAATATAGGATGTCCTATGCAATGTACACAGGAAAAACAGTATAAAATCTTAAGTATTCTTAAAAAATAAATTTTCAATAGATGAACATTTGTTACTTGGATAATGAAGTATGTAATAAAACGAAAAATATTCAAAAATCACTATTTGAAAAAAAACAACTATCATTGCAAAAATATCCTGTTGTTAAAAGTGTTTTTTTTTACACAGAAAAACTAGTACTTTTAGGGAAGTTAAAAAAACATAACACATAGTAGGTTACTTTGTTCTAGTTTTACCTTCTATTAAAATACCCTTCTCCTGATCTGAATATTATTGAGAGTAATTTTACAGTCCAAGAGAAGTTTGTTAGACAGCAGCAAAATACCTACAATATTATACTCTATTTAAATAAGCTAACTTATTACTTCTTATCAACATACGCACCTTATTACAAAATTGTATACTCCACGTTAGGTAGCCTAAAAATGTTTTCCATGTTTCTTATTACACTAAAAACCCATTAACATTTAACTTAACCAAGCAAAACATATCCACCAAGTAATATATTCTCGACCTAATTTTACAAAAACTAAAAGTCCTTGTAACCATTTTCCATCAAATTAAATATGCCCAATTGGCATTTATTATTTACTTTATTAGGCCATAGCAAATCTGAGCTATTAATACAAATTAAAATAATTGAATTGTACAACATTAATATCAACAAAACAACAACGGCAATTACCAATGCCAATTGGGATTAGGAAAATCAAAACAGCTGATCTGTATGTAAAACTCATATGAAGTAATATGAGCTAATTATTATTATTTTTTTTAATATCGATTGTGTACATTATAGATATATTTTGTGAAATTATTAATTTATTTTTACTGTATAAAATGTTTTACTTCATTTTTATATTTATACAGGGCGTATGTATGCTGTAATAGTTGGTCATATTAAAATATTGTGTGTAAAATTAAGAACTTACAAATAACTATTTCAAAATGGCATTGGCTTTGGAGGAAACTTTTAAATATGTCAAAACAGAAAAAAACATTTAACCACATTGTAGGTATATTTTTTTAGCTCCGTCTTAAAGCACCAAATATTTAACTGACATTGTTTGAAAAATTAATGGCATAAAAATATTGCACAAATTTCCTCACACTCAATTATTAAAAAATAAAGGTAAATAAATTTAAATTATTAAATCAGCAGCTGTGTTCTACTAAAAATCCTATTGATCAAATTTTGCTCATATTCATAGTAAGTGTATCAAATTTGGCATGAGTCAGTTTTATATTTTACAATAATTATTGTTGGAAATTCACTTCCATCTCACCATGAAAGAAGGCTACATGCCATGATTATTGGTTTAACTTGAAGCCAAGATTTAACAAAATAAACAAGGGCTGATTAGATAAATAAAATAAACCTACATTAGAGAATCAGTTACCCTAAAACCCTTAGTCCTGAATTGTTGTGGCAAACTTAGATGAAACATCATTATAAAAATAGACCATCACAGTACCTTGAAGAGGAATTAATTTTTTTCCATCATTATACTTGACTTGTGGGAAAAAGATAATCTTGAAATCTAAAATTATCTTGACTCACAATCCATGTAATATTTTGCTACTACAACCATTTGCCTTGCCTATAATTTTACTATTACTATCAATAAAATATGATTTATGACTACTTGTCAGCATTCCAATATCAACAGTATAAGTGTTAAAAATTATGTTGTATGCTTACATTATAGCCTACAGAAAACAATTTCTTTTAAATAATAAAGGCCCCAATTGTTTTGTTTTTTTTAACTCAGCCTGCAGCCTTCAAGCCACCCCACCACTGCTTACACTGCATGACATCACCATTCAACAATTTTGTTAATCCTGATGAATATAACCTGCAGGTGAAGAAATCAATGTTCTGGTGAACTCTACATCTGCTCTGGAAGTCTTATTTTAAAGATGGGTCATGGGGATTATTCCTTTTGGAAGAGGTGAGGGGCTCTGCTGTCAACTAACAAGAAATGGAAAACATTATTTTGCACTGTGGTATAGTGAGAAATGAATTTACAGAAAACGTCACTAAATCGGCAGCAATTAAAGGTCACATTGAAACAGTTAGTCATTAAAGAACTGTAAGTTAATGTCCACAAACTGATAAAGAATGAGCAGATTGAAATGTGGATACTGGGAAGTATAGAATGATCACTGTTTTAAGTGAAGATCAGAGGCTTTACACAGAAATGTAGTTATATTTTCTGTAAGGACCAGAATTGGTCTTAGTTTTTGGTCACTGTTTCCACTTGGACTCCAATTTCTGAATACTGTCAGAGGATGAAAAACTGGAGTGCATACTACTTGGCCATTTGGTTGGTAGATGTATCCAGCTTGTTTAATGAAGGGCACATTAGGGGCAAGCAGATAAGTACTTGCTGAAATTGGACTACAAGTGTCACAAGAATTAATTCAACTAAAGTAATTACATGCAAATAATGGTTCAGTAATGGCTGTCAGTTGTGTAGGATTATGTTAAAACATGAAAGGCATACTTTTTTTAGAAAGGGCTTTCTAACTAATTAAATATTTAGCGCCGATTGTCCTTTTTCATTAATCAGCTAATTTTTTTTTCACCTGACCCAAACTAATTACTACTTTCACTTGTGTACTGAATGAAAAGTTTAATACACAAAGTTTACCTATATATTAATCAAAAAATTTATGAAACCTAACACTCTTCAGTCTTTAATACTTAATAGAAATCTATCAATCTATCTGCCATTCTCTCTTTACATGTTTCACCCAACTTTGGGATACACTAAATCAATCACTTTTTAATGTTCTGTGCCTTCCTCATAGCCCAGTATTGCTTCATTCGTTGTGATCTTGCTTTTCTTTCTTCGTCAAGATTTGGATCGTTCGCTTGGATTCGACTTTGCCTTAGAACTGTAGCTTCTTGTCCTTGGTTATTGTTTTGGCTATTCTGTCCAAGAGCATAGTGTCAGTGATCTGCAGTTCTGTTATGTCTTTCTCCGTTTCTCTAAACCAAAGTGGTTTGGCTCTTCTACTGCGAAAGTAGTGAAATATTTTTTTTTGTTAGTCTATTTTTGTCAATTCGGAAGATGTGCCCATAAAAATCAATTCTCCTTTTTATTATTGTGTCTGATAGTGTTTCAGTTTTTTGGTAAAGAGTTTCATTACTGATGTGGAGTAATTGGTTGTTACAGAATTTGGGGGCCTAAGATTTTTCGTAATATCTTTCTTTCTTTGATCTCCAGCTTTTCAAGTGGGCCTTGGGTTGTGAAAGATAATGTTTCAGCTGCATATAAGGCTTCTGGTTTAATTACTGTATGATAATGCCTTATCTTTGTATTCCAAGAGAGGGACTTCTTGTTGTATGTGTCCTTGGTAAGTTGGAAGGCTAATTCAACTTTCTCCTAGATTCCATAGCTTTTTTCTCTAGGGCATTCCAGCTGATCCATTCCCCAAGATATTTGAATTCTTTGACTATCTCAAAGTATTGTTCTCCCACTTGAAGCTTTTTTCTGGCCATTATATTCAACAAAATTTTTTTTTTATGATAAATATTCATTGCCCTGACATGACATCAGGCATTTAGACTATCCCTTTTCCCTTTGGGCTTCGTCCCAATTGGCTTTTAAAGTTCTCATTTTAATCATATGGAAAAGATATTTGATCACATGATTACTCAAAGATATATTCATTAAACGGGAGAGTTCAATAGTTCACTTCAGATTTTCTGCAGGGCACATTCATGTTTTTTTTTCAATTAGAAATTAGCAAACCAGCTATGTTAAACAATATTAATAACTTCTAAACATTAACGGTGCAGCCTAAACATCAAAATATGTAATCATTTAACAGAATAGAAGTGTTTTTACAAAGAAAATGGTTATTACTGCTAAGATAATAGGAAATATGGTGTGAATACTCCAAAGCAAACAAATCCTTCCTTACAGTTTTATTGACAGTGGTATGAACGTGTGTAAATACAGAGTTTCACATCTTATCATATTAAAGTCTGCTAATTGTTAACTATAAAGGCATTTGGTTTTTTTTAGAACTTAAAGCATTTTCACCAAAAACCTACAAAATGGGTTTTTTTTAATAATTACTTTACACAATGCTTTTTTACAAATTTAAACGAACTTCAGGTGCTCCTATAACTCAATTCAATATACAAAACGTAATTGTCAAGTATTAACCCTCTATTATTAAACAAGAAATTATGCTGAAGGTATCTACGTGTGGAAGGTACTTAAAAGTCGATGGCAGCTTTACATTTAAAATTAGTAGAATCTATTCACAAGACTTCAAATACAGTAGAACCTTGATTATTCAGGCAGTGGATCAAATGAGGTTATAAACAAAAGGAAAGCAACCTATTTAAGAAATTTATTCTTGAACCTACAGTAGGAATATGGAGGTGATGCAGAAAGGAACACAAAGATATAAAGTTACAGAATGTGAAAGCTCAGTATATGCAATGTGAGGCAAAGAAATAATTATTGATTTATGAACCAAACCAAAGTAGTTGATGGTATTATATAATATACATTTTTAAAAATGACTCAGGAAGCATACAACTGTATTTGGCCAGTATGAATGACTGTTACTTTAACTGGATTTGCAGAATAAATTAATCATTTATTTTTGTTGTTGAAAAACAGATTTTAGTCTTGTATTTTTTAACGTCCAACTATTGTGCACACTTGGGCTAATGCAGACGATGGGATGATTTATAGACTAGTACGCTATCAACTAGGCCACCGAGGCGGCTTTTGATCTCTTGAAACAGTTGCTGGTAAGGGTGATGTAGACATTTACTTATTGTAGATAGGAAAAGACAAGTTTGTTTCCCAGAATCAATGTCATAGGTTTTGATCTGTTGCTTTTTATACAATATAGCAGTTAATACAGACTGAAGAGTAATTTGATATTTTCACAAATATTAAAAGTCTTTAATCAACTGTTTTAAATTTATAAACTACAAAGGTTATTTGGAATGTAAAGAACATTTTGATCTGATGAGCTGCTCAGTCCCCCCGCTGCTGCTGTGTCACTGACCTTCCCACTGCACACTAGTACGACACTAACAGCAAGCTACTACATTACAGATTACTTGTACAACTTTAAAATGTGTGGTAAAATTAATGAACCGCTATGTGTAAGCTTCGAAGTGTATTATGCTTTGAATACGAAAAAAGTTTGCCATCTTGAAATTTATAGACAGATAACTGAATTTTATGGTAATTTTTTTTTTTTTTTTTTGGTGTTTAACGTCCGACTATTGTGCACACTTGCGCTAATGCAGACGATGGGATGATTTATAGCGTATGAAAATGCCAAGCTCTCGCTGGGAATCGAACCCGGGTCCTCGGGGTAAAAGCCTAGTACGCTATCAACTAGGCCACCGAACAACTAGGCTATTTTATGGTAACAGGAATACTAGTCAATGGAATAGAATCGTATCAAATCCCCTTTAAAACCAAACAAATTATTAGCACCAAGATTATGGTTATAGTGTTTTGGAATTGAAAGGGTGTCCTCATTGACTACACGCCTAGAGGTGTATAAAGGGACCATAAAATATAGGTGCCTACTATCACATCCTTCACCAGCTAATCTGTACCATTGAAATCAAACGGTGTGGAATGCTGTAAAACAATGTTATGCTTCTACACAATAACATGTCTGCAAGCTGCTGCACTGATGACAAACTTACTTCAGCAGTTTAAGTAGGAAGTTTTTGAACATCTGCCTTATAGCCTGGTCTTGGCCCTAAGTGATTACCACCTCTTCTTTAATTGAGAGGATTTTTTTGGCGGAAACCACTGTGGAAGTGACAAAAAACTAAAAGAGAACAATAATGAGGTGTTCAACAAATTGACAGCAATTGAATATACAGTAGGCACAATTGAATATACAGTATTGTCACAATATACAATACCACAAGAAAAAGCTGGTAAAACACTACAACAAATATTTAAATGAGAACAGCGACTATATAAAAAAGGTGCGTTCTGAAAGTAAGTACACCACCACTATCACACTAGTCTTCCTGGTTTATTGCCTCTTCACTGATGCTATTACAGTTGATTTGTTTAGTGTTTCCAGTTTTCCATGTGCATTTAAAATGATGATTTATGAAGGTGCCGACTGTGCGATTCGTTGTCATTTGGTTTTTGAACGCAAGGAACATTAAGCCAGCAGAAATTCACCGTAAATTCAAGAGGTGTTTACAGTGAAAATGCAATGAGTGACGGAATGGTGAGAAAGTGGGTTACGAAGTTTAATGAAGGGCATAGCTAAAGGCAAACGCTTGAAAATATAGACGAGAAATGGGACGGACTGAAGGAAAAACCAAAGAGACAGTCAGTGGCACAGTTACGTCTTGACAAGTCATGACTGCCTCGCCGTTCACTTGAAGCACATTGGAGTCTACTCCTCTGAAATGTGCCCTCTGTGCCAAGAGACGAACTCAAATATGAACAAGGAACACCTGCGGACATGCCCTTGATTGAATGCTGATTCGAGACGACAGAAGAGCTCGCTCTGCTGTATTGGGAGGCAAGGAGGCTGATGGACTGGAGTCCGAGCTAGCCATAGGAAAGAAAAACAACAGTTTAATGAAGGACGTACCAATGTCCAAGATGAGGCATGTAGTGAGCGACCTTCAGTAGTCAACAATGATTTGGTAAGGAAAGTATGAGAAAATTCATGAGAATAGACAGCTCACAATGACAATGCTTTCTGATGAATTTTCTCAAATTTCACAATCTCTTTTGCTTTGTCTGAGATTGTTTCAGACAGCTTAGGTTATCACAAGCTGTGTTCCAAAAATGCCCACTGATGTCCACAAATCCCAGCATTTTGGCAGTGCTGACATTTCTTACTCGGTACAGTGATGAGGGAATGGAATTTTTAAACCAAATCATGACTGGTAATGAAACTTGGGTTCGTCATATCACCCCGGAATAGGAACAGCAGACAGTGGAGTGGAAACACTCAATCTCCAAAAAACAAAAATTCAAAACGACAATGTCAGCCCAGACAATCTCGTGCATTATATTGTTGGATAGAAAAGAAGTTCTGCTTGTCGAATTCTTTCTCAGAGTTCAAACCATCAACGTGGCACAATATTACGAAACCTTGAAAAAACTTCGGCACAAAGTTCAAGATGCTCAGCCAAGGAAAATTGTGTTGCTTTTGACAAATCTCGACCCCATGCTGCTGGTGACACTGAAGTTCTTATTCAACAGTTCTACTGGGAGTAGTTTCATCACCCACCATACAGCCCAGACATGGCACCACCCAACTACCACCTGTTCTTGCCCATAAAACATGACCTTGGTGCTAAGCCCTTTGAAACTGAAGAAGATGAGAAACACTCTATACAGCTATGGCTGTCATTGGTAGGATCGTTCTTTGAAGAAGGCTGGGTAAGTTGGTCGACTACTATGACAAGTGTCTGAACATTGGTGGAAACTATGTAGAAAAGTAATTTAAGATAACCTTTTTCATATGAAAATAATTAAAAAAAAAGTTTTAACTTTTTTTTTAATGGTACTTAATTTCTGGTCTCATAGCTAAGATATCAAATCTGTTGTAGAATAAGTTTTGTTTCATTATCTTAATAAAAAGTTTAGAGAAAAAAAACGTTCTTTACTTTCCAACTGACCCACGTATTTTCAGTACGCCCATTTTTGTTACCATTATTTTTTTACTACATTAATCATGTTTGTTAATACCACACTCTTCTGCCACCTTACTACCGTGAATAATCAAGGTTGCTGATGTTATCAACTGCATTTTTGAAAATAATTTATTTGTATCTCACTCCAAGATAAAAAATTATGTATGGTATATCATTTTTAAAGGTGTTGTACGTAGGAAGTGGTCTGCTTTTTACATTTCGTATATGTTTTGCTTTTAAAAGATATAGCAAAGATCTTCAAAAGCAAAAAAAAAAAAAATGTAAAAAACATAAAAAGTGGACCTCATTCACACATACAAGAACTGTAAAATCATACATCAAACACAATATTATCCTAATAAATAGAGTAATATGTATCGTTAATTAACGCTACTGTTACAGGAAATAGATTTAGATTTATAGATTTAAATAGATGGAAATAGATTTAAATAGAAATAGATTAATAGATTACTGTTACAGGGTTCATAGACCCTTAAGGTTTACAGCTTTCTGAACATTTATCATACAAAAATAGAAGCAAGGTTTTTAATATATAAATTTAATTAATATAACAATGTTTGGTTCTGACAGTAAACTTCGACGTTTACTTCAACATAATCGATGGTTACTTAAAAAATTTATTGGAGAATTGTTGATTTCTAAATACATTTGCTTTTTGTTAAACCAAAAACAATATAAAAGAGTAAAAATAACACCACCAAAACTTTTAAAAACTATTATGCTAACACATAAAAACTGTTACGTTCTAATTTTCCTCTTTACAACCCTTGTATGTATTCATTATATTTTACAAAAAGTAGAGGGTTAAAACTTCACGTCACGTCGACAAGACAGTAACAATTTGTTTAGGTTGAACAGTGAATGTTACAAAGCACCATCAGTAATCAGAGTAACCTAGCTCTACCTATCTACAAAAATAGCTCATTTAATAAAAAAAAACTTCTTTTACGTTTCAATGATAAATATAATATAAAACACACAAATTTGTAAAACACAAAACGTTCTCGGTGATTTCATCAGGTCATGTTTGTATAAAAATTGAATCTACCCTCTCGTGTTATTCCTTTCTAGTTTATTTACATGTAAACAGTTGCTTAATTTTTTTTTAAGCGTTAAAAAGAGTTGCGTAAACAATTTTACTTTTCAAGTAAACAAAGATATTATTGGAATGTAACGACTGCACAAAAGTATCCGATACAAGATTTGCTTAATGCTCTGCACGTACTTTACCTAAGAAAACCCCTATAACCTAACCTAACCAAACAAAATAGCGGTGTTAACAGTGCTGAGTGAAGAAATAAATTAAAGAAAATTATTACACTTCTATTGCAGTATATTAATGCTGCAGTATCTGTGTGATTTGCGACAATGACTGGTAGCATTACAACGTACTTTTGAAACTATAATAGCCTAATATAAAATGATAATTTGACAGACTGATATTCCGGGCTGTTGTTGCACGCGTTTCCGTTGTTTAGGGCTGCTATTAGATGGTTTTTTTTCAAACCAATTGAATATATGTTTTTTATTTGTTTCTGGGAACAGTAAAAAAATGAACTTCACCTTTTCTTTATGTACCTTCAAAGTTATTTACAGAACATTTGTGAAAACAGTGAAAAATATTCTATTCGAGTATTCTACAAATAACGAATATAGCAAGTAATGGAGAAATAAAGAATGGTTTACACTTTTTTATATATAAACAATTTAAACTCGACTAAAGAAAGAAGTGAACTGATTAGATGGAATTACCACATTTTTGGGCCTACAGAAGAAATAAGCCGAAGAAAATTACAATAGAATCGTCAGTGATTTATGACGAGAGTTTTAATGCTCCCGATTCAACTACATAGAAAGATTTGGTCCCGAGTGTTTTCTCTCCCGTGATTAGAAATCTAGGGTTCAACGCCAAAAAGAACTAATAAGATAGCAGTCTGATATGTGTGGGGAATGAGGAATAAATTGTCATAACGACGGTAACAGCACGGAAACGTCCGGAAATAATTTGTTAACTTGTGACATCACATTTTTATAGTACTTCATTCTAAACTAATGATGAAATTTTAATAACATAAATTTAATTTTTATATGCAATACCGTTCGTCACTAATGTGAAAGTTTCTGCAAAAAACATATCTTAGGGAGTAATGTTATGTCATGAATCTGATTCATCGACATATCCCCATAATTTAATAAAAATAAAATAATACTGATTTATAAAATTAAAAATTGAATAAAAGACGCCTAAACAAGCATTTGATACATTTTTGATTCAATTAAAAGTTTTCAAGTACTAATACTTAATTTGCTGTCCAATTTATCTATGGACAGTGTAACAAATTTTCTGCCAAATCGGTGAAGATTGTTCCATAATCTGTTTAGGAACAAAGAAAAAACAGGGTGCATTGTTAGTGCGTTCTTAGAACTTGTTAAGATCAAACTATGCTCATTACAGATCCAAAAACTATACAAATGTCATAGGTCGCTCAGAATGTGTTGCCGATACAAATAATTTGCAAATATTGTTTTTACCAAAACTGGTCTCACCATTTCAATGTGGAAAAACCTCAACTTTAGTTCTAATAATTCATTACTGATTTTCATACACTGATGAAGATTTGGTTTATTGAAAATTAACTGTAACTAAACTATTTTATAAAAAAAAATTGCTGAAGCACCGTTCCTAATTTTTGTACAGATTATATTTAAACGTTTTACCACATTAACCCATAGCAACGTATTTAAAATAAATATTGCTTACTACTAATGATACTTTTAAAATATAACACTTTGTTTGGTTTAATGGGCACTACATGTTGCAAAACTCCAACCAAAGCCATATTTCATTTTGTTCTTAGACTTTCATATTCCTTGTAAACCAGAAATGTCAACTAAAAAAATTTTTTAACTGCCGCTGAACAAATGATTCTGTTCTGAATCGCAGTGGACAAAAGTACTGGCGATTTTTATTTTGTCGAGGTAGCCGGCGTAAAGGCACAGTGTCCGTCAAACTGTTGAAGATTTTTAAGTTGGAAAAATTCATTTCGACAACAAATATGCAAGAAATTATCAGCCTAATATAATACAGCGAACGGGAATCCGGTTTTTATTTAGTAATAAAAACTTTACGGTATTTTCATAAACATACAAATTTTTCGAGTAAACACATTATTTTCCTCGCATTTAATGTTCCCAAAAATTATCACAAATTCTGTAAATCTTGATAATCGAAATCTTAAAAATCTTCAACTAAAATAAAATTTAATCTGAACAGAGGGTAATACCAAACCTCACAATTCTGGGACCAACCAAAAAAAACACCTCACTTATTTGTTAGGCCTATCTATAATCAATTAATTTAGTTTTACAATACTTAAGTAACACTTCCTAAAAACTGACTGCATTAAAAGAAATGAAAACATTGAAATTTTTGAACGGAAAAAAAAACAGAACTGAATACATGGCAGATTTTGTAACTAAATCTAACATTCAAATAAAGGTGAGATCTAACAGTCAATGAAAAAGTGTCATTTACAATAGTATAATCAGAACTGGCTTTTCTCTAAGCAAGTGTTACAGTAGCGACAACCTAACCCAACAAAAACAGTCTTAAAGAAAACCACAAAATTTAAGCAACAAAAACTTGAACCAAATTACCACAGCTACTATATAAACCAATTATTTTCACTTTTTGAATCCTACACTAGTTTAATTTGTATCTGAAACTAAGTTTTATAACGAAACAGAATATTAAAATTATCGTAAATAATTGATTCCCAGTACCTTTAAAAACCTATATTGTTTTAAAGAAAATCGGCAATTATGTAGGTAATGATTTTCATTATTGCTGTTTTTAACAATCAAAATTACACATATATCCTTTTTATATTTAAAAAAATATCTGAGAAATTAAAAACAACAAATGTCAGTTTTAACTACAAAAATTTGTTTTTATCCGTCAAATTGGTCACTGTTTGGAAATGTTAAGCCCTATTTTGCAAACAAATCTGTACTACTTGAACAAAAAATTAACTAGCAAAGTGATTATCAAAAATATAAATATTTAATAGGAATATCAACAATTCTGTGCATTAACCGTTAACAAGATATCAGCTATAAATAAAACAATATTTTCTAACTTTTGACAAATATTATTATAAAATATACAGACAAATTCAAATTCTTGAAAATGATCTACCACACTCTTGTTAAATGATCAATATTTTAACACAAGCTGTTAATAATCTAGTATAAATTATTTCCGAAAAAACATGGAAAATGCAGAGCTCGAAGCGTATCGCAACAGAATTGCTCCAACTGTTTGATCAACCGTGCACTAAGATGCCTTAGGTACAGGTTATATAATTTGTCCATACAATGCTAAATGTTTACCCCCAAAGTACAGACGGGTTAATCGCAAGACAAGGTTTGACAATAAAAATTTGAATAATAAGAAAATGTTTTTATTATTGTATACAAAAAATAATTATAAAGTATTTATTATAAAAAAAACATTTGTTTTTACGATAAAATTATTTAAAAACAAATTATAATTAAAATGAGGAGATGATTTATATGATACGAACGCATTTCGCTCAACAGATTTGCTGCTTTTAAATACAACTTTAAAGACGGGACGTCTATTTCTAATACTAATAACTTACTTTATAGCGAAAACTATTTCGAACAAATACTTTAAATTTTGCACTTTTTTCATCCTTCATTTTTCACTTGATTAAAAGGAATGATCAGTCTACGTTTGTCTAATAAAACCAAAATGCACCCGACTTTTTCGAAACATTTTTTTTTAAACAACTTAATTTAAAATTAAGTTAATTGCATGCGTAGAAACACTTATACTCCCAAAATTTCATGGCCGCTTGGCAAAATTTTCATTTATGCACATTATTACCCTACTTAAAACTAAAATAGTATAAAATAATTTCCGCCGAAAAAATAAACCACTGATCCGATCCGTTGTCTTGCAGTCTACAGCTAAAGTTATAAATAAATATTAACCTAATTTCATTTGTTCTAACAAATAAGTGAGGTTAGATGTGCCAGAGTGGATAAACAAACACCACTGTTAAGAGTTCTTAAATATAAAAAGAAAAACTTATGGAAATGAGATTGAAATGTTCTGAGGGGCGTTCACGGACAGAAGCGTCATTTGTCACAAGGTTTTATTTTCTTGGCGGGCGGCTCCTCCTGCAGGCTGGAGGAGTCTTGGTCTGAGGCGGATGTTTCCGGGAGGGAAGTTGTTGTGGTTTCATCGATCTCTGGCGGTGAAACTTTATCTGCTTCTCCGTTGGCCGGTTCTAGGTTGCTTTCGTCCGAACACGGGTCCAGCCCGTCCTGATAACATATTTCACACTTTAGAAGACTGTGTTGAAGAACAGAAGGTGGGAAGGTACGGGACAGAAGAAAGACAATAATAGGATAAAATTATTGTAGAGGGGAAAAAGGTCACGTAAGGAAAATAAGGATGACTTCAAAGATTAAAAGCAAAAGTCACAATTGCAACAAAAGTGTGTTAGCACCACATATCACAGATATTTAAAAATACCATTAAACTTGTTTGACAAAGCTAAATCAAGCAGTAAGTGTGATACATATTAAATAAAAATAAGTAGCTCTACAGGATTAAATTCCTCTTAAGCAGGGTTCTTAAGAAGGTGTGGCAGGCGTCTTGGGAAGAGAACAACTCAGGAAAATTACGGGGATCATTATTTGGCACTGTGGTCTGAGGGTGCACACGAACAGGGGAAAACCATGTGTAGGTTGTGCGGGAAAGAGGAGGAAACTGCAGGACATAGGAGGCTAGGCATTTTTTGTTTCCAGAACCCTATTGATCTTCAGCAGAATGAGCTAATCAGTGGATTGTTGGAACTGATTAAGGGCATTAATCTGCTAAACTAGTACTCAACAGGTTTAGTTGTACATAGGTCTGTTGACCGATGTGTACCATGGGTTGTATTATCCCTTCCTATTTTTGAATCTAATCTATTTAAATTAAATTTGTCTTATTTAATTAAGTACCACTAATAGGCTACATTACACACAAGTACCTTTATATGTAAGTTACAAGTTGTCACAGTAAGGTAACACTATTAACATTTGGAAACCGCAAAGAATTTAATAAAGCTGATTACTACGTCCTTGTATATGATTTCAGGGAGCATCAAACCCCAGTCCTCTGCATACCAGACATGAAGCGTTAAGGTCTCTTCATCTTTAACCAACTGAGTCCCATGTGTTTTTTTTTACATGGACGAAAATGCAGTATTTTTACTTTTATGTAATATTTACGTTGGGCCTGGACTCTCTCTCTACCACAAACGCAAACTATAAGGGAGTTATACAGAAAAATCAACAACCAATGCGGGGTTTAAACCTGCTTACGTTTAACATACTATACTAGCGCCTTAGACCTCTCAACTGATTGACCAATGTGATATCTTGACACTTTAATGTCCCATAAGCCTTTTTTATTATATTAATAATGTTTAGTTATGTAACAACTTATTGGTTTCCCTTGATATTAAATATATACATACATAGAAATATATATACGTATATAAATAGAAAAAAACTGTCTTTTCTTTAAAAAAAATATTAAAAGAATGATGTTATTATATTATTTATATAAAACAAGACATCCGATGATCAAAACGGTTAAATCACAAAGCTACCAGCAAGAGGTGTCGCAACTACCGTTACGATTTTTAAATCTATAATGTTTTTTTACACAGAGTACAAATTTTAACAGTTACATCATCCTTATTATAAAAACTAGTACTAATTGTTATTTAACCTGAGATAATATAACGTCCTTGGCTCAAATTAAAGGCATTGAAATTGGGTCCACTTTATCTGTTAAGGAGATATGGAGTCTTTTGCTTACATAGGATATAATCGAAGAGGTTTATGTTAAAGACAAAATGTGAATTCTTTCACTCTAGGTTAATTATTTAAACATCATTGAGATGAAAGCCATTTTTTAATGATATAACAGTTCACATTTGAAAACTACAAGTAGGCTACACGGAGTAAGGTTAAAACATAAACATAGGTCTAAGCAATGGCCTCCGAAATTTCTAAGTGCTGACTTCATGACAAATAGCCTAAAAACGATGCATGTTTATCGCAATCATTAATGTAACTCGTCAAAAAAGGGCTTAAAAACGTATTTAAAAGAAGAAAACATAAATAAAAGAGAAATAAATAATAGTAAATTAAACATACGAAGTAGGCCATTTTTTATATTTTTCTAAACAAGCAAGGCAACAAGAAATGGACACAGCTTATACGTGTGTCATAGCCGTTACTTAGCAACCAGATTTTGATGCAATACGGGACGGGAGTGATGTACTAATTAATTGCATAATAACATATAAAGAAAGAAAAAGACGAGTTGTTCTAATAAGATTAAAATTTAAAAATAAAGATCACTTTTACAACAAAATTTTGTTTATAAATTCATTAGAAAATTAGTTCACAAGAATAAAAGCTGTAAAAATCTGCCAAAACTAGCGCCCCAAAGTCTGGCAAAGAAAATGTCGAAGGCGGTGGAGAAGAATGTCAGTTTGAGGAGACGTTTACAGGACACAGGAGAGTGCAGGTGTTAGCGTTAAAGCTCCCGCAACACAACTTTTATCTTTAAGTTACAGTGAAAGTGAATAAGTATTGAATAATAGAAGATACATAAATTCAAGGAAAATAAATAGTGACAAAACGCAATTTATATGTGACGTTTGACAAAATCTGGGCGAGACAAAGCCATATCGATATTTATTAAAAGTGAACTTTGTTTACGGATAAGTAAGCCTATGTGCCCAATAGATGACAAGACACACTAATGTACGAAGACATTATCTGTAAGAAAGGCAGTGATGGAAGATCATTATCCGAAGAAGTAAAGAAACTGCTTGTTCTTTCCCAATTACGAAGCTGGTAAAGCTGATAATTGGTTTATTTTAACTGAACCTGTAAACAAACTTCTCAAGAGATCTTACATAAAAAAAAATAAAATCTATTTTTGTTCGTACTTATACAAAAAATGAATAAATGGAAATTACAAGCTGTATGCCTTCATTGAGGATCTTAGTCTGTTTTCATATATCCCTAAGAAAACAAAAAATGTTATTTTTATTTCATCTGTGCATTAGCGTGCCAATGATGACTACTCAAATAAGCTCAAGATCATAAAATTTTACAACACAAAAAAATGAGAAGTGGTGCTAATTACACAAGTGTTGCTGCTCCATGGTTTTTTTTACAGATTGTTGTGAATGATTGGGAAGAGCTCATATGACCAAAAGATCAAACAAACAAAAGTTCATTTGACCAAATATTTGACACTTAAATATTTTGGCTGAATGAACTTTTGCTCATATGAACCATGTTTTTAACAGAGTGGTTCATATGACCAAAAATGAAACAACCAAAGGTTCATTCGACCAAAAATGTGTAATAACTTAGAGATTTATTAACATCGAGGTTCATGTTTCCTTCGAAGGAGGATATTTTGTAAAACAGTTTTTTTTTTTATTATTGCATATAGATCAGTCTCATTACTGATATTTAAATTAATAATACACACCATTACACTACATACCCAGAGCAATCATTACTATATTGTTTTAGCGTTTAGGCCTACAGTTGAATATACTGTCAATATTTTATATATTCATTATTATTGCATATAGGTAAGTCTCAATACTAAATATTTAAATTAATAATACATTATACAATTAATCCTTGAATACTAAATAATTAAGTTGGACTGGGTAAGTAGTGTGATTGCGTTTAACATAATTTAAACATTTATTATTCACATCTATCAATATATAATACACGAATAAAACGTCACTGTTATAGAATTAACACTTGAATGCTAAATAATTAAGTTGGACTGTGTAAGTATTATGATTCAAAATAATAATAAAAACATGGTTCATATGACCAAAAGTTCATTTGACCAAAATATTAAATATAATTTGGTTGAATGAACGTTTGGTTGTTTAATCTTTTGGTCGTACGACCAAACGTTCATTGGGCCAAAATATTAGTATAGAATTTGGTTGAATGAACTTTTGGTTGTTTGATCTTTTGGTCATATGACTCCATCGCAAATGATTATCCAATATTCTTCACCAAAACTGCAGATATTTTTTTAAAAAAGTCACTTGAGGATATGCAGAAGTTGGCAAATACCTTGACCCACCCACACAGAATGAAGGATTTATATGAATTGGTATTTGGTATCAAAAGGATTCTGAAAGTCAAAGATATTTTTTGCTTTTTTCTTTGGCTTACATAGAACTAATCTGTTTCCTTTAATTTGAACTAAAACACAACATATGCTATTTACTAATTATAAGTCAAATTAACAATTTTTTTCCTATAAAATTTGGCATAGTTTTAAAGTAATTTTAATAATTAAAGTAGATTTCATATATGTTAGAAATATAGTCATTAAAATTGTATAAGTATTTAAAATTAATTTTTGCTAATTTAGGTACTGAACGTATTTAAAAAGAACGAAATTTATAATGGCATAGATAAACCTGATAGCATATAATATGTATATAATAGTAAGTTACAATAACATAGATAAACTTGTTAATATATAAAACAGATAAACTTCCCAATATATGTATTTATAATCACTATAAACGATGCAAGGTAATTTTTACTTTAAAATGTTGGTGTTCTGCCAAGGAAGATTTCAGAAAAATATTAGTGGATTCAACAAACAAAATGTTTTGACTAATAACATGTGTGTCGATAATTTGCTTCACTTTCTTGTCAAAGTACTCGAAAATGTTGTCCTAAATAATATTCTGAACCAAATAAATTTATTATTTATACGAACCAGATTAAGTTACAGGTCTCTTAGACTTATGGTGTTGGCTGGATGTGATTTTTAATTTTAAAGTTAATTAGAGTTAAGTAAAACAATCATTACCGAGGGTCAAAAACGCAAACTTTAACCTATTTCACTTTCGTTGTAAGATCTTACACACTGGCCTATATGTTGTGACTCTAATTTCATACAATATTACACAGTGTCCGCAGAAAATTTTCAGGTAAATTCCTCGAGTAAAGAGCCTTCATTTCCCTGAGTTTCTTCAAAGTTATATGAAAGTACTGCACATATTTTACGAATATGGTAATATTTATGAAAAATGAACCCCTATTAACTTTAAACCCTAGCATTAAATATAAAAAAATGTTGAAAGGATCACTTTGCACTAAATCCAAGTAAGCAACGAATTCAAGGTTGACTTTAAACAGTACAACACCACAGTTTATTAAAATAAGTCAAAAAATTTGCAAAATTAAAAAAAAACAAAAACACTTGTAATTCATTTTAACGATTATTTCATCAAACACGTAATAGTTCAACAGAAAACAAGAAACCTGTCTTAGTACTTAAGTAGTAAAATAGAACTCAAGTGTACGCACGGACAATTTATAGCGCGTATATTTGCTTAAATAAAAAAGGGTACACAACTTGGATTATGGCAGGTTGGAGCATATAATTCCTCGTTACAATATAATCATTGGGGGGAGGGGAAATAAGTAAATAAAAATTACTTACATACGAAAATCTAGTAAACAAATTAAAAATTTTCAATCTACACAAATCATTGCTATCATAGCTTTAAAACAAAGCTTTTTTTGAATCGGCTTAATTCTCTGAGTTTTCATAATTCCCCCCTCCCCAGTTCCCACAATGTGGATGGCCTGTATTAAACATGCCACGTTACAGTTAAAACACTCACGGTCACTGGTTCTGCAGATATTTTCAAGGCATCAGGTGTAGGTGTGTCTCCATTTTGATGGACGACAGTTCCGTTTGGAATTCCATCGAGCATTTCAGGTTTTAGCTCGCTGGCTACGTAGTGCGTCCACAGGGCTAATTCTACTCGGTGAGGACTCCAACATCCGTTGTTTGCTGAAATACGTTCAAAATTTATTAGCAAATTAAACGACGATCACTTTAACATACCTGCCAAATTAAAAAAAAACTAACATCAATAACAAAAATATTACGAATATATAACAATCAGTTATTGCAGACTTACTATGGCCTTTTTCATAGTATTGCGGTGTACAGCTTAATTGGATCGGGAGGTATCACTGGATGCACTAAATAGACTTCAAAAGCAAATTTTAAAAATTATTGGCATTCAAGAACAGGATCCTGATAGACCATTAAATATTAGACAAGTATTGTATTAAATCTTCAGTGTATCAATATAATCACTTAAAAGTAGAATTTGTGCAGAATCCTCGCAATACTCGCTACAGAAGTGTGAGATTACCGAAACAATCCTTAACAATTGGTCAAAAATGTTATACATATTATGACAAGAAATATAACGTTCTTCCAAATGCTTTAAAAACTTTAGAATATGGATCTAAAACTTTAAAAAAGACAATTTAAAAAATTAATGTGATCTAAGAACAAAAGGGTTGAAATAAGACGAGTAGAAATATTTTCTCAAGGATAAGTGTTCAAATAACAGTAAAAGCCTAACGTTACTTTAAAGTTGTTTTATTTAGAATAATTTTGATTGAATGTAATACATTTACAGGTTTTGCTTCTGATATCAAATTTAATTGAAATTAATTTATTGCCATAATTCGTACAGACTTTTGTTTTATAAATAAATTAAAATTTCCCAATTGTGGACTTTTTGTCATTTCCAATCATATCCTACGCACATTGGTCAGCCTGGAGTACCTTTCAGTTAAAGTGGGTATCCAAATTGTTGTTGTTTTCAATGGCTTCCGCTGGCTCACGCCATCTTTGATCTTGCTTCCCAGTAGAGGCCAGGGAAGTCTCCTCTTCTCTGCTTCTCTTTATCTAATTTTCTGCAGACCAGGAGATGGTCCTTGTTCATGATGGTGTCTGGGCATTCACACAATGTGCAGTTGTCATAGTTTAGTATCTTAATTTTCTTCAGGTGTTCATTCAGACAGTCGTGTCCAGTTGTCAGCCGAAAGACTGTGACAGATGTCCTCCTCTGGAGGTCCTTGACCTTCCCATACAAGTCGAATACATTCTCATAAGGCTTGTTCTTTATGTCTTCCTTGACTTTGTTTGTAAATTCAAGATAAGATGTTCGCTTCAGTGCACTAATCCGAGCCTCCAGTGTGAGCATTCTTTTTGGTTTCTGCACTATAAAGGTTCCTTGTTTGGCCAGCTTGTCTGCCTGATCATTCCCTTGTATGCCTACATGTGACGGGATCCACTGCAGAACCAATTCCTTGGTAATGTGTTTAACTACTTTGTATTTCTTCTGGATCGATTCTATCATAGAGCCTGCAGATGTGTTGTCAGCAATTGCTTGTAATGCCGATTTAGAGTCAACTAATATCACTATGTTATTATTCAACCATGGCCTTGTTATTATTTGCCTCAATGCCTCATCGATTGCAAATAACTCCGCCTCAAAAACGGTGGCGTCCGAGCTTAATGCAAAATAGTGAGAAAAATGCTCACAGAATATTCCCGCCCCTGTTTCACCTCCGATTTTAGATCCGTCAGTGTATATTCGCAACCAGTCGTCTGATGGGTATAGGTTGTTTATAGTCTCCAAAGTAATTTGTGCAACTGTGACTGGGTTGTCCTTGGCTTTATTTATAGTTTCCACAAGTTGAGTGCTTATGTTGTACCTGTCGTAGTCCAGAGGACTCTTCAGCTGTGTAGGCTCCTCGATCACCACAACATTTGATCTCCATTTAAGCATCAGGTGTTTGAAACTTGTTTGTGTTTTTAATGTTTGTTCTGCTGGTGGTTCTAGGATCCATGGGTTATTGCACTTCCTGTTATCCAAACTGTTAAAGTTAGGAAACAAAATCCCTGCTCATCCCTTAAACGATGTAAAAATAACATAAAATAAGTATCAACGACTTCTGTTGCCGTTTAGCGTCTATTTAACAGCAAATGGTTGACATTTTTTAAAGACTTGAGAAGGAAATTTGTTACGTTACCTGTTTTCAATAAAATGCTACAAAAATACAAACTAATACTTTCAGTAAATTCATAAATTAGTTTTAAATCCGTAAATTTTACGCATAATACAAGTTCCTAGGTACGAGTAGTTAACTTTAAGAACCAACACGGAAAATAACCATGTATTGAAACAAAGATGTATTAACATTTGCAGTTTTAAACCCGTGATGAAATTATATTATTAGCTATGCTAAATGTTAAATGTTGTGTACTATGAATACTTTGTAGCCAATATTTTACACAACAGTACTTACTTTAATCTGAATACATTACTGATAATGCTAACGATATCTAGGCCAACAGCACTTAGTACTGGCGGAAAAATGTACAATAATATATTTAAGTATTAAACAATACTTACTTTCTTTGTTTAACCTTTCCACAGTGTTTTGAATATGTGTGACAAAGTTCAGGTATTCCTTAGTCGTATAGTCGATGCCTTCGATCTCTGGAATCGCCATAAGGCACTCGTCCGCCATGAAAGGTGCTTTCTCGGGAGCAGCTGCCGCTAGCAATGCTGTAAACATTTTAAAATAAAACTTTGTAAACAAATATTTTTTTAATTTCTTTGTACAAAAATCTTTTAATAATGTATATGTTTCAGAACGCATTACTTGGGACAGTGTATTCATTATCTGCCAGAAGGAACGTACGACACAAATCTGTATCAGACATTTTATTCCTTAGTAAAACTAGAAGTTATTAATTTCAAAACATTTTTTTTACATCACTGCAGTTCAACTTAATTTGAAAGAACTGTCAATCTAATTTTAACTTAGAGAATATGTATATCCAAAACATGTACAGTAGAACCTCAATAATCCAAACTTAATTTGGACCGGAAGTGGTTCGGATCACTAAATCATTCGGATTATCGAACATACATGTGGCTAATAACAGGCCTACAAAATGTAACGTACATATAAACTTTTTTTTTTGTGTTTAACATCCGACTATTGTGCACACTTGGGCTAATGCAGACGATGGGATGATTTATAGCATATAAAAATGCCAAGCCCTCGCCGGGAATCGAACCCAGGTCCTCGGGGTGAAAGCAACATTCAGTAGACCCTCGATAATCCGACACATATGAGACCAGCACCCTGTCGGATTATAGAAGATTATGGATTACTGGAGGTATCATTATAAAAATACTAAATAACCTGTCAGGGAAGGGTATTATCGAGTGTCTACTGTAATTGTAATTAAAAAAAAAAAAAATTAAAGAAAGAGAGGTGCAAAGCATGATAAATTTTGGCTTTCTGTCCCTTAGGGACATATTCTAAATTTCTTATTTTGGTTTGGTCTTTTCTAAAAAAAAAATAAGTTGTAGGGAAGACTGACCAACTCTGGTTGGCCAACTCGTGTTTATGCACAGCTAATTAACTAATTAATTTTGTAATTGTTACGATTTCTTTGAACAAATCTTATTGTATTTTTTATAATGTTTACAATTTTAAATGTTTTAATATCTATAACTTAATTTTTTAAAATGATTATAACTTAAATTTTTGAAACCTTGTGTAATTTAAATAAATTCATGTGAACTGTTTAACAGGTTGCAACCCAAAATTTGTGTTAGATTTTGAAAGGCTTCAATACATTCATTGTGTTAATAAATTGTCAAAAAATATTAACTAATGTTCGAAATAATCACATACACTTACTCTGAGCTGTCACTAAATAAAATTGTTGATTTTCTTGATTACTAAATTAAGGTTCTTTGATTGATACGACCTGCTGGTACTTGTAAAGGCCAGCACAGTTTCGTAAAATCTAAAGGGAGGTTTTTGGATTGACTTCTCTCACAAATGTAGCTAGCAATTTGACAGCAAAATTTAAATAAATAGAATACACTCATAAATATTAGGTAACTTGTTATGCCTGCTGCAAGTTAGCAAGTGGCAACATTTAACAAGTGGGATTTGGGTAGGTGGCTATACACACTCGCTCTCATTCTTACTGATCCTGTAACACAAAAGTATACTTTTAACTGGCACCATGCAACAGAGTCCCCAGCAGGTGTGTATAGAAAAAGTTACAGGAAATCTTTTTATTTTTAATACAGAACATTAATAATAGAACATTATTTTGATATCATTCGTAGAAATGTTTTTATTGCGGAAATATATGTTTCGCAGGGTTAGTCTGAAGTAGGCGTGGTTTGACAATTATACAGCACGAATTGAGACGGCAGTGTTCACAGAAAGACTTGCTTTCAATTGCTTCACGAAAACACCGCTTAGATTTTAGGTTACGGCTGATTAGGCAAATCTTGTTACATTAACCGTGATGCACCAAATGCAAATCTTGATGCAATGGTGGTTTTTGCATTATGTATCACTGAAAGGTAATGGGCCTATGCAACTGCCCTTATACAAAACAGCACCACGAAACACCTACTGCGTTTAACAACGTGGTACTTTTCTATGCAATATGTGACCAACCTTGGTAACCAATTGGAAAGAAAAGGAAAAGAATTGGAGAATGCAATAAGCACCTGTGAGTTATGTCCTAAAACATTAACCTAACGTGGTGTTAAGTGCGTAGTTTAGTGTCCCAATAGGACAACAGGAAACATCACCTCAGTCACTTGGCTGAATTTATATTCCAATAGGTTTCTTCCGAATACAACACTCTATTTTCATGTTTCATTGAAAGCAATTAACCGCTTTTACAATGGGCAAAATATGTCTGAAGTCTTGAAATAAATTAATCGATTATAATGTTACAATAGATAAAAATAATTGCCTAACCTGATTGGACCACTCGTTACGAAACAGAAGAAAAACAAATTCACATAAAACTAAACCATTTACATTAAATCTAGGCCATGTTTGCTTAATGATTTAAACGTATTTACTGCAAATAAGAAATATTGCTACAGGTTCAAAAATCTATTGGTATAAGTTTCACAGTGATGTGTTCAGCTGTGGTAGAACACGGCAACAGGAATTTAATTTCACTGTAAAATTTATGACCGTGATATTTCATAAAGATTGGAAAAAGTAACAATTTACAATGAACAGTGATTCAGCCTACCTGATGCCATCGTAGTGCCGACTCCTTTCAAATTGCTCAGAGCAGTAATCGCTTGCTCCAAGTTAGGCAACTTTCGGAAAGCTTTCTTTGTCTCCGCCATAACGGCTCTCGGTGTGTTTACTTTCACAAGGTACGACAATTGTGGAAAGAATTTTCCCCTCTGTAAAAACAAACATTTAATGGTTAAGATTAGAAATACCTGTGTGTCTATGTTACAAGGAATTTACTTTCTGCGCATTGTATTACTAAACTGAATTGTTATATTATTGGGCAATTGTTTAGTACTCACTTGTCACCAGTAACTTTTCCATATTAAAATACAGTGGGGCCTCAACTTACGAATGACCTTACTAACGAAAATTTCAACTTACAAAAAGGGATTTTGGAAATTTTCCTCGCTAACTTACGAAACGTACATCAACTAATGAAACGATGCAAAAAAACCAAAAATGTGTTTACGAATATGGCATCTGCACATTTTGATATTTGCCTGACACATTTCAGAAGCATTCTTAAAAATCAACAAAAACAATCGGTGCTGGCTGTTATTTAAGCAAACATACGTCAGAAGAAACTGGGGAAGGTGAAAGTGAACCGAAAAGGCAAAGAAAGTGATAATTAAAAATTAAGTTCTAAGAAATGTAAAAAAAAATCATTAAAAAATTAAGAAGTTAAAAAAATGTTTAGATGTTATAATTCTTTTCAATTCTTAGTGTTTTATTTTGTAATACACTGTGTATGCGTGTATGTACGTTCTCTCAGCACTCCATGTTTATCTCCTCCTCCTCCATCTCCACAACTCCTCCATCTCCTCCTCTTCCCACGAACTTCGCTACACATCAGAATCTTTAGACGTAATGAAAAAAAGGAAGACGAAGATTTATATAAAATAAAACACGTTTTTCACTTTTTCTTGTTTTCCAACTTTTATGTTGTTAGTGAACTAAAATGGATAACACCTCTATACACAAAAAGTTTCTAGTGACAACTTATATTCAATAACTTGTAAGTTACGTGATAGGGTTCTGCGCGTGACTAGGAAATTTGCTGGTTAGGTTAGGTTTGACAAATATTTTTTGCTAAGAATATAAAAACAATCTACTTTTTACAGATTTTTTTTTTATAACATCATCTGTTAAATCAACAATTGTTTATCCATAACTGCAAAATAATAGTTGTTACACAGTCATTACTATGAAGTTAGTATTGCTTTGGTACCCTTTGGGTTCAGTATCACAAATAATATTTTTAAAACTGTGTTTTGTCTTACTCGATTGGTGTACATAATTTTAAATTATCTTTTGTTTAATTAACAGTTCGCAGTTCAAATATATATATATATATATATATATATATATATATATATATATATATTCGCATTAGATGCAGATTTTGTCTTTCAATAGGGCATTGTTAATAGTTACACTTCCAAGTACAACGGACTGTCAAACAATTACATTACAATGTTGCTACACAAACAGGACAAAAAACTAAATTTAAACAGTACCTTTTAAAACACAGTACGACCAACAAGAGTTTTGTCACGATTTGCCAAACATATGGAATGTGGTCACACGCACAATACACACATTTTTCTGTAAACATCGCTGAACATTTTGGCATATTTTAACAATATGGAAATTTTACAAAAATGCCAAAAAATTCCTATCATAAACTTACTTTAAGAGTTCCGAATTAACAAGCAATCGAATGCCGATCTATGAAAGTTTAAAGGAGCCTAAAACCTACCAACACTGTTTTTAACAAATATAAAAGTTTTCCCTTAAAATCCGTCAAGCTGTGTCCCACAGAAAATCTAACAAAATAGGTCTTTTAATGTAAATCACAATGTATTACCACAATTCCAAGTAATAAAAAAAAAAATGTTTCACAAAAATGCGTAAAACCGTTTTCCAGTGAATAATTACAAGGTAGATAATTACACAAGTTTTTAATTATATAACACAGTTATTTTATAATAAAATTACCTTAAAACACTCCCTTACCCATATGATCATTGGAAAAATTACAACAGAAGCAAGAAAGTTATGTAATAATAAAATTACCTTAAACACTTCCTTTTTCTAACAAATACCCATGTATATATCGATCATTGACAAAATTACACCAGAAGCGGAAAGCTTTATCTAAACATGAACATAAGGAGAGTACAAGCTGTTGACACCATTAACAAGTGCCAGTTGACTCACTAAAACGTTAAAAGAAGCGATAGTCTAAACAAAACTTCTGATTTTTTTTTTTTAATTATACAATATATTTGTTTTTTTTATTTTTAAAATTTAACAACAAAATGTACACATTATTCCAAGATTTCGCCGTTGCTTAATGATCACCCTTTGACTATTTCTTTTACAATAAAAAAATTGTATATAGGGTATAACTTATAATGCGAATATGCAGCATGTCTCTCGATACCCTCAATGTAAAAGGCACTACAGTATTTGCATTTTCATTCCTAAATTACGATACATATACGAGCCTAAATTCCTTATATTCGAAGTAGATCTCCCTCTTTATTTCATAAATGGAAGCTTTTACTGTAATAAGAAAAAATTTTACCTACAAAAGTACATTTTAAAGATAATTTTTATGTTTTTTTGTAAACTTTTATAGTCCGTAAGCTAACACACTGATAACAAAACACAAAAGATTGATTAGAAAAGTGTTCAAATTACCGGCATTGTTATTGAATTTTAAACTATAAACTAAAAAAAAATCACGGAAATCTTTTAATACAGCGAACTTACTTTACTAAGCTTTCTACTGTTACTGGCTACTCACCGTTTGTTTCCATTTCATTAATTGTACTAATTCCTCGTGGATGAGATGCGCATCTTTTCCTCTTGATTTTATCTTCTTTGGAAGTTCATTCTGATACCTGGACAAACAAACGATACGTTTGTAATAATATAATGCACTTACTACAACTCAACTGACAATATCGCAGCTCCCTAAGTTGATACTCAGTTATGACAGATTAATTTAATTTTTTTTTCATTCAAAAGTCACAGCTAAGGCAGCAGAGAGTCGAGCAGGATCGAGGGACAAAACCCTACTAGGGTCCACACTAATTTTGGGAGGGCAGGGTGAGGAATGTTCGAAGCTATATAAAAAGGTGACAAAATGATTAGAAATGTTTAAATGTAACATAAAAGTGACTGATTAAACTTTTTACATAATTTATCATAATAAAACATTTCAAATTTCACGTAATAAAAAATAGTCTATTTTTTAACACACCTACAAAAATTGGCCGCACGAGACCAGTTAAGGTTTCGGACACCTTTATTTATTACTTTTTTTACATTTACAATAATTTCATGATTAAATTGACATGGTGAAAACAGTTCATTTTGTACCTTAAACAATAAAATACTTTTTATTACAGACTTTGGGTATTATAGAAGGTTGTTTTGAGAAACACAAACGTTTATACGATCTCTTCTGAAGAATATTTATCTTTTTCAATGAAATACTGACAAAGGCCCTCCCACTGTCTCCTTGTTGCTGGTCTCAAAGTCATCCATTTGGTAACAGCATGCTGCAAGAGTTTGTTGTGAGGAATATTAAGTTTTGATTGCATTTTCTATAGCCTTCATACCTCTTTGGCCAACCATCAAAGCAGTAACAGATAGTAACAGCTCAGATCCAAGAGACCCTAAACTACCGAGTGATTTTACATACGCATTATGAACAATATGAATTTTTTATATATACAGTTCTTTTTCCCCTAAATTTAACATCAAATTTTGACTTATGCTTTGAAGTTTGTGAAATATTGTTCGAAACCTTTTTTGTTCAATGTTTATTTTACTCATACACAATGAAGTTCAGTTTCAATATATTTTTTACGCCAAAAAAGAACCTTTACTTTTCTACTATGCCTTATCAAAACACTTCTGAAATTCACTCTTCCCCATATTAAAAGAATATTTAGACTTTGCTGGTACATTTTATGTTTCAAAATGTTTAACACGGCAACTGAAACAAACAAAAAAGAAATACATTATGGTGCCGTTCTAAAAAAATCAGATTTCCGTACTTTACAACAACGATACTACACTGTAACCGAACATAATGCATATAAGTTTTGTTAAGTAACAAGCAGCTAGAAAAATGATATAAACATGTTGGCTATTTTAGTTAGTTTAGTGACGAGGAATTACGGAAACACTTAGAAAACGGTAAATCATATTCCGTAAAGTTAGTAAATGAGAATTAGAAGCCAACAATTAAAATAAGAAGACAAAAATTAAACATTTTTAACTTACCTTTATTATAATACTGTAAATTCCTCTTGAAAAACCAACAATGCATTACGCAAACAAAAATAAAAAAAAAACGTAAAATTAACTGAGAAAACAGCATAACCTTACTTTTGTGAATCAATTCAAAAGTAACTCCATGGAGGAAAATTAACAAATCTTCAAAAAACCGAGAAAGATGACAAACTCTCCAGCTTGGGAGGACGATATACTGGTGTTCGAAGTGATATCCTAAAAAATTACGGGTATTTAAATTGCTAAATACATAATTTTAAACATTTTAAAAAGTGTTTTAACTCTTGAAATTTTCAAAGAAAGACAACAACAACAAAACATAACGATGACTCATACAAAACATAATATAAAAACTGACTCATCGTTGGGCCCCTATACACCTATCCCTAGTCAGCCTTCGTAAAAGCTCATTTGACCAGCTAAAAGAACAGTAGTAAGTATGGAATGTAGCATAATGAACATACTGAAGAAATTTTTGAATTAAAACATAGGTAATTGTTACTGTGTTGAGTATGATTCGCCTTGCCTAGCTTCGTCAATACTACTTTAGTTGACACGTTTCGGAGAACCTCCATCTTCAAAAACTATATCTATACTCTTGAGTATATCAACTAAAGTAAAATTGATGAAGCTAGGCAAGGCAGATCATTATACTCAAAACAGTGACAATAATCCTAGCAGAAAAGAAGGAGAATATAAAAAGAATTTAGGTAATTGTTTATTATTTACTTGTCATGAGTAACTTTTCTCATATCGAGATATGTTGATGTTTATTTTCAAACAGATGTTATAATGTATAAAGAGTCGGAACAACCCGATAATGAAACAACAGCTACAAGAAGATTACCTTATCTTTGAAACACTTAAAATGCTGAACAGATGTGGAATGAAGTGTGGTACGGTGGCCCAGTACGGCAACCAGAAATATTTTTGTTACCTGGATGAAAATACCTCACTTTTTTTGCCGACATTTGTACATGTTAATTTGTTGTTAGTAAGCAAACTCTTATGTACGTATTTCCACGCAAACCGTTTTAGTTGGGTCTTGTTAACCTAACATGGTAGAGTGGAACTTTAACTGTCACTTTAAACCGCTAGTTTGTTAACCATTAGTCCATTAATTACTCTTGTTCTTTTCCATTCACGAGAGGACTGGGAAAGTGGCAAACGACCGGTACATCCAGGTCAGCCTGTCTGGTATACAGACAGATCACTGCATGATCGGCAGTCTGGATAAGGAGGATATTAAGAAACCACTGGGGCAACATTTGATGTTGGCCTAGGAAGGTTTCACACAGTATTCAAAAACTTACAGGTAAGGACATCCTACCACTTTTAGATTGCCAGGCGGCAATAAAGGTTCTCAGCTCTGTAGATATCTCATCCGAACTGGTACAAGATTCCCTCCGCTCCCTCTGTGTCCAGTCAAATGTCAGCATAGTGCAACTGGAATGGGTACCTGAGCACTGCAGGACTGAGGGAAGTGAGAGAACAGATCTGATGGCTACACGACAGCTCTGCTCGACTCGTGGGACCAGAACCAGCGTACAATATTAGTTGCACAACTGCGAGTAAGAAAATTGGATAGGGAAAAACACATCAAAAGATGGAAGCAATTTCCTGGACAATGATTAGGGAAACATCTTCTTCCAGAATCACACTCTGTACTGACAAGGACATTTGTTCAGTTTAACAAGAGGTCACTGAGGCAAATCGTCACTATGATCACCAGACACAGTCGTATTTTGAGTCATCTACAAAAGGTGAGATTGTTACAAATCTCACTTGAGTGTCGTCTGCAGGCAGAGGGCTGCAGCACATATGCTCCTTGAGTGTGAGGTAGCAGAGTTCAAAAGAAGGAAACTTTATGGACCTGAGCAATCAGATAAAGAGATTCACAAGGAGACTTTGTACAAGATTCTAGAGTTTGTTGAGCACTGGAGTCAGTTTAATGTGAAGTTTAAGGGGAACACAAAAACCTTATAGCTAATGTGTCGGAGGCCGCAGAGCCTCTATAGTAACACCAGTAAAAAAAAAAAAAAATACTGCTATTAGTGCTACGAATATATACTGTAGCGAGGGGCAAAAAGTGGCACATTTTTTGTTTTCTTGATGAGTAACTCACGTGTTGGTCACCTACTATAAATTAACCACTCAAGTTACCCGTTACAGAAGTCACAGTTCTGGCTGATAAAGCTGTAGTAATTGGTGCTGTTGCTTAGTCAGTATTGTTTAAGCCGCTTCAGCATACGATTAAGAAATTTGATTAGAACAACATAAGTGTAGATAACAATATCTGTGATTATAGCACTTCATTTATATTGTGATGTTTTTGCCAAACACATTGACCGATTGTTTTGAAATTTAGTACAAAGGTACCCTATATAAAGCTCAAGCAGCATCTGTAAGATTTTCACCATTCACAGATTGCTGCCTCGGATTAAATGATGACGAGTGTAGTTGCTGCCTGTTTCCTGAAATACCGGCTGAACGGCAAAACCTATCATAATTTTGACCGCTTCATGGAGAAAGAGCACAAAATTTCGAATACAGATTGTCCTTCAATATTATGGTTACTCATTAAATTGGTGATTTTTTTTTTTTTTTTAACGTCAGACTATTGTGCACACTTGGACTAATGGGATGATTTATAGCGTATGAAAATGCCAAGCCCTCGCCGGGAATCGAACCTGGGTCCTCGGGGTGAAAGCCTAGTATGCTATCCACTAGGCCACCGAGGTAAAAAGTTACAAGCATACAATATATATGGATTAGGAAACTGTATGCAGGACGAATTAGGATTAGAATTAGGAAACTGTATGTAGGACGGATTAGGAAACTTGGGGGACGATTCGTCAATCATTGATCGCGTTTTGGCCTTCCTGAGATGCTTGCATATATACCAATATATTTTATTTTATTTTTATCCTTAGTATTTATATATTTTTTATAGTTTATATTCTTGTTAACCAGTTTTACGTAATTTTATTGTGTTTCATAATATTTATTATCTTCCTGTTTGATTAGGACCCCTTTACAGTCCACCTTTATATTGTTTTGTTTTTAAGTTATTTATTCTTGTTATAAATGTTATCTAGTTTGTAAGTAATGTTAAGTTTTATCGCTCTGTTGTTTCTTTAGTAGTTGTGTTTAGGCGATGATAGCCTTAATGTGCTTTTCGCTTTAAAAAAAAAAAAAAACTAGGCCATCGAGGCAAAAAGTTACAAGCACATCAGAGTACTGTCAAGAATTTACTTTTATTTTTAACTACTAGTATTTGGGACTTAAACCCCCTTAATCTAAATATCTAACCATTAGTAATGTTGATTTTATTATTCAGCCAAAAATATTCTTGTAATTATGTTATATAATATCTCTTAGATTTCAATTCAAGCATCAGCATTTATAGAAGGCCTAATTTTATGTACCCAATTATGTATATTTTATATTACAAAATTTTCCATTATCCTGAGTGCAAACCAATATACTGTAAATTAACTTAGCGTGTTAGTTGTTATAGTGTTTAGCTTAAGTTAACAAATTTTGACAGCTTCACAGAGAAAAAGCATAAAATTTCCAGTAAAGTCGGGTTAATAATACATTTCATAAATATTACAATTATCAGTTAAATTGACAAAAAAAATTGTGAGTGCAGTCATAGAGTGCTTTGTGTATTAATTAAGAATATATACTACAATGCGTACTATTCTTTCAATTACTAGTTTATAAAGTTTCACACAATAATTTCATCCATGATTTTATAACACCCTAAATTACAAATAGCAAATACTAAGGTTTTAATTTTTAAAATTATCACCACTAGATTTGAATTTACAATATTAAAATTTTTTCTTGTAAATTGTATTTTTGTAAACTGTCTTTCAGACATTTAAATTAATTTAGTACTAATTAACATAGTACCAGAATGCAATAGCCATTTACTTGTTTGCTCAATATTTTTAATATTTTTTTTCAAAGCAATCGTATATTCAAAATTTTATACAGCAGGGTTAAACAGTTCACTGACATTTTTAAATGAAAAAAAGCATTTTAAAATGTAACTGTTTTCGAGGAAGGAAAAATATACCAAAATTTCAAGAATCTGCAAATTTTTAAATTTGTTTAAACGTTACCAAATAAACAAAACTGTATAAAACAGAACAAATGTCAGCCAGTAAGCAACAGCAATGAATTAAAGGGCAAACACACGAGATAAGAAAGATAAGCGAGATTTATTTGATGGCCAACAATGATTAAATATCCCCTTAATGAGCTGGAACAAGGAAAGCCTATCTTTATTATAAGATAACCCCTATCTCATATAAAATGTTTTAGGTTGAACATTTGAGAGTGGGAATAGATTCACATTCAAAATGTCATATATTGTTTCATACGCACACACACACACACACACACACACACACACACACACACACACACACACACACACACACACACACACACAAATGACAGTAAATATTCACATAAAATTATAAATATGAATGTTATAACATAACAATAACTTTAACAACAGAATTTAATCTACAAAGATTATTATGGCTTTGTAATTGAGACATTTGTTTTGTATTTCTAAACTGAAAATATTTATACGGAAAAAAACAGTAGGCACTCAGAATCTTTCATATATTAGGCTAAACATTCCGATCAGTTTTTTACCAAAAATAAGCTCCTGCATTATTGGAACTACACATACGGGGTACCTTCAGATTCGTCAGAACACCTCATGCCTAATATTTTTCCATTGTAAAGTATGCAATAAAATAAAACCAACTTAAAACCGATAAAAGATCTGTAAATAAAATTCTAAGAGCAGTATAAAGTGTTCCCGCGACAGCACAATGCCAGCATAGGTAATAGAAGCAATTGTTCCCTAACAAATGATTGACAAAAAGAAACATCGATGTCAGTAATATTTAAAGTTATTTTTAAATAAGCTAATTATTGATCCGACTGACTGACAATCAGTTTTGAAATTAGAATCGGTAACAATGTAGACCAGTTCTAATATGTAAACGTTATTAAACAAAATCCTACTTTTAGTAAACAGTAAATACTATGGTTTTACAATAGTGTAAAATCCGATTACAGTAGGTTTCATTTGTAAATATTTCAGTAAGGTACAATGTTAGAATTCAGTCATTAATTTTATAGGTTACGGCTTTAAATACGAATGTAGAACACAGTAAGGCCTACTGTATTAAATGTAACGTCTATTTTAACAGAAGTTCATACTGAGAAAAAATAGTTTGCCTACATGGTTTTGCAACGATTTTACTTGGGAAGATATGTACAGTAATCTTAAAATCAAGTACGGAATTAAGGATAGTATATTGCTTCTTAAAAAAAAAAAAACTGAATTAATTTTCATCTCGTTTTATGATCACTCGTATTCGTCACGGTTGCAGTTTTTTGCCTTTTGCATGAAAATTACACAAATAAGTGGAATTATAACATTGTAAAAAACTGCCAAAAAAATTACCTATTTTATTATTCTGTACTTTAATTAATTCAACACTTTCGCAGGAAGTTTTTACCATTTGGTGGTTTTGTTACATTCAAACATATCCAGCGAGATAGACAAGGCTTAGGACTTAGCACCTTGTCAATACTGAAATGCCTAACACTATAGCATAATACTGATTAAGATTTCGTATAATTAAACAATGTATGGATCCCTTTTTGAATTTTTAATTTCTTGTTTCACCCTCGAAAGACAGCAATATTACTACAAATCTTGGAAATCATGAATTTTGTTATCTACAGTACAAATAAATCTAGAATATTTAAAAGCTGACGAATAAGATATGCGATTCAAGGTGCTGATTAACTTTGGAAGTGTGTGTGTGTGTCATAAACGTCAAGCAAAAATTTTATTAAACCCTAAAGAAATGTTATTATCAAGGTTTTGGGATATGCTACAAGACCTGGATTTTACATCTGTTAAAAACACTACGTAATAAAAATTCTTGTAAATTCTATAATAAATGAACTTCGGTAGACTTTATAAACGTAATCGCTTAAACGCAGTACAAGATCATCGGAGGAGAGACCTGGCAAAGACTGTCCATAGTTGACACATCACAAAAACATCAATATGTAAAGTACATTCACAAAGCTTAGTCAGTAAAATGTAAACAAAGTGGATACAAGATCAATTAACAATAAGCGTAATTCAGTAACTCGTGATAATGAATGTACTACAGTGTAACAGAAGTTATTGTGAAGTGACATTATAGTCATATTGCAAGAGCAAAATAACATGTTAGTTAAGAAATAACATTGATTTAAACATATACAAGGAGGCTCTCAGAAACTAAACGATTTTTTGGAAAATTAGTCTGTTTATGTTGTAAGGTGGGCATGTCAACAGTTGACATAATAATTTGCTTGAAATAATTTTATTTGAAGTACAACAATTTTAGTCACCTGTACAAATATACAAACTACGCTTTAGCGTTTAGCATAACCACTGATATTAAATTCTTAAAACAATTTTATTATACTTTTTTCGATATTTTTAACCAACAAATGACGGATTAATTCTGTTCGATAAAGCTACCAAAAGTAGCATTCCTCAAATATTTTTCATTTATTAGTCATTTCAATTCCGCATTAAAACAATATCATATTTGGTTAACCCAAGTTTACGAAAAAAAACATGTTTTTATAATTTTAATTGTTTACAAAGATACTTTAAGTACTGGTTAATTAAGTACTGGTTAACGGATACAGTCTGAATTTTTTTAATGACGGTGACAAAGCATATAACACGCCACTTACAGAATAAGGAGATAAGTAAAACATTTATTTTTTTTAAATAATTATGTTTTACAAAAGAGAAATGTATTTTATCAACGCATTTTAACATGACTAGTATACTTTTAATTAAACTTAACCTTTTAAAATAAAGCAAATATTGGATCTAAAGATAAACAAACAATTCTGTTTTTTTTAAATTTAACATCCATACTTTATGCCAGTTAAATTAATGAGGGCGAGAGATTAGCGTTAACAATACGGGTAAAGCAACGGGAATAATTATGGCTCAAACTATGAACCTTGAGGTGCGCAGTTCTAAACAATTCTGATCATAAAGGTAACATGTAGGAAAATTCGATTACTTCATTTTCAAAAGTCTCTATTGCATCAATTCTTGTGGAAGTGCCAAAACATGTATTCACCGTTTTATTCAGGAAAACATATAGGCTATTTTCAAAGAAAATTAATTTTCACAGATATCATTGGTGTGTGTGTGTGTATGTGTACGCGTGTATACATGCATGCACGTTAAAACATACACATGCACGATTTTGTATTTAAATAAAGATTTCTAAAATTTTAACTTTAAATGAAAAATGAACAATACGGATTACTAAAAATGATTATCAAACCTAACCCACCATGCTTTCGGTAGGTTTGATTTTTCAATCAAAAGTCTATGTGTGTAAGTTTTATAATAAAGGTCTTGAATTTCATTGTATTAGGACTTTCTACATCTTTACTCAGGCTTACACATAAGGTCTTGCGAATGTGCTAAGTGAAATAAAACGCAAAAAAAGATTTTTGTATGAACTTAATCTTAACATCACTGTTTATAAATAGTGATGAAATTTTAAAATGTTATAAAAACATTTTAACTGCACATTTATTTGTGCCACGATTTATTCTTAATAAGAAATATTTATTAAAATCTTACAAATTCCAGAAGACGCTATTAAAATATAAAATTATCCTTAAGGCCATCTCAAGATCACTATTATATATTTTTTTAAATATCTACAAATGAATATATTTATAAGTTAATTATATAACATAAGGTTAGCCTAGTCTAGTTGAAAATAAATGTTTTTTTGAATATAATGGTGCTTAAATCACTTGAAATAATGGTTTCAATATTTAAAATAAAATATAATTTTAATCACTAAATTATACAATATATAAAAATTTACAATCCACACGAGGCTTGGTTAGCTAGTTAAAATAATTTGATTAATACACTACAATAAATGACAAGTCTGCTGTCAGTCATGGTGGATCATGGAAATAAAGCTACAGTTGTATAGGACTAACAAGGTTTATACAAATATTTATTTTTAAAATAATTATCCTATATTTAACAAAATTGAAGTACATCTGTCGAATGTAGTATGTATTTTTAATAAAATATGGTCATTAAACTTAACCTTTTTTGTTAAATTAAGGTGAATATTAAAAGTAAATAATTTAGGATATCCTTAACATGGTTAGCATAGAAAAATTTGATTTTTTAAAACCATGCTGGCGTCATTTTTTTAATATGAAGAATTTTTTTCACTACTGTATTCAGAAAAACAAATATTTTCATGGAATTTTTCTTTTCAAATATCTGTGGTCACACTAATCTAGACATTTAATAACATAGGGAAAGCCCTAACCTAATCTATTTATTGGGATATATCTAAATCAGTAAGTTAAATTGTGTACTATCAAGCTATACTTATTATAAGTGTCAACTGAATAAAGCCTATATCATGTATCAAGCGAAAATTTGCAAAATTAACACTGATCAATAAGCCTGTTTGAGGAAACTATCTGGCCTACTTATGCCAAACTGCTGTAGGCTATTTTGAAGTATTATTCTAATAATAAAGTTTTAAGAAATAATGTACAATAAAGAAATATGGCTATAATCCCAATTTATAATAATGCAGCTAACTACTAAGGTAATTTGTCAAATCTAACCTTTGATGGAAAATGCTGCAAGGTGGTTCCTGGTTTTGAGTGGGGAGGTTACAGAATAACATGATTTGTTTATTATTATTTAGGCAGAAATTATTTAGATTTTATGTTTAAAGATTTGTCATATTGTAAAATTAGAATATTAAAAAAACAATATTTAAAATAGTTATATTTAATAAAAATAACAAATATAAATCATGCCCTTGTGAAACACTGGTCATGGTTCAATAATTTAATGTTTTTTTATGCACAATACTTATCATATATGTTACTGTTTACAAATGAAACAAGCTATAATTTTATTTAAAAATATATAAAACACTTTAGTTATGCATTGTAACAAATATTATAATTGATTTCATAAATAAATTAATTTGAAAGTTGAAATGAAAAAGTCTTTGTTCAGGTCTCCATTTTGGTTGGCTGTAATGGGAAATGAGCTAAAGCAATTAAACTTGTGCCTTAATATCCATAATTGTTAATGCTAATAACAATTCAAACGTAAAATCAATTAAAATTAATGTTTATTTGGTAACCATAAATGCTAACATTATACTAATTAAATAACTTTAACACAGCAAAAAAAACTATGAAAGCATTCAAGGCAAACGTCATCGACGAACGAGACATGACGCCACCGTTACAACTACAAATAGATGTTATGATTAAAAATTATTTTAAAAATTAGTGGAGTCTGTGCAAGTTGACATTGATTCCCACGTGACACGTTTGGCATTTAATGACCGCCACCGCGCTAAAGATCGGGCAGTCTCCGGGGGGATCATTCCTTGATCGCAACGCAAGTTAGTCTGCTACGTGCAGTGTAATACAAAGCAAGGTTCAATGACATTGTTCACCTAAACTGCACCAGTCTATAACACAAGTTCTACTCACCAGTTGTCCAGTTTTATTAATTCTTCGGGCTTTTTGTTCTTCATTTCTGCTTTTAATCTTAACGCTTGCGGATATAAACTCAAAACATGTTCAAATTGACTTGCCGAACCTTCAGCAAAGAAAGTCGCTGTGTCTTTCACGGAAGCCAT
Source organism: Callitettix versicolor (assembly GCA_022606455.1). Taxonomy (NCBI): domain Eukaryota; kingdom Metazoa; phylum Arthropoda; class Insecta; order Hemiptera; family Cercopidae; genus Callitettix; species Callitettix versicolor. The sequence continues at coordinate 15,590,285 of CM040186.1, read as the reverse complement.
TGTGATAACTAAAGTGTTCACGTTCTACACAAGAGAGCAGCAGTTGCTATGTCATGTATTAAAAAACATTTTATTCTTCTTTTAAGGTTATTTATTCATAAAATAAACATAAATGTCACTGTACTTTATGTTATAAATGTAATTGAAAATGCAACGCGTTCAAGCCGTCCGTCTCGAAACGAAACGCTTAGAACGTTGAATTGAAACGTAACGCCAGCCTAAATGGAAGGGTAGGGAACGGGGAACAGTGGAGTGGGGAATGGAAAGTGACCTCTATTGTGAACAGCTTTAGAGGGGCCGAGCTATTCCAAACCGTTGGGTTTTTTCCTACCTGCCTTTATGAATGCATTTATGTATTTCAATATATACATCTTTTAGAAAATGTTTTTATAAAATGTATGTATTTATACTACAGGTGAATTACAAATATGGAATCTCTCCTTTTCATTACGAAATCGATTACATAACAAATTCAGGAACGAAAAGGCATTAATTATTTAAACAATTTTTGATGGTAATCGATACCAGGTATTTTAAGTTTGTATTACTCAATTAACAATTAAATTTAACAGATTCCATAGTCAAATTCAAAATGTTTCAGAACGTGTCTATGAAATGGGCACGTATTATATATGCAAACGATATTTTTAGTATCTATATCTTTATTCCTGTTCTACAATTTATTTTTGTTCGAACTTCTACTAATTGTAGGCCCACATAACTTTTATCGAAGCTTATAATTTACATAATTTAGGCTTTTGTGCAACTGTGAGCGAGAATTGTTTGGAATTGTATTTATCATTTCATAAAAATATTCAGAGCTTACTAAGTTAAAGTTGTTTATTTCCAAAGATATTCAAAACTTTTATAATTTTGTAGACAATATACAGTCTACGTACACGAAAAGATGGCCACGTTTATTTGCCACCATAGTTCATTCACTGAAAATAAAAATGCGATACTCTGAACAATGTGTCCCATTCTAACCGACACAAACACGTCATTGTATTGTATTTTTACCCTTCTAATTTTACTCCCCCCATTGGTTCCATTGAGTTAAGATTGTGTTTATAGGCCTAAATGTTTTCCCCAACATTTTGATTCGGACATTTTTAACAGATCTTGTCATGTTTCATAATATTGTACGACATATCGTTTGGGCACTAGATGTGCGTGGTCTCGTTTAATAGTTTAACTCTTTTCTCTGATTAGTAAAAAAAAAATCTGATATTCGAATGTCGACTAAAGAATATGATGTGTGTGTGTGTGTGTGTGTGTGTGTGTGTTTACGTAGGCCTTCTAGTAATAAATAGTATGTGAGTGCACTTTTAATCATTAGAGATGAAATTCGAAAAATTGTGGCATCCATTTAAAAGCAAAATTAACCTCCATTTTTTCATGGCAGCTATAACCTTATATTTTGAGCTTTTAAAATTGAAGACAGGCTGCCACCAAATGAGGAGCGGAGCTGTGCTGAGCTGATTCGAGCAGAACGGAAGGAAGACGAACAGCAACCGGAAACGGAATTCAGTCCGTTTAAACAACGCGTTTGTATCTTTTAAGCGTAAATAATTAGGCCTACTGTAACCAATTCTAGGAAGCTACTGTGTTTAAAACCGTAACCTAGGCAACAGTAACCTATATAACAAGAAATAATAAGTTTGGAGGCGTGGTCAGCGTGAGGGGTAGCGGATTCAGCTTCAAAACCGAACCTAGTCAGAGTCGAAGCGTAGCCACTTGACTCTGCTCAGTTCCGTTACGCTTTCAGTCGTCGCACTTATATTAAAAACAATAGGTTAGGTTTTAAATGCTTAGTTCGTTCCGTATTTGGCCTATAAGGTAGATTATGCACATAAGGCAGAATTTAGTTCACATTAAAACACCCTTCTTGGCAGAATTGATTCGGAAAAAGATTTTTAGAATCAATTAATAGAGGGATGATAATAATAACGAATTTTTTGTTTAATTATATAGAGTAACGTTTTCATGAAAATTGCATAAATTAAGAAAATATTTTAAACAACAATACAAACTGTTTGAACAAGGAATAATTTTAATAAAAGTGTACACTTAAACTATTTAGGGCCTAATTAAAAATTGTAGGTTATAATAATCGAAGGCTCACCACACTTTTGACGCCTACAGGCTACCATAAAAGAATTACATTTTTTTAAATATAAATAGATTTTTCCCAACATAATTTGTTTAATCTGTGCAAAACTCTGGTTTCCCTTCATTTCGTATAAGTCTTTCGCCTTCTTTAATCTAGGCAACGATTAAAAAACCCTTTAAAAATAAGTCAAATTACCAAAAATAATAATAATTATTAAATTAATTATGTTGTTTCATATAAGGAATTAGATTATTAACTGCGAAGGAAACTTAAACCTTGATTTGTAGTCAATGATCTAAATTATTTCTGTATTTCTACATACTGTAAAATGTAAGCAACGCAATGCTTTATGCAAGTTTCAAAACAGTTGCAATACATTTTGCTTTACCTTGAACTCATTGACATGGACGTTATAGTTCTTATTATGGTCGATGTCAGCAGCACCATGCAGCTTAACATACCTCACCAATAACAACAAATACAAACTGTGACTTCAAGGTAGCAGCACTTTATGGACGCTGTAAAACGAAACAATATTTGTCTAATAATGTATATACTACAGAGTAGTATTAAAAAGTTACTGTTTTAAAAAATAAATAATATTTTACGAAAGTATATCAATTATATTCACTTAAAATTTAATTTTTAATATTTACATTACATTGAGGAAGCATTGTTGATAGATTTCTCATAGCTTTTTTTGTTATTGCTTGTAATTCCATTAAAAATAAATAAAAATAAAATATAATTGTTATTTATCATGACATTTTAACGATCTTAATAATGGTGGATGCATAGTAATGGCCAGAAGTTGAGACATTAAATATCTTCTACATTGATCGTTTTTTCAAAAATATATAATATTTTAAAGAGTTGAAGAGTTGAGTTGAAGTAGGAACTGTTTTTTAAACTGTTATTTTAAAACTATTAACTTTTTGTTTACCAAAAGCGCATATATTTTGAGTAAATATTATTTTTACATATTTCGCTATATTTTTATACACAACCTGCAGTGGTTTTCTTACATAAAAATAAAGAAAAACGTTCCTGTAAACATGAATCCGGAAATGCTTAATTTCTCCGCTAGCCGCCATTTTGGTTTTTTTTCTACTAAATAATTTTTACTTCCAGAACGGTTTTATCAATTAAGTCGAAATATGGCAAGGTACTTACTGAGATAAAGACCTAGTGTTAGAAAAATAAACAACCTTATCTAATAATATTTTTCAAAATGGCGGCCATTTGAAAATTTTCAACCAGAATAATGTTAAAACGATCAATTTTACGAAAAAAATCAAGACATTTTTCTTCTTTTTTTAAAAATTTAGTAGCGTATTTGGTTTTTCTTGCTTGCTTCATAAAATAACCAGGTTAACAAAAATCATTAATTTTTAATATAAAAACAGGTTTTTGACAAAAAACAATTATTTTAATAAAAATTTAGATGCATGCAGGAAAGGGCAACTCTTGAAATTTATGTTCGTTGTGTGTATGTACACAACTTAAAAATTAACTGAAGCTGTCACAGACTATGAATTTGAGTATCTTAGGCTATATAAAGAACTTTAATAATTAATCAGTTTATAACCCTACTTTTGACAGTTATACTGTCTAAGTATAACAATAAATATAATATTTGTGATTCCGGCATTCAAAAATTGGTATTGGTCATATACGAGGGTTGATCAAATATAAACGAGACTGATTTTTGAAAAAATTTATTGCTTACTTACAAATTATTCTTGATACAACTTATTTTTCTACATAGTCTCCCGCACAAGTAACACATTTTTTCCACCGGATTGGATGTTTTTTAATTCCATCTTCGTAAAAAGTTCTCGGGCGTTCATTGAGCCATTGGAGCACGAAGGTCTCCACCGCAGAATCGTCTTCGAAACGCTGGCCTCCAAGCGCCTCTTTGAGTGGCCCAAACAGGTGATAGTCGCAGGGTGATAAGTCTGGACTGTATGGGGTTCCATTGGTTCCCAGCCAATTTGATCGAGTTTAAGCCTCGTAGCGTTCGCCGAATGTGGTCGGGCATTATCATGAAGAAGAATGACGTTTCTCGCCGGTTTAAATTTCCTTTTCCTACGAAAAGACTGTTTTGCGGCCTCTAAAACATCGCAATAATATTGTGCATTTATTGTGCGTCGTTGATGGAGGAAATCGACGTGAAAGGCGCCTTGATTGTCGAAAAATACAGTGGCCATTACCTTCCCGGCCGACGATCGTGATTTGGCCTTCAGAGGCGCCCTCTCTCCCCTCTTCCGCCACTCCATACTTGCCTGTTTCGACTCGGGAGTGTAATGGTGAACCCATGTTTCGTCACAGGTGACAATCCGGTTTAATAATGCCTCACCATCTCGTTCAAATTGGGTCAATAGTCGCTGGCAAATCTCCAAACGATTCCGTTTGTGAACGTCGGTCAAAATTCGTGGAACCCACCTTGCAGATACTTTGCTGAGTTCCAGGTTTGATGTAACGATTTTTTGAACGCTACCATAGCTCAACTGGAGTTCATCTGCAATAAATCGCAGCGATATACGTCTGTCTTCGTCCAGGAGCTTCCGAACAGCATCAATGTTTTCGTCCGTGACGGAAGTGGTCGGGCGACGATCATGACTGAGGTTTTCTACTGCTTCCCGTCCTTCGGCGAATTCCTTGTGCCAAGCAAAAACACGAGCTCTTGACAGGGTCCTGTCCCCGTATTGAGCCGTCAATCTACAAAAGATTTCAGTCGGATTGACCCCCTCCTTGGCCAAAAACTTAATAATAATTCTCTGCTCCACGGAAACGTGCACTTCACTCTCACTCATTGTATAGTTTTATACTGAAGGGTCCGAACGGAAATGTTGCCCGTCTACGCCCGTCCCAAACCTCCAAGGCTACCTGAAACCCCACCCTTTAGAGTTCAATGTCCAACGGAAAAGTTTTTAGAAAGTCAGTCTCGTTTATATTTGATCAACCCTCGTACATTAAACAATTTAACTACACAAATTTAGAAAATACACGTTTTTAAAATTAACAAGAACAATAAACTTAACCTCAATTGAAATGATATTGAAGCTATTGTGCGAAATCAGCTGTTTAGAAGTAGTCACTTCCAGTCTAGATATATACAAGAACAATATATGCCGTGAGGTATGCGGTACGGATTCAAGCGTGACGCGAAAGCAAATGTTTATACCCGTGTTTTGTCAACGGCGACCGTACAAGTTTTCGCTTGAAAAATACGTTTTATTAATCACCAAACAAAAATTACAGCGTTCCGTTACGGTAAACTGAATTTTCCCCGTGCAAAACATACATATCCCGTTATAAGTAGTCACTTCAAATGTCACAACAGGTGCTCTAGATGACCTTCGTTTGAGATAGCCTGATAATTGATACAACACACGCCTTTGCATCGCCTGGTGTGCTTGTTCAAAAAGCACAGCATTGTTCCTTATAATCCTATTGGGAATCCTATTATGCAAAACATGACACACCATCACTAATGCCCATAAATCTGTTATTTTATTTTAATGTTTTTATTATTAAATATTTCATACGATTATGAAATTATTGCTTATTAATTATTGCTAATGTATTTTCTGTTCAAATTATTAATTCATTTTTAGTAGAAACCTAGGAATTTTATGAAGCAAGTAAAAAAAAACTAAGTACACTGCAAAAATTTTTCAAATGGCCGCCATATTGAAAAATATTATTAGATAAGGTTGTTTTTTTAATAATAGGACTTTATTTAAGTAGATAGGTTACCATGCGTAAATTGGTCAAACCATTCTGAAAGGAAAACAAAATGGCGGCTAGCAAGAAGAAACAGGATTTCCGGACCAAAGTCTGTAGAAATTTTTTCTTTAATATAAGAAAGTCACTGCAGAAGTTTGATAGCCTATTTTAGAAACACCCTGTAGATCAATTTTAAAAATATATATTTAAATTTATTCATAATAATAATATATTCTTATGAAAAATAATTCATAATTATATTAATTATTAATATTATAAACAGAATGTATACACGTAGATTAAATAAACACTTTTTAAAATACAATTTTACTTTAAAAAGCGATAAAAAAATGTTTCATGAGAGATCAGTTTTAGAAAAAGACATGAAAGCTGAAACATGGAAAATTTTAAAATGAAGCTTTTTTTCTCTTTCTAAATTTTATGATGTTTGAATAGTTATTACAAAAATATTTTTTATCATTGATTGAACGTTTAAATTGATTTTGGTGTAAGTAATCATTTTAATGCCGTTTTGTTGAAATACATTTTTTTTATCTACGAAATTAAAGGGACGTTGTTGGTCGAAAAAAATAATTCTACAATAACTATTATTGTTTTATGTCAGATGTGGTAAGTGCTGAACTCTTATGGATTTAGAGTTTACATATTTTCTACTAAGTGGTAAACACAGTACAATGTAGGAATGTAGATCCTATATTATTAACAAAATGTTTTGAGAATAAAAAAAAATTGAATTGAGAAGGAAAATAATAAAATATAGACTTTTTTTAAAAATTAAATGGTATTTTATGTATTAGCGCGAAATCGTATTGGATTCTAAACTGCCAAATAGAAAATGTAAAAATTGTAAATATTTTAATACTTCAATGCGTATAGGCCTAATTTTTGAATCGCTCAAGTTGTCCGGCTAAAATTTAACAGGGTAGCTATTAGTTGGTCATTTTTTCCTTATAATTAATATATTTGTAATTGAATTTCTCCCTAAATTGGTTTTTTAGGGTTAATATAGTTTAAATACGCAAACATATTTCATTTTGTGTTCCCTTAACCCTTAATATAAAGGCTACATAGTAAAATAAATGTACAGATAGAAAATTAAAGATGAAATTATTTAAGAATTTTATTTGGAAAATGAGCATCAGATCGGCGTCCTTGAAATGAGCACTCATTCTGACCTCTGGACATTTTTTTGAGGGGGGCTACAATGTATATATGTGTTAACAAGCTCACTTTCGAAATTTCCTATTCAATTTGATTCAAACTTGGCACAAAAGTCGAATTTTATGATTGCTTGGGTAAGTTCATTAGCCAGAAAAATTTGTTTAACAAGTTTCAAAATGGCGTTCATTTCAAATCTTTAAAAATTCACAATTTTTTTGTTTAATTCTTTTTTCAAATCTAATTTTAACATCGTAAAGCCAGCGATAAAAACTGCGTAAATTAGAATTTTAAATTTTTAAAATCGGTTAAAATTAAGAAATTAAATTTAACGGTGGTCAGGGTTGAATTTTTAAAATGCATATTTATGCTAATTATAGGGCGGGTGGAAACCAAATGCGGAGCGGAGCGAACTATGCATTCAAAACCTAACATGTTGTTTTTGAAGTTAGTGCAGCCACTGAAAACGTAAGGGAGCTAAGCAGAGTCAAGCGGCGACGCTGGTCACCACTCGATTCTGAATAGGTTCGGTTTTGAAGCTGACTCCCCTTCCCCCACTACGCTGACCACGACTCCAAACTTATTATATCTCGTCACCTAGGTTAACGATGCCTATGTTAAGTTTTTTAAACAGTATTTTTCTAGAATCCGTTGCAGTAAGCCTAAACGTTAAAATTTAAGAGATACAAAAGTGTTCTATAAATTAACTGAACTCCATTTCCGGCTTCGTTCTGCTCCGTTCGGCTTAGCTCAGCGTAGTTCCGCTTCGCATTTGGTGGCCACCCGGCCTACTGTGAAGTAAGAATTTGAAAAAAAGATGGGGTACAAAATTATTTGTGAAATTCGCTTCCATTACGTCAGCGAAACAGCTGCGCACACCAATTGTTATTATTGGAATAACATCACATTACAGTTAAAAATTTCTTAGCAAATTGCTAGTTTTTTTTTCTGAGATCGATTTTGCACCTAAACGCGAAATGTAAACAAAATTAAACACAAAATTAAATTATCGCTTTGAGCTCTTACTGCAATTAGCAGTTTTACTAATTTTTTAAAGGACAATTTTCAAGTTTCGATAAATGAGCAAATTTTTAGGACAAAAACATCAATTTTTGAAGTGTTTATATTTTAATACACATAAATTTAATATAGAATTTAACTTTCACTTCAGTTTTTAAAGTCGAATTATTTTTTGAATTTTTGTTGATTTTCTGTAAAATACTGTATTTGTATTTAATTATATGTTGGAATAATTGTGTTGTACTTGCCTCCTATCTAGTAGCGAAAATATGAACTACATTTCATTGACCCCTTCAATTTTGTATGTACACTTTCATGTCAACAAATACGTAACCTGAGTTGCAGACGTTTCTAACTGAAGGGGTTAATTTATACGAAAATAAAAGAAAATTTTAAATTAAAGTTTTGGATTTAATAAATGTATTCTTTTGATTTAATAAAATGCACGGATTTTTTTAAATGTGAGGAAAAACGTATCTCGAACTGTTACAGAGTTCGAATACTTAAAAAAAGTTTTTTATTATGTGTTCTGCAAAGTACTGTTTCCCGTTTTTACACAACTGCTAAACCAGTTTACATAATTGTGCCACCAGATGGCAGATACATTCAATGCAATAGATACACACATTTTGGTCTTACAATTTAGCATAATCGTAGCTGCAGCTATCTCGCTGACGTGATGGAAGCAAATTCCCAAAAGTAATTTTTTTATCTTACTCACTTATTGAAACTGTATTCACCGCCATAAATAGCATTAAAATCTGTACATATATTAGCATTTTTAAGCTTTCATACGACACCGGAAATACAAAATTGAACCCTGACCGAAGTGAAATTAAATTTCTTAATTTCAACCGATTTTGAAAATTCGAAATGCTAATTTATGCAGTTTTTAACGCTGATTACGATGGTGAAATCAGCTTTTAGAAAATATTTAAGAAGAAAAAGGCATTTCCATAAATGCCTTATTATTTTGCGATTGTTGTAAAATGTCAATTTTCCGCAAAATATGCAAAAACAGCAAGAGGTATTTAAATAAAATGAAATCACTAACATTAAATTTTGAATTTTTCTCCTAAACTTTCATTTCTAATAAAATATTATTTACTATATCGTTTTCAAAAAACGCTTTTAAAGCTACTAAAACCGGAATGTAAAAATATGGCAGTTTATTTTTACTTCTAAATCTGTAAACTTAAAAATCTATTCTGTTTTCGTGATGGTGGATGTTAAAATTAGTTTTGTGAAAAAAATGTTTGCATTGTCCACTTACAGGGTCGGACAGTAACGTATTCTTACAGCTTTTGACGTAAAAATATTAAACGTTTCAAAATGGTGGATGTTTTTTTTTGAAATGATCGGCCGTCAGAAACTTTTGATAAATCACAGATTAAAATTAAGGTTAGAAGCGGAAGAGGTACACTACTGAGGCGTCATGTGAACAGTGACAATAAATCAGCTGTTCCTCAAGGTCACCTACAGTTCAAGGTCTCTGTCACAGCTGGTCATTTTTCTACAATCGATAATTGACTGCGTTTTCATTGCCATATGTCGCATTCGGGAGACTGACCAAAAGTGAAAACTCAAAATAATTAAGTATTCAATTGTTGGTGTGTATTGGTTCAATTATATTACTGATCTTATCACTATATTGAAATCGTATCATACAGAACTGAAAGTAAAGAAAATGTTCACTTAACCATATCATATACAAATATAAAACATAATTTTGTACAATATATCAAAAATGGGGTTGGGCATGTAGTACAACGGCGTTCGTTAATAATTTAAATATTTATTAATGTACTTATTTATATACAATGTGCATGTATTGAACTTATTTACATACATAATTTTAAATAAGCAAATATTAAACATAAACAATTTTTAAAGTTAGCAGCAGGTTTTGAACTCACGTCCCTTAGTTTCAGACATCATAGCACTGAGCCAAGGATGTATGTAAAAATAGTCAGCTCACTGGTAGACTTAAATTCACTTCAAGAATACTTTGTACGGTAAGCGTGACGCTTTTTTACGCATTATACATTCGTCACACAAAAAAGTGTGGTCGGCCTAATGACGTTTTTACTTCAACAATTGACCTTCTAGTTTTTTAAATCGGAACCTTTAATGTTAGCTTTGACGAGAGGAGTGAATAGAAAAAAAGTCTGCCGAACATTTTTAACGTAACGGAAAGGAGCAAACGAATTTCGTCTCTCTATTTTCTTCTTCCTTTTCGATAACAGTACACGCGTATTATTGCAACCGTTTATAATACATTCGAAGTTAATATAAATGTTTATAATAATTATTGTTAATATTGCTAGTTTTTAACAACATAACCTTAAACGTATTATAGCCTATCAGCTGTTCAATGAAATCAGCTGATCATTACAAATTGATTTTACTATAACTACATTAAATAATATCTAAACTAGGTTCGCGTATTTATTTATTCAAACAAAACAAGTTATTTGTAAACATATCTTCAAACTGATTACATATTCAGCAAAATATATCAACAAAAGCTTCGCTTCTGTCGGTAACTTCCCCAGTTCCACACCGTGTACTTCTGATGGACAAGATATTTTAAAAGCAACTCCATGTCAGCCTGTATAATATTTCATTACGTTTTCTCTCGAACGTGTCTAGCTGGCAAGTAAATCAAGTTGACGAAATTAATGTTATTCATTGTGAACTACTTATACGAGGTGTGTTCAGAAAGTAACGAGAATTTTAATTTTTTGAACAAAATATTTATTTATTCTTCTACATTGATGTTGTCGCCTTCAAAATAGTCCCCATTGGTGATTATGCATTTGTGCCAGCGCTTCTTCCAATCCTCGAAACAATTCTCAAACTCGTTCTTTAAGATAGCCTTTAGTTCTTTAAGCGATGCGCTTTTAATGTCATCTACGGCTATAAAACGACGGCCCATTAAGGTTCTATTTATTTTTGGAAATAGGAAAAAGTCACACGGAGCCATGTCTGGCGAATGTGAAGGCTGGGGCACCGTTACAGTACTGTTTTTGGACAAAAATTCACGAACAAGCGATGAAGTGTGAGCTGGTGCATTATCGTGGTGCAAAAGCCATGAATTGTTTTTCCACAGATCCGGGCATTTTTTCGGATTGCTTCACGCAAACGGCGTTGAACTTGTAGGTAGTACTCCTTATTGACCGTTTCACCTGGTGGCAGGAATTCATGTTGCACTATGCCATTAATATCGAAGAACACAGTGAGCGTAACCTTCACGTTCGACCGCACTTGTCGAGCCTTTTTCGGTCTTGGCGAGCCAGAATGCCTCCACTGGGATGATTGAGCCTTAGTTTCGACGTCATATCCGTAAACCCATGTTTCGTCACCTGTTATAATACGTTTCAGTAATTCTGCATCGTCATTGACTTCATTTAGTGACTCCTGAGCGACTTCCATTCGCCACTGTTTTGGTTCAAAATTCAACAATTTTTCAACGAAGTTTGCTGCCACGCGTTTCATACACAAAACATTGAAAATAATGTCATGACATAATCCAATCGATATGCTAACATCATCAGTGACCTCTCTAATTGTGATTCAGCGATTGTTCGTAACAATTTCTTTCACTTTTTCCACGTTTTCATCGGTTGTTGATGTGCTGGGCCGTCCAGGACGTTCGTCATCTTCAACGTCTTCACGGCCTTCTTGAAAACGCTTATACCACTCGTAAACTCTTGCTTTACTCATAGCAGACTCCCCCCATATGCCTTTGTTAACATTTCACACAATTTGTTACACTTTATTCCATTTTTTACGCAAAATTTGATACAAATTTTTTGATCCATTTCTTTTAACAAACGAAAATCGCAGAGCTCATAAAAACACGTCTAACCTTAGTGGCTGTCACAGATAAAGTCAACAATGAAAACAGCTGAAAGTTTTATCATACTTCAATGTCATGTGTACGAACATAATAAAAAAATGTTTGACAATTGGACTCTCCAAGCTCGCGAAATTTAAAAATTCTCGTTACTTTCTGAACACACCTCGTAATTTGTGTTTGTTTTGAGTGTACACCTCACTGTCCTTAACTAATTTCCTTGAAACGTCACTGCCACTTTGATCGGTAATCCTACTATTTAGGAAAACTGTCACTGCATCAGTTTCATTGAAAATTTTATGCTCTTTTCCCATGGAGCGGTCAAAATTGTGATGGGATATAGCTAACAACTACACTCGCTATCGTTGAATCAGAAGCCGCCATCTTGAAATAAAAGCAAATGGGAAGAAATCTTACACATAAGTCGTTTAGATTTTATACAACGTACCTTCGTACCAAATTTCAAAACAATGGCGTTTGGCCGAAACTGCGTAGCAAACAAACACGCAAACCAAGTGCTGAACGGTCGAGCCGGCAACCGCTTCGCTATAATTCCAATTTTAGTTCCAGTACATAACTACTTTCAAGTCGACCGTTCACTTTTGTTGGTATGTTTGTTTCGCAGTTTTGGTAAAACGCATTGACCAATTTTTTTGAAATTTTGTAATAAAGTACCTTGTGTAAAGCCCGAACGACAAATTGTAAGATTTTCCCCATTCGTTTCCGTTTCAAGATGGCGGTCTCTGATTTAATGATGAATGTAGTTGCTGGCTATTTTGGCTAAATGGCAAGACCTATCGTAATTTTGGCTGCTTCGTAGAGAAAGAGCATACAATTTTTAATAAAGTTGGTCCAGTAACATTTTCCATAAATATTACGGTTACCGGTTAAATTGGCGGAAAAGGTTACTAGAGCTGTCGTGGAGCGGTGGACAAGCAGTTAATTAAGAATAGACTGCAAAGTCTGTTCTTTGAATTACTAATATTAGAGGTTATACAATAATATGCGCCCTAAAATATTGTCCATATTTTCAGTTGAAATTTGTTATTGTAAAGACCTAGTCGAATGTTATAGGCCTATTGAAAATCTTACGGCACGCCGAAAAACAACAATATAACCTTAAAACGCAGCCATTACGAAATTTATAATTTGTATCATTTTCGCTGCCTCAATGTAGGCCTACAACACGAGGATCGATGCACAGGTCATGGTTATTAGCTGTAATTTCCGTACAAATTCGCTTATAACAAAATACAGGAACTTAACAATAGAAATCGGCGTGATTTCATGCGATTATACGACCCGTGCAAGGAAGCAATGGTTTTTGTTGATGTACGAAGTCCGGACCAATCACAAGCGAGTATTTCAAGATCAAACGTTCTTAGCCATGCCCTTGACTCGTCAGCTGCGGCGTAGCTCCATTGTTGTGGTTCCTGCATTGCGAAGAGCATTGTTGCCGAAACCATCACTGACGTTGCTCTCCCAGTTAGGTCATTGTAGCCATTTTCGTTGTTTATGGCAGCCAACCCAACGAATTAGTTACAAATAAAATACCAATAATATCTTATGGCGCAAAATGTTCGCGTTCTAATTTTGATTTAAAAATGCACTGATTTTATCGCGTAAATAACGCACATATATTTTTCGTTTTTTATTCATTTACTCGTCGTTAGGCCTACATTTTCTATTTCTGCCGCATCGTGTAACATAGATAAATAAAACATAGATAAATAAAAAATCAACAATATTATATAACCATACAACTTTAAGCAAATAATTAAAATCAAAATTATCCAATACGCTTAGGCTAATTAGGTGTTTTAAACATAACCTATATTTTTTCTTTTCCGAAACGATAATCTCTTTTCGATTTAGTAATTTGAACAGAAAAACTAAGAGTAACAGGCATAAAGAAATAGCATAAAAATAACAAATTAAAAAGAATTCAGCCGACTAACCCTCATTGGAAAAATACTACTGTATGACTCAACATGGCTACCAAATAACAAATAAAGAACTTCCTGTTTTAATTACAGACACAATGCACATATTGTGTGAGACACTCGCACACTCGTGCTCATGGACAATTGCAGCGAATTAACAAAACACACAATCATTTGTACATATTAAAATTAACCTATATAGCACATGCAAAACCACAATTCAGCATCTATATGCAATTTCTATTTCAATAAAAAGGTTAAAATACGACAACATTCCTATCTGAAATACAAAAATATATAGAAGAATATTAGTATACGTAAAATAATGAATTTTCTATTAAATCCGTGACAATTAAAAACGTGATAATAGTTTTTTTATCAAGTGAAAACTTTTTTTAGTAAGTTCGAGAAACTTTCCTTCAAATTAAATAATTGCTGCACACAAATGCCCGCACGTGATGAAATAGTAACATCTGATTTGGTTTTTCTTACAATTAAAAAAAAAAAAAAATCCGATTTCCCTTTTCATAATCAGGGTTAAAATTTAAATAACTTAGTGCTACAATTTTAAAAAATTCAATAAAAATTTAATGCTAGTTTATGCAGATTTTAACGCTAGTTTTCGCTGATTACAATGGTGAAATCGTGTTTACAAAGAAGACGTAAAATAAAAAAAATTAAAATTTTGTGAGATCTGAAATGGTCGCCATTTTAAAACTGTTGAACCGATTGTTAGGATTGGTACTCATTCCAAGCTCTCGGGTTTTACCACGGTAAATAGAATACACGATAGGAGCCAAAGTGGGTATGCGCAATAGACTACCGCGCGCGTGACGTCACTGGATCAAACTCTTCACTGCTACTATATGTAGTTTCCCTCTAAACAATTCGATGTTCTGCAAAATGTAGTTTTAGATTCGGTGTGTTTATTTAATCTGTAGGTGTGTTTTAAATAAAAGGTGTCAACAACAATACTGTGCGATAATTGTGTTTTGTGTTTGAGGTTTAATAAATATAAGAAAAGATTTAAGTATGTTTTGAATCCTAAAAAATACATAATGCATTTTCTTTAGTATTGTATAATTGTGCATGCATAACAATGCCTGGTTGCGCTATTGCCAATTGCTATAATAATGATAAGAATTGTAAAGGAAAGGAATTACATTTCATAGGATTCCAAAAGATGAAGGCCTGAGAAAAGCGTGAGTTCATGCGTGTAACCGAGCAGATCATTTTAATTTTGATAATGTGAAAGTTCATAATGTGTTGATAATGTGTTCACTTCATTTTAATGACGATGATTTCGAAAGAGATTTTAAATCCTTATTATTAAATACAACACCTGTGAAATCCGGTGCCATTCCACGTTTTAACATTTCCACCGTTGAAAATAAATGTTTTGATTCTGAACGAGCGACAAGGATTAAAAAACGTGTAAACCAAGAAACATTTAAAAAACTTACTGACGAGTCCGATGGAAATCTACCAGAAAAATCACCTGTAAACTGAAATAACTTTGGTGCAATTGTAACGTGTAATTCTGTAAATGAAACCCACTTTCCGTAGTCAGTAATTTTAATACAAATATCGTTGTAAATAATGCCTCTGCAGAAGAAATGAAATTTTACTTTTGAAGGAACAAATTCAACTTGCATTACAAGAACTGGCCTCAGTTAAAAATAAAAAAGTGGTTTTACAAAATAATATTACTAAGTTTAAAAATATTTTTCTGATAATCCGAAGAAGAGGAGGAGCCTTAAATGATTTGCAAGCAAGTGAAGATGATGTGAAGTGTGATCTACAGGAGATCTCTGGTCTGCTGAAGATGATGGCTGGTTATATAGCGTATAGTGTCAAGAAAAAAAAATCGTCTTAACTTTTGTATACGATCATCCAACAAACGAATGCCACAATAATCAAAGGGACTGGCTGTCAACTTTGTCAATGTGCTATTTATTTATTTACTACCAAATTCCTATTATGTATAAAAATATATACAAAAAAGGACCTAAAGGGGGCATAAAAGCCTGTACATAGGTTGGTCCTTTGTAATTTAATTTATTGCTAATTTTTTATTCCAGATGTATGGTTTCACAGTCAACCAAATAATTTGTAAGGAACATCCTCAGATACGTAATTCATAATGAGATGTGCTTTTAACTTTCAAATAAAAAATAACTCTTGAATTTTTCAAGCTATGTACCTATAATTTACTTTAATATTATGTAATATTGTATAAAATAAAAAGTTTCTGTTTTGACAATGTGCGAATTCAGTAAGTACAGTAATTAATAGCGTTAATAATGTTATACAAAAGGAATTATTATTGATTTATTATAATACAGTTATTAAAACTAATATTGTAAACTGTTTTCTACTAAACACTACGTCCGAGTTTGACCCAATGACGCGCCATAGCCGGCAAGTGGAGGGGAGGACATGCGCGTGGCCCATACCTTGTATTCTATTTACCTTGGGTTTTACTATGATGGCCGATAGTAACTCTAGAAGCTCATTTCCAATAGAAATTCGCTAAAAAGTTAAATATTTGGAAACATTATAGTAAATATGTTATCGTTATTTTTCATTGTCTTTAAAAAATAAGGTAACATATTATTAAGTTACTTACTTACCAAGGTACTGTATTACAATGTTTAGTAATATTACTAAACATTGTATTACTACATTGTATTACAATGTAGAGAAAAAAATTAGTGGGGGTGGGCCTAAAAAACAAAAACAAAAATTTGTAATAACATAGCCGATATTTTATTAACCTTACAAAAGTCGATCGAATTAACAATACAGTAATTTCATATTATGAAATACAGATAAACCAGTAATAGATGTAACCAAGAGTTCATTTTACTCAAACTGGGTCCTGATATACCACTATAATAATGATTCTGCTATGTTTTACAAAACTCCAAAGACGAAATTTAGATCTCACTGCATCTTGAGTGGGATTTTAGAAACTAAAACAATTTACCGCCATTTTTCCCCATTGTAAACGCCATTTTTGTTATACGAGATGTGAGTTCAAATAAGTTCTCGTTTTTACAACTAAATTTGTTTTCATTTTCACATTGACAGTTTTATCTTTTGAAATGAATGTGTTTATGATGTGTTGTAGGTCAGTGAAGGGTAGTGAAATAACATCATACTTGGTGTTTTTGTATTATATTTCGTGATGTATTTTGTGCTATCAGCTCTTCATAACCAACTAAGTTGACAAGGTGAGCTTGAAGTTTTTTAATAAGCAATTACAATATGTTTATTTATTTTATCATATAAATAAATTTAATGACCTTAATTACCTTTAACGTTAATAACCTTAAGTGTAAATAACGTTAATAACCTTAATTAATAGTTAATTATTATGGCTTCAAATGACCTGTTAATACAAATTTAAATGACTAATAAAAATTTGATCATACAATAACTTTTTGTGCTTTCTACTGAAACCTAGGTTTACAAATAACAACTTTTAATAACAAACCATTTTTACAACTTTTAATTAACCTAAAAATGTTTAAAACTAAAATTTAGTATAAGATATGAATAATATAAGCTAATGATATAAATTGTCTTCAGTTTGTGTAGATGTATTAAAAGAATAATCCAGTCTAAGTAGGTGCTATGTTCAGCTACTAGGCCTTCAAGTTATGTTAGGCAGATGTTATTTTCTTATTTGAAACAATTTTTTAAATGCAATTGTAGATTCCAAATAACATAAGTGATTTTTTTAATTAAAAATATCAGCCTGTTTGTCTAACCTAACTTGACGGACTATTTGCCCAAAACACCAGCCCTAAAAAGTAAATGATGTTAATACAAATGAAGTTTAGTAGTAAAACTCAGTTTGTTACACAATAAAATAATAAACTGCAAATTGAAATTTTTAAAAATTATAAAAGTGAATATCCAACATTTTTTTCCTTAAAAGTATAACTTAGGTAAAGTTTTCATAAATATAAAGATTTTTGACGGTCTCAGTTAATTTTAATGGCATCACAGCAGTATTTTCTTTTATTTTAAAATCAGACTTTCACTGTTAGCTGATTAGATAGGAACAAAGAAACTGTTGTACTAGTCTAGGTATTACTCTAGATTACCATGACTACCAATATCTCAGATTTTTTTTTCTTCCTTGAAAATATGTATGCTTTCAGCATGGTGTGGTGACAAAAAAATGTTGGTGCTTTCAAATATTGATGCAACTTTTTGCCATTATATTCAGAAAAACATATTTTTTTTTAGAGAAAAATTGATATTATTGGTCATGCTAGTTTAGACATTTAAGTAAGTTACAAAATTAATTTTATTAACCAAAATTATACTTTTTATACACTACATTTTAACATACATACTTATGTTAGGTGTTATTTTATTTTAACTAAACATTTTGTAAGCTTTTTTCATTTTGATGTCTATTGTCATGCATTTGTAATTGCCAACTTGTTGCCTGATTATGAAAATCATTTTAAATTTCCCTGTTTTTAATGATATATGTATACAAAGTATATATATATATATATATATATATATATATATATATATATATATATATAGTTTTTGTTTTGTGTGGGTAATACTTTGTTAGATTTTGCTTTGCTCTGTATATACTTCTTTTATATTCTACCATTTTTTTACCTTTTGAACCCTTGTAACTTAATATGTGTAAAGCCTGTAGTAGGGCTTGTTTCACAGGCCTTTAGTAAAGTTAGACAGTAAACTAATAGGTCTACTTATTTTTAACTGAAACTGCTAGCCTAGTTGTACCATGATGCAAGGAAGTTATTAATTCTAGCGTACTAAAGTCTTTAAGGGGCAAATATTTGAAAGTATTACTTACTATTATGGAATTATATGTAGCTTTATTATTACTTCTTGCTCATGTCTTTATATTTTATATTTTTGAGTTCAAAGGAAAGTATTGCGAATCTGGCTAGAAAATACCTAATCTTTTAAAAATATTTCTTTGTTTATTTGTTACTTCTGTTTATAAATTTGTTTTTTTTTATATTGATATTGTAGATTATGGTTTTACGACAACACTATATTTTTTATTATTTATGTGTCATTTATGTTTGTAAAAAAAGAAAATAAATCAAATATTATTAAAAGTCATTACACATTTTGGAAAGTAGACGTTTAGGATTAAACATTTTCGCACATAACTTCTCAGACGTTTTGGATCTTGAACTTTATTTTATACCTTCGTTGCCATTCGCTCAGTGCTCATTTGACAGTAATTAGATAAACGAAAGTAACTAAGCCTAGGCTAACCGCTTTGGAAAAACCTAACCCTGTAGGCCTGTTAGCAGGTTAGGACACAAGGTTAGGTCAAACATGTGTGGACTTGGTACAACACCTTGTTAAACTTTATTACCTTGACACCTTATTTATCTGAAATGGAATCAAATAGCACAATAAAGTGTACATATGACATCACGAGAGCAGTCTTTAACTTAACTAAAGTAATGGGCATAAATTAAGTATGAACATGATTTTCTTGAGTTACATTAGAACTTGTAGAAATTGTAAATAGCCTTAACCTGTAGTTGTTACTTTTGGCATGCCATATATGGGGTCAGATTTTTAAAATTTTACCTACTTAGATTTTTTAAACTATATAGTTAATTTTATTATAACATTTTGCTGTCTTTTTTTAATAATTTTCTCACTCACCTTTCAAATATGTTTTGAGGAATAATTCAAAATGTGGTTAGGCCTAAACTTTCTAATAGGCTGCCAGCATTTGCAATTTGGCTCATGATATATTTTTTTTTTTGTGTTTAACGTCCGACTATTGTGCATACTTGGGCTAATGCAGATGATGGGATGATTTATAGCGTATGAAAATGCCAAGCCCTGGCCGGGAATCGAACCCGGGTCCTCGGGGTGAAAGCCTAGTACGCTATCAACTAGGCCACCGAGGCAGCCAGGCTCATGATATAACAAAAGTTATCACTAAACTAACCAAGTACAGTACTTCATGTATTTATACCATGCTGTATATATATATATATATATATATATATATATATATATATATATATATATATATATATACAGGCATTTTAAGGTTCAAAAAACAATTGCCATTTTGATCTTATGACCAGTTCAACTTTTGTCTTAAGCATATTTTTCTTAAGCAAAGCCAAAAATACAGTACAAATTTCTCTGTAGTTTTTTTTTTATAGATATCAATGTTAGCGACCAGAAAGATCTTGGCCAAACTTAGCATTTCTACTGCTTTTATTTTTCCTATACCATAAAAACAAGAGGTGTTGTTACATCTGGTCAATGCATGGTTAAATGGTAGAGGTTGTTGGGAACTCTGTAAAATGAAGAAGTAGAATTGAAACTTCAATACAGTGGAAGTTTCAAAGAACACTGAAACTAGTTAACATTCAAACCAGTTACATTATTCATACCATTTCCTCCAGTTATATCTATTATCCTGTGTTGACACTATGGAGTGGAGATGGAAAAATTGAAAGCATAAAAGACAGCGTACGTTTTATAGAACTGTGAAACCAGTTAGGTAACATTCAAAACATTTTCTAAAGTTGTTGATTTGTCATTGTGGAACCCTGTGGACCATTAGGTGTAGCAGATAATACAATTATCCTTTGAATAAAAATTAGTATAACATTAGAAATTGTATAAACAAAAAATAGGATATATTGTTTTGTATTATATTGTTTCCTTCATTAACCTAATTTAAGGACATAGTTTTAGTAATCCTATTCATCTGCTTTATGTATAATCCCATTACAGGCTTCATTCAGAAATCGTTCTGAAGTAGATTAGTAAGCAATCACATTGCTTATGATTATTGGGTGGCTGCGTCACATGTTGAACTTACCCTCATCGCCTTTTATCCCGCCCAATAGTATAGTGGGAAGCTTGCAGCTGAGCATGTGTTCTTGCTTGGGGAGGGTGAGATCAGGGGAAGGTGTACAAGGGAAATACATGCATTCCAAAAAACATATACCTAGTTAAATTAAACAGTTATTAATGTAGGTAACCTATTAGTAATAAATGAATTATTTCATTACTTGTTGAACACACAGTTCGTACACAAAGAAAGTCCATGATATACAGTGAAATTAGAATATTTAGGCTATATAGTTTAACAAAATTCTTTTTTATTTAGTAATATATGTTTCTCTGTGAAGCATCTTCAGACATAATGAAACTAAAAATTATTTATATTTTTTTTTTAAGGCAAAAAGCACATTGAGGCTATTATCATCTCCCTAAATGTAAGTGTGAGTGTAAAGTGTAAGTCGTAAGTGTAGTTTTGCAAATGTAAGTGTGTGTTAGACTTGGGTACCATGAGGAATGTCTAAATCCTCTCAATAGGTGCAGCTAGTCTGCACCCCCTGTGGTTATAAAGTGTGCTTATACACTAATACAGTTGCTGTTGAAACTAAAAGGAAGAAGGTAAAGAAAGGAAGGATTGAAATGTAAGAAGGTTAGTGACCAGGACTAAACAATAGGCTTGAGTAAGGGAAAGGGCTTGAAGTTAGTGTGTCCATTTAAATTAAAATTAGAGTTTCTATAAATAGATCTGTATATTTCCAGATTTCTAAATTATTTAGAGTTATACCTATTTTCTTCTTATATATTTACAGTGACATCAATCAAATTAAAAGAATGACCAGATTCTAAGAAATGATTTGCAAAATTTTTGTAATTTTTTTCGTACGTCCAACAATTGTAATGTTCTTTAACACGAGTGTTTACAGCTCTTCTAGACTGTCCTATGTATTCGTATACAACTTTATATACACCACTGTTTAGTAAAAGATCTATTTTATCCTTATTGTTGACAATGTATTTCACCACTGTTTAGTAAAAGATCTATTTTATCCTTATTGTTGACAATGTATTTCACCACTGTTTAGTAAAAGATCTATTTTATCCTTATTGTTGACAATGTATTTCACCACTGTTTAGTAAAAGATCTACTTTTATCCTTATTGTTGACAATGTATTTCACCACTGTTTAGTAAAAGATCTATTTTATCCTTATTGTTGACAATGTATTTCACCACTGTTTAGTAAAAGATCTACTTTTATCCTTATTGTTGACAATTTATTTCACCACTGTTTAGTAAAAGATCTACTTTTATCCTTATTGTTGACAATGTATTTCACCACTGTTTAGTAAAAGATCTACTTTTATCCTTATTGTTGACAATGTATTTCACCACTGTTTAGTAAAAGATCTATTTTATCCTTATTGTTGACAATGTATTTCATAAATTCGATGTACAGTCAAAAAGCTGGCTTATAATTAATTTATCTAAGATTAAATTCATAGTTTTATAACTTATATTGCGAAAAAAATGGTATTTTACAATATTTTTATGTTTCTTTAGTTGACTTATTTAAATCGCATAACATTCTAGTTAGCCTACTAATGATTTCTGCTTTTTAATTAACATTCCATACACAAGGTCAAAGTTATATTTATTTTTGACAGCAATATGTTTGGTGGTATTTAATTCAGAATTAAAGTTATCATTAGTTAAAGATATAGTTAGAAGTCTATGGATCATGTTATGAATATTTATATGGAAAAAAGGTTGTCTAGAATGAGCTGGTATTTTAGTGTCTGTGTTATGTAGGTTTGTTGTAGGTTTTGAAGGAATGTATGTGAATGTTTATATCTAAGTTTAAATCCAAAAAGTTAATATTTTTATTACTACCACATTCCATGGTAAATGTTTGATGGTATTAATAGACAGATAAATTCTTTTTTTTAAATTTATTAATACTACTAATAAAAACAACATTCATCATGAAATGTGGCCATAATAAAAATATTAAGTTTTTTGATTTAAACTTAGATATAAGCACTCACATACACTCCTTCGAAATTTACAGCAAACCTACATACACAGACACTAAAGTACCATAACCAGCTGTTCCTTAAAAGGATAAAACCGGCCTTCTTTAATTTTAGTTGTACTTTTCAAAATGCCATAAATTTTGAGTTTTCCTCTTTTTAAATATCACAGTTAATAAGTTGTTTTTATTTTGGTCATTAGTTTTAGGTAGGTTTATATTTCTGTTGTGTGTCTTGTTATTTTTGTAGGGCCAATTTACAGCATACTATAATTTGTGTGTGTGTGTGTGTGTGTGTGTGTGTGTGTGTGTGTGTGTGTGTGTGTGTGTGTGTGTGTGTGTGTGTTGTTGTTGTTGTTGTTGTTGTTTTTAAGATGTACTTGTATATTTTTGTTAACTAGTTTTAGTAATATATCCATAAGTGTTGTGATATTTTCTGTTGTTTTATTTATTTTTACAACTGTAGTTTTTTTGGTTTTTTTTTTAGTACCCTGCAGGGATGCAGACTAGCTGCACCTATTGAGAGGTTTAGACGTCCCTCGCGGTACCCGAGTCTTAACACACACTTACACTTACAACACTACACTTACGACTTTAAACGCTTTACACTCACACTTACATTTAGGGAGGCGATAACAGCCTCAATGTGCTTTTTGCCTTAAAATAACACGAAAAAAACAAAACAAATACCAGTTCATCTAGACACCCTTTTTTCCATATAAGCATTCATAACATGATCCACAGACTCCTAACTGTACCTTTAACTAATGATAAATTTAATTGTGAATTAAAGACCACCAAACATATTGCTGTCAACAATGAATGTAATGTTGACCTTGTGAACAGAATTTTAATTAAAAAGCAGAAATCATTAGTAACTAGTATGTTATACAGTGTAAGTCGACTAAAGAAACACAAAAATATGGTAAAATATCTTTTTTAGGCAATATAAATTACACGATTATGAATTTAATCTTAGATAAAACTAATTATAAGCCAGCTTTTTATACATTACTTAAGGGAACACATTGTCAACAATAAGGATAAAATACATCTGTTACTAAACAGTGGTGTATATAAAGTTGTCTGTTAATAGTGCCTTTGTGAGTAGAACAGTCTGGAAGAGCTATTTAAAGAATATTACAACTGTTGGAAGTAAGAAAAAAGTGATAACAATCTTGCAAATCATTTGTTATAATCTGGTCATTCCTTTAATTTGAACAATATAGCTGTAATCCATAAAAACCAAAAAGGTATATAACACTAAATAATTTAGAAATTCTGGAAATATATAAAGTAGATCGATTTATAAAAACCCTAATTTTAATTTAAATGAACATACTAACTTCAACCCTCTCCCTTACTCAAAGCCAATTGTTTAGTGGTGGGGCAGAAAACACCAAACTGTTAAAAAAACTGCTTTTCTATAAACGACAAACAAACTGCTTTTTAAAACGGAAACAAGCAGTTTGATTTGGACTGGTTTATGATTGGTTAAACAAGGAACGGCTTTCCGCAAACCACACCTACGTTCTATTCGAACGTTGCCGCAAGCGCTAAAACTGTTTTCCTGCTAACTGTTTGCCTGCTAACTGCCTTTCTTCTACCTGTTTTTATGCTTTTTCCCTTTACTTCAAAGTTGCTTGTTGCTTGTAGTGAAGTTAGAACTGTTTGGTCAATGTCAACGTTTATCTCTATTTAGTTGCGAGTTGTAGTAACAACCTCTCACATTTTGTATATACAGAGCCTAATTTTATTTAAACATATTTTTTATATTCATTATCAATCATCAATATTTTTTCATCAACTAAATATATTCTAAATTGTTTGCATTTTGGTAAACGTTTTAGCTGCAAATACAACTTTGAGTTACAGTTTTCTAAACCTGTTTTTTCCAACTGTTTTAAAAAGCAGCTTTTCCCCTCAACAAACAGTTTGTTGACGTTTTATAAAAATAGCAGAAACGCCCGCCTCTATATGTTTAGGGCTTTTCACAACCTGCTGCTCACTGACCTTACATTATCAATCCTTCCTTTCTTTGCCTTCTCCCTTCCATTTTTAACATCAGTTGTATTATTATATAAATACACTATCATTTTTGGCTTTACTATGTCTGAAGATGTCTCAAGGCGAAACTGGATAAAAATGAAATAAGTGAAACTATTCTGAATTGTTTCATTATTATGTTGGCATTTTGAACCTTTGAGCGGGTGGGGGTAATAGTCTGTTAATGGGATAAAATTCAGTAATCATTTCTGACATAGGCTTGTCTTATCTAGTGTTGTCAAATGGGAAGGGGGAGTGTCTGGGGCATGGCATATTCTCAATTTATCAGGGAGAAGGACAGTGTTTTTAAACCTAAATGCAAAATTGTGAGTTTTAGGCCTTCTGAGGGCATCTTTAGGTTGTTCTATTATGTTGTAGGATATCTGCTATAACTTGAGTGATCATTGAGAAATGAGAATGTTTTTTTAATGTTTTTTAGGTTAGTCATTATATCTTATGAGTTATGGTAGTTCAACTTGGCTTGCAAAAATGTAAAAATCAAACTACTTTGTGTACGCCTACGATTTCTGATTGATTGGAATTTGAGTGGTCATTGAGAAATGAGAATTGTTTTTCTAGATGTTTTTTAAGTTATTCATATGATTTTATGAGTTATGGTAGTTCATCTTGGCTTGTAAAAATGTAAAAATCAAACTACTTTGTGTACGCCTACGATTTCCGATTGATTGGAATTTGAGTGGTCATTGAGAAATGAGAATTGTTTTTTAAATGTTTTTTAAGTTAGTCATATTATCTTATGAGTTATGGTAGTTCAACTTGGCTTGCAAAAATATAACAATAAAACTCCTTTGTGTACGCCTACGATTTCCGATTGATTGGAATTTGAGTGGTCATTGAGAAATGAGAATTGTTTTTTAAATGTTTTTTAGGTTAGTCATATTATCTTATGAGTGATGGTAGTTCAACTTGGCTTGCAAAAATATAACAATAAAACTCCTTTGTGTACGCTTACGATTTCCGATTGATTGGAATATTCATGCAGCTGTGTTACAATTTATGCAAAGTAGAAGAGTATAGTACTAAGAGTTGACGTCACTGGGAATACCGGATGGCCTCGTGGTCTCTGCCTACCTAGGCATGAGGAAAACGTTATTTGGGGTTGTTGAACTAAACGCAGAACCGGCTTTGGGACGATTTTGTACAACGCCCGAAATAAAATCACAATTAGAAAGTTTTATTTAGTAAACATTCTTGATTAGTAACAATATTATTTACGTTTGTTCATAATTGAAGCGAGGCCTCGGTGTCACCTCGACTGTTGGGCATATCGTTTGTTTGTTATGCAGTTTTGACCAAACGCATCGACCGATTGTTGTGAAATTCGGTACGTAGGTACCTTGTATAAAAGGTCGAACGACGTATGAGTAAAAATGTTTTTCAATTCACTTTCGTTTCAAGATGTCGGCCTCTGATTTAACTTTAACGTTGTATTGAGTGTTGGCCAAACGGGTTATCCGATTTTTTTGAAATTTATTACGTAGGTACCTTCAATAAAATTCGAACGACGAATTTATGTGTAAGAATTTTTTCCATTCATTTTCGTTTTAAGATGGCTGCCTCTGAATTAACGACGACGTTGTACTGAATTTTGGCCAAACGGGTTGTCCGATTGTTTTGAAATTTATTACGTACTTCTTCAATAAACCTCGAACGAAGTATGTGTAAGAATTTTTTCCATTTTCATTTCAAGATGGCGGCTTCTGATTTAACGACGACTTTGTACTGAATGTTGGCCAAACGGGTTGTCCGATTGTTTTGAAATCTATTTATTTATTTATTTATTTTTTTTTTTGAGTTTAACGTCCGACTATTGTGCACACTTGGGCTAATGCAGACGGTGGGGATGATTTATAGCGTATGAAAATGCCAAGCCCTTGCCGGGAGTCGAACCCGGGTCCTCGGGGTGAAAGTCTAGTACGCTATCCACTAGACCACCGAGGTGGCTTTGAAATCTATTACGTAGGTACCTTCAATAAAGTTCGAACGACGAATGTGTAAGAATTTTTTTATTTCAAGATGACGTCTAATTTAATGATGTCAGTATACTGAATTTTGGCCATACGGGTTCACCGATTGTTTTGAAACTTATTACGTAGGCCTACTCCTTCAATAAAGCTCGAATGACGTATATGTAAGAATTTTTTCATTCTGTTTCAAGATGGCAGCCTCCGATTTAACTATGACAAGTGTAATTGCTGGATATTTCCTGAATGCATAGTCTGGATATTTCAAAGTCTGTGACAGTTTCAGTTAATTTTTAAGTTGTGTACCTACACACGCGCGAAATTTAATACGAAAATAATTTTCAATAGTTGCTTTTTCCTGTATGCATATAAATTTGTATAGAAATAATTAAATTATAATAGTGGAAAAGTATACAGTCTGGTATGCCAAAAGTAGTCACTTCTGTGTGCCAGTCCCGCAATGCCTAAGTATTTTTATAGATATCTGCAGTATATGTTGAGGTCAGGGTAATTTTATGGTGCGCAGTACTGTTGTGTAGTCTTTATAAATATGCGCAGGAGTAGGCCTTGTACGACCTTGTGTGAGGGAGGACGTACCTTGTAACACTTTGCCCATCACCCATGCAGTGTAGTGATTGTACAATGACATGAATATTTAATTGCAGGCTATTATTAAACTGTACTGTCCATACTCTGTATTAGTGGACCCGTGCGACCTTTCGCGGTTAGTGGGAAAAAGCGAATAATATACAACAATGTACAGCAACAAGTTGAACAGTGTTATAGCACGTCTTTATAAAGAATGTTCGAATTGAACTATGAAATATATAGCAGTCATAACTTTCATTGTTACAAGAACGAAAAGGAAAAGAGGTTAGGATGTTTTTTTTTAATTAGTGGACCAGTACGACCTTTCGCAGTTAGAGGGAAAAACGAATAATTTACAACAATGTACAGCAAGAAGTTGAACAGTGTTATAGCACCTCTTTATAAACAATGTTCAAAGTGAACTATGGAATATGTGGCAATTATAACTTTCCTTGTTGGTACACGAACGAAAAGGAAAAGAGGTTAGGATGTTTTTTTTATTAGTGGACCAGTACGACCTTTCGCAGTTAGAGGGAAAAACGAATAATTTACAACAATGTACAGCAAGAAGTTGAACAGTGTTATAGCACCTCTTTATAAACAATGTTCAAAATGAACTATGGAATATATGGCAATTATAACTGTCCTTGTTGGTACACGAACGAAAAGGAAAAGAGGTTAGGACGTTTTTTTTATTAGTGGACCAGTACGACCTTTCGCAGTTAGAGGGAAAAACGAATAATTTACAACAATGTACAGCAAGAAGTTGAACAGTGTTATAGCACGTCTTTATAAACAATGTTCAAAGTGAACTATGGAATATGTAGCAGTCATAACTTTGCTTGTTGGTTCATGAATGAAAAGGAAAAGAGGTTAGGGCGTTTTTTTGTATCAGTGGACCCGTACGACCTTTCGCGGTTAGTGGGAAAAAAATGAATAATATACAATAATGTACAGCAAGAAGTTGAAGAGTGTTATAGCACCTCTTTCTAAACTCTGAGATATGTAGCAATCATAACTTTCCTTGTTGGTACATGCACGAAAAGGAAAACATGTTAGGACGTTTTTTTTTATGAAATCGCTATCCGTAATTGAACGTAAAAACATGAATTATGTAAATAAAATAATTCAAATAATACCATAGGATGGTATTTAATTACTATAATACACCAGTATTTAATTCAATAGAAGTAATTCACAACCAGCAATAGTAAAGTTGGAACGAACATGCTGAAGTGAGGAGAAACACGAGGCGTCCATCCAGATGCAATGATATATATCGGTCCCTGGATGGAGTCGAAGGTTAAAAAAAAATTTTTGGTTATAGTTAGGTTAGATTAGGGTGAGGTTAGGTTAGGTTTTAAAACGTACTTGATGCCCGAATATAAAAATTAATTTCCAATCGTGTTCTATTCACTTTTACTTTACACTGCAAAAAAATGTCGAATTTAGATTTAGTAGAATTTGAGAAATTAGCGGGTTTTCCTGTTCCTTTGTCGATAGTTTCTGTTTTAATCAAGGAGCGGCGAGCGGATAGACAAGCTATAATTTTTAAATGCTCCAAATTAAAAAAATTTAGGTTAGGTTAGATTATATTTAGAGTTAGGTTAGGTTAGGTTAGGTTAGGGTTACGTTAGGTTAGGTTATGGTTAGGTTAGGTTTTAAAACGTACTTGATGCCCGAACATAAAAATTAATTTCGAATCGTTTTCTATTCGCTTTTAATTAACATTGCAAAGAAATGTCGAATTTAGATTTAGTAGAATTTGAGAAATTAGTGGGTTTTCTTGTTTCTTTGTCGATAGTTTCTGTTTTAATTAAGGAGCGACGATCGGATAAACAAGCTATAATTTTTAAACGCTCCAAATTAAAAAAAGTTAGGTTAGGTTAGATTATATTTAGGGTTAGGTTAGGTTAGTTTTACGATAGGTTAGGTTAGGCTTTAAAACGTACTTTATGCCCGAATATAAAAATTAATTTCGAATCTTGTTCTATTCGCTTTTAATTAACACTGCAAAAAAATGTCGAATTTAGATTTAGTAGAATTTGAGAAATTAGTGGGTTTTCTTGTTTCTTTGTCGATAGTTTCTGTTTTAATTAAGGAACGACGATCGGATAAACAAGCTATAATTTTTAAACGCTCCAAATTAAAAAAAATGTTTGGTTAGGTTAGATTAGATTAGAGTTAGGTTAGGTTTTAAATTGTACTTGATGCCCGAACATAAAAATTAATTTCGAATCGTGTTCTGTTCGCTTTTAATTAACACTGCAAAAAAAATGTCGAACTGTATAAAAACGGAACGTATGGCCTTGAAGATTTACAGTAAATTCAGTTGTACTGTAGAAATTCTGAATAAACCCATATATCTTCGCCTAACGGTGAAAATTGCAATCTAGCGTGTTAAAAAAAAGCAAATGGCCTGAATAGGTTTTGTCAAGTAACAAGTAACCATAGCTTGAAGATTAAATCCACCGCCTTTACATAGATGTACAAGCAATTACAGGTAACAGTACCAGTTTGTTTACGTTACAACAGCTGATGCTTGTATCGCGGTTTTCCATTGTTCGGCTAACGCTTGATTATAAACATACTGTTATTTACCGGCCTACGTTTTGATGACGTCATTCGTATAAAGTGCGCTAGTAGGTTCGAAAAAAAATTATACGCGCGCGCGCGCTCATGTAAGTTTGTGTGTCCGATCTGATTCAAACATGCAAAAAAAATCAAATAATAAATTGGACGAGTACGTTAACCAGCGGAATTTGTTTTAACAGTTTCAAAATGGCGGCTATTTTATATCATGAAAAATTCGTAACTTCTTAACCTTTATTTTTGAATCTGTTTTTTTTTTGAAATGCTATCGTTAAAAGCACTTTAACAACGTGAATTTGCATTTAGAATTTACAAAAAACCCGTGGAAATTAAGAAATTTAATTTGACGGCGGTCAGGGTTCACTTTCGCATTTTCAGTGTATTTTAAACGTTTAAAAAAATGCGGCAGCTTCGCGTTCAGAGGCCGCAATTACATTGAAAGCACTTGGGTTTCGAATGCATGTTCCGTTCCGCGTGTGGTGGAAAATTGCCTTGTAAAATTGCTTTTTCAATTTGTGACAATATCGCTTTTATTCTT
Source organism: Callitettix versicolor (assembly GCA_022606455.1). Lineage (NCBI taxonomy): Eukaryota > Metazoa > Arthropoda > Insecta > Hemiptera > Cercopidae > Callitettix > Callitettix versicolor. The sequence goes on along the minus strand of CM040186.1, from coordinate 15,559,825 downwards.
ATACGAGGTGTGTTAAGAAAGTAACGAGAATTTTTAAATTAGGCGGGCTTGGAGAGTTCGATTGTCAAACATTTTTTTTATGTTTGTATAAATGCCCTTGAAGTATGATAAAACTTTCAGCTGTTTTCATTGTTGACTTTGTCTGTGACAGCTACTAAGGTTAGACGTGTTTTTATGAGCCTGGTGATTTTCGTTTGTTAAAAGAAATGGATCAAAGAATTTGTATCAAATTTTCCATAAAAAATGGAATAGAGTGTAACAAAGTGTGTGAAATGTTAACAAAGGCCTATGGTGAGTCTGCTATGAGTAAAGCAAGAGTTTACGAGTGGTATAAGCGTTTCCAAGAAGGCCGTGAAGACGTTGAAGATGACGAACGCCCTGGACGCCCCAAACCGATGAAAACGTGGAAAAAGTAAAAGAAATGGTTATGAACAATCGCCGAATCACAATTAGAGAGGTCGCTGATGATGTTGGCATATCGATTGTATCATGTCATGACATTGTTTTCAATGTTTTGAATATGAAGCGCATGGCAGCAAAATTCGTTCCAAAATTGTTGAATTTTGAACAACAACAGCGGCGAATGGAAGTTGCTCAGGAGTCACTAAATGAAGTCAACGACGATGCAGAATTACTGAAACGTATTATAACAGATGACGAAACATGGATTTACGGATATGACGTCGAAATTAAGGCTCAATCATCCCAATGGAGGCATTCTGGCTCGACAAGTGCGGTCGAACGTGAAGGTTACGCTAACTGTGTTTTTTCGATATTAATGGCATAGTGCATCATGAATTCCTGCCACCAGGTGAAATAAGGAGTAGTACCTACAAGTTCAACGCCGTTTGCGTGAAGCAATCCGAAAAAAACGCTCGGATCTGTGGAAAAACAATTCATGGCTTTTGCACCACGATAATGCACTAGCTCTCTCTTCATCGCTTGTTCGTGAATTTTTGGCCAAAAACAGTACTGTAACGATGCCCCGGCCTCCATATTTGCCAGACATGGCTCCGTGTGACTTTTTCCTATTTCCAAAAATAAAGAGAACCTTAAAGGGCCGTCGTTTTACAGTAGTAGATGACATTAAAAGCGCATCGGTGAAAGAACTAAAAGGCTATCTCAAAGATCGAGTTTGAGAAGTGTTTCGAGGATTGGAAGAAGCGCTGGCACAAGTGCATAATCTCCAATGGGGACTATTTTGAAGGCGACAACATCAATGTAGAAGAATAAATAAATATTTTGTTAAAAAAATTAAAATTCTCGTTACTTTTTTAACACACCTCGTATACTGAAGTTTATGTAAAAAATAAATCAGAAGGAATGTGGTCTAATTATATTGAATAACGTGTGTGACGTTCGTTATCACACATATTTAATTGTCTTTATAATTAGATCGTGTGTATTGTCTAATTTTCTTTACGTAAATGTAAAAAAATTGGAAATTCCAGAAGATAATTTCACAAGCTTAGGTTGCCACTCGGTGAGTACAAGGTTAAAAAGGTATATAACATTACATAATTTAGAAATTCTGGAAATATATACAGTAGATTAATTTATAAAAACCCTAATTTTAATTTAAATGAACATACTAACTTCAACCCTCTCCCTTACTCAAGCCTATTGTTTAGTGATGGGGCAGTAAACACCAAACTGTTAAAAAAAACAGCTTTTCTATAAACGACAAACAAACTGCTTTTTAAAACGGAAACAAGCAGTTGGATTTGGACTGGTTTATGATTTGTTAAACAAGGAACGGACTTTCCGCACTACCACACCCACGTTCTATTCGAACGTTGCCGCAAGCGCTAAAACTGTTTTCCTGCTAACACTGCTTTTCTTCTACCTGCTTTTATGCTTTTTCCCTTTGTTTGAAAGTTGTTTGTTGCTTTCAAACAACTTGTAGTAACAACCTCTCACATTTTGTAGATACAGAGCCTAATTTTATTTAAACATAAAGCTCGAACGACGTATGTGTAATAATTTTTTCCATTTTCATTTCAAGATGGCGGCCTCTGATTTAATGATGTCAGTATACTGAATTTTGGCCAGACGGGTTGTCCGATTGTTTTGAAATCTATTACGTAGCTACCTTCAATAAAGTTCGAACGACGAATGTGTAAGAATTTTTTTATTTCAAGATGACAGCCTCTGATTTAACGACGACTTTGTATTAAATGTTGGCCAGACGGGTTGTCCGATTGTTTTGAAATCTATTACGTAGCTACCTTCAATAAAGTTCGAACGACGAATGTGTAAGAATTTTTTTATTTCAAGATGACGGCCTCTGATTTAACGACGACTTTGTACTAAATGTTGGCCAGACGGGTTGTCCGATTGTTTTGAAATCTATTACGTAGGTACCTTCAGTAATGTTCGAACGACGAATGTGTAAGAATTTTTTTATTTCAAGATGACGGCCTCTGATTTAACGACGACTTTGTACTAAATGTTGGCCAGACGGGTTGTCCGATTGTTTTGAAATCTATTACGTAGGTACCTTCAGTAATGTTCGAACGACGAATGTGTAAGAATTTTTTTATTTCAAGATGACAGCCTCTGATTTAACGACGACTTTGTACTAAATGTTGGCCAGACGGGTTGTCCGATTGTTTTGAAATCTATTACGTAGCTACCTTCAATAAAGTTCGAACGACGAATGTGTAAGAATTTTTTTATTTCAAGATGACGGCCTCTGATTTAACGACGACTTTGTACTAAATGTTGGCCAGACGGGTTGTCCGATTGTTTTGAAATCTATTACGTAGCTACCTTCAATAAAGTTCGAACGACGAATGTGTAAGAATTTTTTTATTTCAAGATGACAGCCTCTGATTTAACGACGACTTTGTATTAAATGTTGGCCAGACGGGTTGTCCGATTGTTTTGAAATCTATTACGTAGCTACCTTCAATAAAGTTCGAACGACGAATGTGTAAGAATTTTTTTATTTCAAGATGACGGCCTCTGATTTAACGACGACTTTGTACTAAATGTTGGCCAGACGGGTTGTCCGATTGTTTTGAAATCTATTACGTAGGTACCTTCAGTAATGTTCGAACGACGAATGTGTAAGAATTTTTTTATTTCAAGATGACGGCCTCTGATTTAACGACGACTTTGTACTAAATGTTGGCCAGACGGGTTGTCCGATTGTTTTGAAATCTATTACGTAGCTACCTTCAATAATGTTCGAACGACGAATGTGTAAGAATTTTTTTATTTCAAGATGACGGCCTCTGATTTAACGACGACTTTGTACTAAATGTTGGCCAGACGGGTTGTCCGATTGTTTTGAAATCTATTACGTAGGTACCTTCAGTAATGTTCGAACGACGAATGTGTAAGAATTTTTTATTTCAAGATGACGGCCTCTGATTTAACGACGACTTTGTACTAAATGTTGGCCAGACGGGTTGTCCGATTGTTTTGAAATCTATTACGTAGCTACCTTCAATAATGTTCGAACGACGAATGTGTAAAATTTTTTATTTCAAGATGACGGCCTCTGATTTAACGACGACTTTGTACTAAATGTTGGCCAGACGGGTTGTCCGATTGTTTTGAAATCTATTACGTAGGTACCTTCAATAAAGTTCGAACGACGAATGTGTAAAATTTTTTATTTCAAGATGACGGCCTCTGATTTAACGACGACTTTGTACTAAATGTTGGCCAGACGGGTTGTCCGATTGTTTTGAAATCTATTACGTAGCTACCTTCAATAAAGTTCGAACGACGAATGTGTAAGAATTTTTTATTTCAAGATGACGGCCTCTGATTTAACGACGACTTTGTACTAAATGTTGGCCAGACGGGTTGTCCGATTGTTTTGAAATCTATTACGTAGCTACCTTCAATAATGTTCGAACGACGAATGTGTAAGAATTTTTTATTTCAAGATGACGGCCTCTGATTTAACGACGACTTTGTACTAAATGTTGGCCAGACGGGTTGTCCGATTGTTTTGAAATCTATTACGTAGCTACCTTCAATAAAGTTCGAACGACGAATGTGTAAGAATTTTTTTATTTCAAGATGACGGCCTCTGATTTAACGACGACTTTGTACTAAATGTTGGCCAGGGGTTGTCCGATTGTTTTGAAATCTATTACGTAGCTACCTTCAATAAAGTTCGAACGACGAATGTGTAAGAATTTTTTTATTTCAAGATGACGGCCTCTGATTTAACGACGACTTTGTACTAAATGTTGGCCAGACGGGTTGTCCGATTGTTTTGAAATCTATTACGTAGGTACCTTCAATAAAGTTCGAACGACGAATGTGTAAGAATTTTTTTATTTCAAGATGACGGCCTCTGATTTAACGACGACTTTGTACTAAATGTTGGCCAGACGGGTTGTCCGATTGTTTTGAAATCTATTACGTAGCTACCTTCAATAAAGTTCGAACGACGAATGTGTAAGAATTTTTTATTTCAAGATGACGGCCTCTGATTTAACGACGACTTTGTACTAAATGTTGGCCAGACGGGTTGTCCGATTGTTTTGAAATCTATTACGTAGCTACCTTCAATAAAGTTCGAACGACGAATGTGTAAGAATTTTTTATTTCAAGATGACGGCCTCTGATTTAACGACGACTTTGTACTAAATGTTGGCCAGACGGGTTGTCCGATTGTTTTGAAATCTATTACGTAGCTACCTTCAATAAAGTTCGAACGACGAATGTGTAAGAATTTTTTATTTCAAGATGACGGCCTCTGATTTAACGACGACTTTGTACTAAATGTTGGCCAGACGGGTTGTCCGATTGTTTTGAAATCTATTACGTAGCTACCTTCAATAAAGTTCGAACGACGAATGTGTAAGAATTTTTTTATTTCAAGATGACGGCCTCTGATTTAACGACGACTTTGTACTAAATGTTGGCCAGACGGGTTGTCCGATTGTTTTGAAATCTATTACGTAGGTACCTTCAGTAATGTTCGAACGACGAATGTGTAAGAATTTTTATTTCAAGATGACGGCCTCTGATTTAACGACGACTTTGTACTAAATGTTGGCCAGACGGGTTGTCCGATTGTTTTGAAATCTATTACGTAGCTACCTTCAATGTTCGAACGACGAATGTGTAAGAATTTTTTTATTTCAAGATGACGGCCTCTGATTTAACGACGACTTTGTACTAAATGTTGGCCAGACGGGTTGTCCGATTGTTTTGAAATCTATTACGTAGGTACCTTCAATAAAGTTCGAACGACGAATGTGTAAGAATTTTTTATTTCAAGATGACGGCCTCTGATTTAACGACGACTTTGTACTAAATGTTGGCCAGACGGGTTGTCCGATTGTTTTGAAATCTATTACGTAGCTACCTTCAATAAAGTTCGAACGACGAATGTGTAAGAATTTTTTATTTCAAGATGACGGCCTCTGATTTAACGACGACTTTGTACTAAATGTTGGCCAGACGGGTTGTCCGATTGTTTTGAAATCTATTACGTAGGTACCTTCAATAAAGTTCGAACGACGAATGTGTAAGAATTTTTTTATTTCAAGATGACGGCCTCTGATTTAACGACGACTTTGTACTAAATGTTGGCCAGACGGGTTGTCCGATTGTTTTGAAATCTATTACGTAGCTACCTTCAATAAAGTTCGAACGACGAATGTGTAAGAATTTTTTTATTTCAAGATGACGGCCTCTGATTTAACGACGACTTTGTACTAAATGTTGGCCAGACGGGTTGTCCGATTGTTTTGAAATCTATTACGTAGGTACCTTCAGTAATGTTCGAACGACGAATGTGTAAGAATTTTTTTATTTCAAGATGACGGCCTCTGATTTAACGACGACTTTGTACTAAATGTTGGCCAGACGGGTTGTCCGATTGTTTTGAAATCTATTACGTAGCTACCTTCAATAAAGTTCGAACGACGAATGTGTAAGAATTTTTATTTCAAGATGACGGCCTCTGATTTAACGACGACTTTGTACTAAATGTTGGCCAGACGGGTTGTCCGATTGTTTTGAAATCTATTACGTAGGTACCTTCAATAAAGTTCGAACGACGAATGTGTAAGAATTTTTTATTTCAAGATGACGGCCTCTGATTTAACGACGACTTTGTACTAAATGTTGGCCAGACGGGTTGTCCGATTGTTTTGAAATCTATTACGTAGGTACCTTCAATAAAGTTCGAACGACGAATGTGTAAGAATTTTTATTTCAAGATGACGGCCTCTGATTTAACGACGACTTTGTACTAAATGTTGGCCAGACGGGTTGTCCGATTGTTTTGAAATCTATTACGTAGCTACCTTCAATAAAGTTCGAACGACGAATGTGTAAGAATTTTTTTATTTCAAGATGACGGCCTCTGATTTAACGACGACTTTGTACTAAATGTTGGCCAGACGGGTTGTCCGATTGTTTTGAAATCTATTACGTAGCTACCTTCAATAAAGTTCGAACGACGAATGTGTAAGAATTTTTTTATTTCAAGATGACGGCCTCTGATTTAACGACGACTTTGTACTAAATGTTGGCCAGACGGGTTGTCCGATTGTTTTGAAATCTATTACGTAGGTACCTTCAGTAATGTTCGAACGACGAATGTGTAAGAATTTTTTTATTTCAAGATGACGGCCTCTGATTTAACGACGACTTTGTACTAAATGTTGGCCAGACGGGTTGTCCGATTGTTTTGAAATCTATTACGTAGGTACCTTCAATAAAGTTCGAACGACGAATTTGTAAGAATTTTTTTATTTCAAGATGACGGCCTCTGATTTAACGACGACTTTGTACTAAATGTTGGCCAGACGGGTTGTCCGATTGTTTTGAAATCTATTACGTAGGTACCTTCAATAAAGTTCGAACGACGAATGTGTAAGAATTTTTTTATTTCAAGATGACGGCCTCTGATTTAACGACGACTTTGTACTAAATGTTGGCCAGACGGGTTGTCCGATTGTTTTGAAATCTATTACGTAGGTATCTTCAATAAAGTTCGAACGACGAATGTGTAAGAATTTTTTTATTTCAAGATGACGGCCTCTGATTTAACGACGACTTTGTACTAAATGTTGGCCAGACGGGTTGTCCGATTGTTTTGAAATCTATTACGTAGCTACCTTCAATAAAGTTCGAACGACGAATGTGTAAGAATTTTTTTATTTCAAGATGACGTAGTCTAATTTAATGATGTCAGTATACTGAATTTTGGCCATACGGGTTGTCCGATTGTTTTGAAATTTATTACGTACTCCTTCAATAAAGCTCAAACGATGTGTGTGTAAGAATTTTTTCTATTTCGTTTCAAGATGGCGATCTCTGATTTAACGACGACGGTGTACTGAATGTTGGCCAAACGGCTTGTCCGATTGTTTTGAACTTATTACTTACTCCTTCAGTAAACCTCGAACGACGTATGTGTAAGAATTTTTCCATTCCGTTTCAAGATGGCATCCTTCGATTTAACTATGACGAGTGTAATTTCTGTACATTTCCTGTAATACTGGCTGAACGGCAAGACCTGTTATTAACCGCTTCACGGAGAAAGAGCATAGGCCTACAATTTCCAGTAAAGTTGGTCCAACATTTTTCGTAAATATTACGGTTACCGGTTCAATTGGCGGTAAAAGTTACGACCGCATCAGAGCGCTGTTGAGAAGCGGTGGCCAGATAATTAATTAAGAATATACTGCGAGATATACTGTTCTTTGATCTAATTAATACTTAACCTAGGTTTAACACGATAAACGATAAAAGCTTATTGTTTCATGAAATCGTATTTAACTTAGTTAAGTTATAGAATTGTAATATGCCTGCGTAATTAAAGCAAATATAGTATAATTTTTGAAAATTGGTTAGTGTCGATTGGAAAATCGAAAAAAGGAATATTTGTAAAATTCAGTTTGACAGATCTGACTAAATTTTGTTGGCAACTAATCGAATGGTTACTTTTTACTAGCTACCAGCCACTTGTTAGTATCGATCATTGGTGGGGATACATTCGATTACTGTACTTCCTCATTATACGAATTATTGTGGGGCAGCCTCGGTGGCCTAGTTGATAGCGTACTAGGCTTTCACCCCGAGGACCTGGGTTCGATTCCCGGCCAGGGCTTGGCATTTTCATACGCTATAAATAATCCCATCGTCTGCATTAGCCCAAGTGTGCACAATAGTCGGACGTTAAAAAAAAAATGTACTTTATAATTAGAGAAAGTATAGCGGTCGTGAAAAAAATAGATTTTTAAAGATATTTTCGTTTTTATATAGTCGTACTACAAGGTCAAACAATGGATGTCTATTTATGTGACGGAGAATAAACGAATTAACTAAATTTAATGTTTGACCTTTTCTAACAAATTTCCATTGGAACGGCCATCATTGTAAGACCCTGACTCGAGGCCTTGAAATGAGCTCCGATGCTGGCCTCTAGATTACTTTTATTGAAGTTGATATCGATTTTGGTAATAACTCGGACAAGTTCAACGGCAAATCCGTAAAACAGTTTCAAAATGGCGGTCGTTTGAAATCTAAAAAATTAGTAACTTTTTTATCTTGCGCCATCGTATTCAGCTTTGAAATGGAGGGCTTGGCATTTTCATACGCTATAAATCATCCCATCGTCTGCATTAGCCCAAGTGTGCACAATAGTCGGACGTTAAAAAAAAAAAAAAAAAAAAAAAAAAAAAAAAAAAAAAATTGAAATCTGCCACAACAGTATTTTGAAGCTGTGTTCTTGTTAATTTTAAGACTGTATTTTTCAAATTTGTGTAGTTAAATTATTTAAGGTAGTCTATATGACCTGTAGCAATTTTTGAATGCCAGAATCACAAATATTATATTTATTGTTATACTTAGTAGAACTGTCAAAAGTAGGGTTATAAGTTTATATAGCCCTATATAGCCTAATACTAAAGTCCCTTATATAGCCTAAGATACTCAAATGCATAGTCTCTGACAGTTTCAGTTAATTTTTAAGTTGTGTACCTACACACGCGCGTAATTTAATACGAAAATAATTTTCAAAAGTTGCTTTTTCCTGTATGCATCTAAATTTTTATAGAAATAATTAAATTATAATAGTGGAAAAGTATACAGTCTGGTATGCCAAAAGTAGTCACTTCTGTATGCCAGTCCCGCACTGCCTAAGTATTTTTATAGATATCTGCAGTATATGTTGAGGTCAGGGTAATTTTACGATGCGCAGTACTGTTGTGTAGTCTTTATAAATATGCGCAGGAGTAGGCCTTGTACGACCTTATGTGAGGGAGGATGTACCTTGTAACACTTTGCCCATCACCCATGCTGTGTAGTGCTTGTACAATGACATGAATATTTAATTGCAGGATACTATTAAACTGTACTGTACTGTCCATACTCTGTACTAGTGGACCCGTGCGACCTTTCGCGGTTAGTGGGAAAAAGCGAATAATGTACAACAATGTACAGCAAGAAGTTGTACAGTGTTATAGCACCTCTTTATAAACAATGTTCGAATATGAACTATGGAATATGTAGCAGTCATAACTTTCCTTGTTACAAGAACGAAAAGGAAAAGAGGTTAGGATGTTTTTTTAATTAGTGGACCCGTACGACTTTTTGCAGTTAGTGGGAAAAACGAATAATATACAACAATGTACAGCAAGAAGTTGAACAGTGTTATAGCACCTCTTTATAAACAATGTTCAAAGTGAACTATGAAATATGTAGCAGTCATGACTTTCCTTGTTGGTTCATGAATGAAAAGGAAAATTGGACGTTTTTTTTATTAGTGGACCCGTGCGACCTTTCGCGGTTAGTGGGAAAAAACGAATAATATACAACAATGTACAGCAAGAAGTTGAACAGTGTTATAGCACCTCTTTATAAACAATGTTCAAAGTGAACTATGGAATATGTGGCAATTATAACTTTCCTTGTTGGTACATGAACGAAAAGGAAAAGAGGTTAGGATGTTTTTTTTTATTTGTGGACCAGTACGACCTTTCGCAGTTAGAGGGAAAAACGAATAATTTACAACAATGTACAGTAAGAAGTTGAACAGTGTTATAGCAGCTCTTTATAAACTATGGAATATGTGGCAGTCATAACTTTCCTTGTTGGTTCATGAATGAAAATGAAAATTGGACGTTTTTTTTGTATTAGTGGACCCGTTCGACCTTTCGCGGCTAATGGGAAAAAACGAATAATATACAACAATGTACAGCAAGAAGTTGAACAGTGTTATAGCACCTCTTTATGAACAATGTTCAAAGTGAACTATGGAATATGTGGCAATTATAACTTTCCTTGTTGTTATTTCAAGATAACCGGTCTGGTGCTGTATTGGCCGCTCCAATTAATACAGGTAAAAAAACAAGACAGTTGTGTGCGCGCGGTGATTATTTAAGATATTGTGAACAGCCGCCATTTTGTAACTGTCCCAATGCACGAAAAAGAATTTTTATGATGGTTTTAACGTGTGTTTTAGGGTTGGTTGTGATTTTGGATTTTGCGTGATGCGAGTGCACACATTTATATTTATATATAATAGTATATTTTTCGCGTCGCAAGTATCACATTAATTATTATTAAAATTTCCTGTTAGGCGCACGTGATAACCATTACGCTATGGAAACTAAGAAGAAGTTTGACCGATGCAAATAGATGAAATGAATGGTTAATTTTATTTTTATTTTTGCAGTTATAGTAAAAGATCAGTTATTCAGTGTAATGAAAAAACGAAGAATTTCCCACTTCTTTTACATAATAAGAATGCCGGAGGACAGAATCCTGAGACAACTGGTAATGAGAAGCATCAACAGGAAAACACAGGGAATATACATCACACAAGTCCTCAAGGGACCTCAGTGAAATAGGACTGAAAATGGATGATGCAACAGACAAATGTAAAATAACACGCATTCTTAAGACTAATAAATTTCAAGTGGATAAACCGAAGAGACACAAGAAGGTAGAGATCATAGATGCCGTCAGGAAGCAACGATCTTATCGAATGAGGGATTATTGGAGGAAAAAATTACAGCCCGATGTTGAGAAGAACTAAAATTTAGACTAAAGTGGTCCCATGAGGCCAAAAAATAAATAAAAAAAGATGTTATATTAATTCGTAACGATCAGCTGATTTCATTGAACAGCTGATAGGCTGTAATAAGTTTTAGGTTATGTTGTGTTTTCGAACAAATATCGTAATTTTCCAATTTGAATTCGTTAATTAGCGAATTGAAGAGGGGGGGACTTAGGTTTAGGTCGAGGCACCTGTCTTGTTGTAGGTCAGTCCGCGACATTTCCTCGAGCGATTGCGAAATATTTCTTAGAAATAAACTGGTCAACAATATACGCAGGTATTGGGCTATCCGATTCCCTTTTCTGATAGCAATGCGATACGAGGAAAATCGGTAATTTAAAAAAAATTCCAGTGGTGATTGCGATTGTGAAATCAGTTTGTTTCGGAAAAATATAAGATAAAAAAACAAGACAGCTGTTTGTGTGCGATGATTATTTAATATTTTGTGAACGGCTGTCATTTTGTAACTGCCCAAATGCACGAAATTTAAACAGTTTAAAAGAATTTTTATGATGGTTTAACGTGTGTTTTAGGGTTGGTTGTGATTTTGTATTTTGCGTGATGCGGGTACACAAATGTATATTGATATGCAATAGTATATTTTGTGCGTCGCAAGTCTCACATTGAATTAATTATTACTAAAATTTCCTGTGAGGGGCACGTGATAACCACTACACTACGGAAACTACGAAGTCTGACCGATGTGAATAGACGAAATTAATCGTTAATTTTATTTTTATATTTGTAGTTACAGTAAAAGATAAGTGTATATTAAATAGAAGGAGAACGAATAAAGATGGTGGATAATTTTAAGTATTTGGAAGAAAATATCACTAGAAACATAGCCGAAAAACTGGCAATAAAAAGTAGAACGAACAAATTAAAGAAGGCCTTAAAGTTAACTTGGGGAACGTATAAGAAAAAGTCGCTTTCCATAAAGTCGCTTTCCCGTGAGGCGCACGTAATAACCACTACGCTACGGAAACTACGAAGAAGTTTGACCGATGCGAATAGATGAAATTAATCGTTAATTTTATTTTTATATTTGTAGTTATAGTAACAGATCAGTCTATAATAAATAGAAGGAGAACGAATAAAGATGGTGGATAATTTTAAGTATTTGGAAGAAAATATCACTAGAAACATAGCCGAAAAACTGGCAATAAAAAGTAGAACGAACAAATTAAAGAAGGCCCAAAGTTAACTTGGGGAACGTATAAGAAAAAAGTCGCTTTCCATAAAGTTGCTTTCCTGCGAGGCGCACGTGATAACCACTACGCTACGGAAACTACGAAGAAGTTTGACCGATGTGAATAGATGAAATGAATCGTTAATTTTATTTTTATATTTGTAGTTATAGTAACAGATCAGTCTATAATAAATAGAAGGCGAACGAATAAAGATGGTGGATAATTTTAAGTATTTGGAAGAAAATATCACTAGAAACATAGCCGAAAAACTGGCAATAAAAAGTAGAACGAACAAATAAAAGAAGGCCCTAAAGTTAACTTGGGGAACGTATAAGAAAAAAGTCGCTTTCCATAAAGTCGCTTTCCTGTGAGGCGCACGTGATAACCACTACGCTACGGAAACTACGAAGAAGTCTGACCGATGTGAATAGATGAAATTAATCGTTAATTTTATTTTTATATTTGTAGTTATAGTAACAGATCAGTCTATAATAAATAGAAGGCGAACGAATAAAGATGGTGGATAATTTTAAGTATTTGGAAGAAAATATCACTAGAAACATAGCCGAAAAACTGGCAATAAAAAGTAGAACGAACAAATTAAATAAAGCCCTGAAGTTAACTTGGGGAACGTATAAGAAAAAGTCGCTTTCCATAAAGTCGAAAATCAGACATTATAATACGGTCACAAGACCGGAAGTGACTTCTGCCGCGGAAACTTTATTTAATCTAAGAAGCCGAAACAGAACAGAGGTGCTTCAAAAAATGGAAAGAAAAATATTGAGAACCATTATCAACAAAAAACACACGGTAGAAGGAACATACAGACTGCTGCCAAGTTCAGCCATCTATCAGGATAATGAACATTTGTTAGATAATATTAGAAAGAGGAGACTGCTTTTTATGGACACCTAATAAGGCTACCAGAAGAAAGACTGACGAAGGAACTCCTAAATTACCAACTCAAGATTAAAGTAAAGAATGAGTGGCTTAAGGAAGTGGAACAGGACCAAAAAGTATTAGGGATAACGGAGAAACGTCTGAAAGAAGGAGGAGAAAAACCAATCCTTAGAAATAAAAACACTAGATTAAAATTTAAAGAAGGAACAAAAAGAGTTGCCTTTTACTCGGAGGATGTTAGACTACAGAGATCTATAAGACTGAAAAAGTATTGGGAGAATCTCAAAGACCTAAAAGAACCAAAGTTGAAAGCACAAAAGAACCAAAATCGACTAAATGTGTTCCATTGAAGGCTTAAAAATAAAAAAAAATATATTAATTCGTAACGATCAGCTGATTTCATTGAACAGCTGATAGGCTGTAATAAGTTTTAGGTTATGTCGTGTTTTCGAAAAAATTATCGTAATTAAAATTTAAAAAAAGAGAATTTGATATATGATTTTTAATTTTGGTTCAATAACAGATTTTTTTTTTTTATGATGGTGTAATAATATTTTTAGAAAAATTTGACACAAGAAATATAGGAAATTCGCTAACATCACGTCAGCTCGTGTGCGTCGATTATTTGTTAAGTAAACTTAAAGATTCTAATTTAAAGATCTTTATCGGTCCTTAGTGGTAGGGGACTGATGAACGTACACATCAATTTAAAAATACAACTGTGCTGTTTGAAAATTGGGTTATTTTCACTTTTTTAAGTGAAAAATAAAGTTAAAAAGGGTTCTTAACGACTTAAAAAATGTAGCAGTCGGGAGAATGGCCTACAAAAGTGAAAACTGAAATAGGTCATTGTTGGTTTGTATTGGTCCAATTGTATTACTTGATCTTATGCTAAATTGAAAGAAAATTGATATATATATATATATATATATATATATATATATATATAAGATAAACTGGCTGAATATCGGATACTTTTTGTTGAATTAAGTTTTGATCTATTAAACACGCTTATATAATTACTGAACTTTGCTAAATGTTCGAGAAACGTATTGACAACAAAATATGCAACATATGTATAAAGGAAAAATAATAATGTTTTTCCTAAAAGTATGCACTTTTGATTTTATAAAAAAGCCGTCCTAATATCGGATAGGTGGTATGCCTAATATCGGATAGAAGTTTAACGTGGGAATTCAAACAGTGATAAACAATCAGAAAAAAATATTTATTAATATGAATTATTAAAACAAAAACAACATAATAACTAAAATATAATTGTTAAAGAAAACTTCAGTTGTTAATTTTCAAGAGTTGAGCGTGGGACATGAAACATCTTTGATGCCTTTAGAAATCCCATTTCTTTGTTTTTAACAGCTTGGACTGCTTTTATCGTATTTTCCTTGCTCCATTTCTTCCTTGGCGGCATCTGTAACGATTGTATTATAATACGAAACCCATATAAACACTGCTTAATATCGGATATCCGATATTAAGCATACCCAAGTATCCGATATTAGGGCGGAAGCTACCTCGTGGAAAAAGGTAAACTAACCTCAAAACTAACTACGATATGCCTTGTTTCGCTCCGTATTATTAATCTACACTATGCTACAGCAATGTTATGCGTAAGAAATGAACGTACATACCTTTTCTAAAGGGTGAAAAAATGAACCAAAGTTGGGCTTGCAAATATTCAGAATGTCACAAAATTATAAACAAAACCGACATCCGAACTCACTGAAGGGTAAAACTCACACGAGGGGTAAAGGAAGTAGAGGAAGACCTAGTTCGAGTGTTTTTAGCTAGGAGCAGCCCTTACTGGCTGAGAAACAGCACTATCCGATATTACGAAGGTATCCGATATTCGGTCAGTTTACCTTATCAATTTTATAAAATATATTCAACTTAATGCTCCAATAATTGTGATGACTGGGCTGGGCATGTAGTACGATGGCCACGTGAATAATTTAAATATTTATTAACGAACTTATTTACAGTGAGGAAGGTATAGTCAACTGTAAAATCTAAACAATTTTGTTCTATATGGGGTAGTGTACTGGTATTAATTTAAAGTATTCACTATCTAACTTTATAGAATATACATAATTTCAATGTTATAAATATTAAATATAAAAAAAATAAGCAACTGGTTTTAAACTCAACTTTTTTAATTTAAAAAACAAACGTCATTGCACTGATTTATGGAATATAAATGTATAATAATGTTAACCTTTATGAGAGGTATGAGCGCTTGCTGCTGGTGGCATCTTGCGGCAGAGTGTTCAACTACAGTTAGTCTATTTTATCAAGCTTGCAGTTCTCGTAGCGGCAGATAGTCCAATTACTTTAGCGTCTGATATAGAGCGCGCTTTTTATAATGCTGTACTTCTAATACGTTTATATTCAATGGCTGGGTCTTATGAGCTCACTGGTAGACTCAAACTCACTTCAAGTATCCCTATCGGTTTTTTTACGTGCCTTTGTTAGTTTATAGTTTTTCTTCATACAAAAAAAAGTCTTGGGTCCGCCTAAAGACGTATTCACTTCAAGAAATTTTAATGATAAGGATATATATTATGGCGAATGGTGAGGTACCAATGCTTGAACACCAATATCTTGAAACACAGAAGCGACTTATAGTACCCCTTCAAATGTACAGATTGGCAACCAGACTTACAACGCTGTGTGCAAAGCAAGTATACAGGCCGCTAGGGGCAGCTTGATGAACTTTCTGTTCAAATAAACATACAAAATTAAGAACATTTTTTACTTAATTTGTCAAATTTATAATTTATAAGGTTACCATAAAAATAGGTACAGCAGACATCTTGGAAGAATTCAGTTATTACAGAAACACATGTTTTGGTTAACACATCGTCCGTTCCAGACAATCTGTAAACATGGAACCAACGGCATTCTGTTCTGTCAGCCGCGAAGTATAAATATACCGAAAGTAGGATAAATCGCGGCACACAGCTGACTCGCTGACGTGATAGAAGCGGGATATTTTTTTACCTTAACTTTTTTTAATATGGATTTTAACGTCGTAATCAGCATTACAAACTTCATATACTAGCGTTTCAAATTCTTAAATTACCACTGAAAATAAGAAAATGAATCCCGACCGCCGTGAGATTAAATTCATCAGGCCTAACGGTTTTTTAATATTCGAAATGGTAATTTTGCAATGGTACAGATTTTCAACAAACGTTTTAGACGAATAAATTATGATATTTTAAAAGATTCGGAATGACCGCCATTTTGAAACTGTTATAACGGAATTTTTCCGAACGTTTGCAATTTTCGATGTATTTAAATTCTAAAGAATTCGTAACTTTATACGATAATCTGATTTTACTGTCGTAATCAGCGTTAAAATCCGCGTAAATTAGCATTTAAAATTTTGAAATTCCAAATTTTGAACTGCGGTCGTCGTTCGTTCTGAATTTTCAATTAAGTTTGAAAATTTAAATCCGTAACAGTACATAGCAGCGGAAATACGTTTAAACGTTTCAAAATGGCGACAGTTCTTTGAAAATCTTCTTTCACAATCGTAATTACCTGACGGCGGACAGGGATTTTATGTTAAAACATAGTGCTGATTTGCAGATTTTAATTTTAATTATATGATAGAATTATATTTTCAAAACATCATTATTGGGAATTCGCTTGTATTGCGTTAGCGAGACAGCTGCGTGCCGCGTTTATTTAGACAGTGGCGCTGCCTGGCGGGCGAGTTGTAGTTATGCGAGTATTGTTGTGCCTACACTTCGTTGCACTCTGCAGTTTGAGCCCAGAGCTCGCGTTGCTAGTGTGTATTGGTGTCACCCCCAACCTGCTTGTCTTAGGTATGATATTTATTATTACTTATATAACTGTACAGATTATAAAGTGTTTTTTCGTCTTCTCTCGTGCGGTTACAGTGAAAAATATATGTTTTAGTGCGTTTAAGCGGTTAATTTGTGGTGTAAAACGATTTGCACAAACTTTCTCGACAGATTTTAACTAGTGCCGGAAAAATTCTGGTTCGTGAGTTATCGACGAAACGCAGGCAAACGGTTTAGTTTTTCAAAATGGGTTAGATAGATTTTGCTGAAATTAAGTGATGCGTAACTGGAATATGTTTACTGAATTTGAGATTTATGCATCGGGAGCGAAATGAACGAAAACCAACCTAACGTTTTGGTCTCGGAACGTATTTTTTAAACTTGAAATCTTCTACTGGATTACGCACCTTCGAAGAGTACAATAAAAATTTCTTGATCCAATTAGGATCCAGTGTAATTTTTTCCCCTTAACGTCCGTACTTTACGTTAGGCTAATGAGGACGAGAGATCGGGAAACAGTGTTGACGGTAAGGGAAACGCAACGGGAGAACGTCTGCGCGGTTCAAAGACGCAGCAGACTGACCGGTGATTTAGCCACATCGACCACCGCGTCCCCAAAATCCAGCGTAAATGAAGATTCGTAAATCATAGCAGTACAAACAGTTAGCCCAACACTGTCGTCCGTTTCGAAATCCAAAATAATAGCTGCACGCAGCTGTCTCGCTGACGCGATGGATGCGAATTTCCTTTACTTTAATGGAAATTCTGGTTCCGCCGGTACAATCAGCATATCGCATAGCGTGTCAGACTTTTAAATGCGAAACCGAACCCTGACCGCCGTGCGATTTCATTTCTTAATGACATTGCTGATTTACGCAGTTCTGTAACGCTGGTTACGAATCGGATTTTTGAAAAACGTTCAGAATTTTTGAAGATTTGTAATTGCCGCCATTTTGAAACTGGTTAACGATCGTAGGGCCTATCCGAGCTATTGCCAGAATCGATTTTTGTGCAAAGTTTGAAATCATATCGGATTGAAATTGATATAAGAAATCTGTAAATACCCAGGTGCTCATTTCAGAGTCTCGTGTGTGGGTGATGACTTCCAAAAGCACATTCTTCAGTGGAAATTCGTTAATTGTCTTTTTTTTTGTACTTGAAAAAGTGATTTTTTTCGTTGTAATCACCGATAAAATCTGCATACATTAGCATTTTCAAATTGGAAGGGAAATAAAAAATAGTGAAATCAGAGAAACCTGATTGTTTTTACGAATTTTGTTAGGTTTTTAATGAACGCCAAATTTGTGTTTTTTTGGTTTTTGGAAAAGAGTTTCGATTAGCGTCAGCAAAGCAAGGGGTTTTGTTTCTGTTCCCTCTAAGCTCAGGTAAATTATTGAGCTTTTGTAATCATTTCTAATAGGCTGTATCTAAAAAAAAATGTATATACCAAAATTTTGTTTTTTTTATACGGAGAATTTTTTTTGAACTAAACATTTGTAATGGAAATGTGTCTCCTAAGTACCCAATTGTTACGAAATGCATACTGTGTTTAGCCTGAGGTTCATGATAGTAATGGTTTCATATAAATTTAAACAAAGAAGAGTTAGGTTGAGGGATAGAAAATGCGAAACAATTGTAATTCCTAAGTAAGGGTATGTCTAATAATTAAGTTCAGATTGATGTCAGTAGTTGAATTTAGATTTGGTAGATTTTCAGAAATTATAGGGTTTTCCTGTTTCTTTGTCAATTGTTTCTGTTTCAATTAAGGAGCGGCGAGCGGATAGACAAGCTATAATTTTTAAACGCTTCAAATTAAAAAAAGTTAGGTTAGGTTAGATTATATTTAGGGTTAGGTTAGGTTAGGTTAGGGTTACGATAGGTTAGGTTAGGTTTTAAAAGGTACTTGATGCCCGAGCATAAAAATTAATTTTCAATCGCGTTCTATTCACTTTTAATTAACACTGCAAAAAATGTCGAATTTAGATTTACTAGAATTTGAGAAATTAGTGGGTTTTCTTGTTTCTTTGTCGATAGTTTCTGTTTTAATTAAGGAGCGGTGAGTGGATAGACAAGCTATAATTTTTAAACGCTTCAAATTAAAAAAAGTTAGGTTAGGTTAGATTATATTTAGGGTTAGGTTAGGTTAGGTTATGGTTAGGTTAGGTTTTAAAACGTACTTGATGCCCGAACATAAAAATTAATTTCGAATCTTGTTCTATTCGCTTTTAATTAACACTGCAAAAAAATGTCGAATTTAGATTTAGTAGAGTTTGAGAAATTAGTGGGTTTTCTTGTTTCTTTGTCGATAGTTTCTGTTTTAATTAAGGAGCGACGATCGGATAGACAAGCTATAATTTTTGAACGCTCCAAATTAAAAAAAAAGTTAGTTAGGTTAGGTTAGATTAGATTAGGGTTAGGTTAGGTTAGGTTATGGTTAGGTTAGATTAGGTTTTAAAACGTACTTGATGCCCGAACATAAAAATTAATTTCGAATCGTGTTCTATTCACTTTTAATTAACACTGCAAAAAAAATGTCGAATTTAGAGTTAGTAGATTTTTAGAAATTAGCGGTTTTTTCGTATTTCTTTGTCCATTTTTTTTTTTGTGTTTAACGTCCGACTATTATGCACACTTGGGATAATGCAGACGATGGAATGATTTATAGCGTATGAAAATGCCAAGCCCTGGCCGGGAATCGAACCCGGGTCCTCGGGGTGAAAGCCCAGTACGTCGATAGTTTCTGTTTTTAATCAAGGAGCGACAAGTGGATAGACAAGCTAAAATTTTTAAACGCTCCAAATTAAAAAAAGTTAGGTTAGGTTAGGTTAGGGTTACGTTAGGTTAGGTTAGGTTTTTAAACGTACTTGATGCCCGAACATAAAAATTAATTTCGAATCGTGTTCTATTCACTTTTAACTAACATTGTAAAAAAATGTCGAACCGTATAAAAACGGAACGTATGGCCCTGAAGATTTACAGTAAATTCAGTTGTACTGAAGAAATTCTGAATAAACCCAAATATCTTCGCCTAACGGTGAAAATGGCAATCTAGCGTATTAAAAAAAAAAAGCAAATGGCCTAAATAGGTTTTGTCAAGTAGCCAGAGCTTGAAGATTAAATCCACCGCCTTTACATAGATGTACAAGCAATTACAGGTAACAGTACCAGTTTGTTTACGTTACAACAGCTGATGCTTGTGTCGCGGTTTTCCATTGTTCGGCTAACGCTTGATTATAAACATACTGTTATTTACCGGCCTACGTTTTGATGACGTCATTCGTATAAAGTGAGCTAGTAGGGTCGAAAAAAAATTATACGCGTGCGCGCGCGCTCATATAAGTTTGTGTGTTTGATCTGATTCAAACTTGCGAAAAAAATCGAATAATAAATTGGACGAGTTCGTTAACCAGCGGAATTTGTTTTAACAGTTTCAAAATGGCGGCTATTTTATATCATGAAAAATTCGTAACTTCTTAACCTTTATTTTAAAATATGAGTTTTTTTTTAATTCTGTCGTTAGAAGCACTTAAACAGTGTGAATTTGCATTTATAATTTACAAAAAACCCGTGGAAATTAAGAAATTTAATTTGACGGCGGTCAGGGTTCACTTGCGCATTTTCAGTGTATTTTAAACGTTTAAAATGATAGCAGCTTCGCGTTCAGTGGCCGCAATTACATTGAAAGCAATTGGGTTTTGAATGCGTATTCCGTTCCTCGTTTGGTGGAAACTCGGCCTTGTAAAATTGTCTTTTTCAATTTGTGACAATATCGCTGTTACGAGTTGTGTTCAGAAAGTAACGAGAATTTTAATTTTTTGAATGAAATATTTTTTTATTCTTTTACATTGATGTTGTCGCCTTCAAAATAGTCCCCACTATTTTGAAACTAAGACTCAATCATCCCAGTGGAGGCATTCTGGCTCGCCAAGACCGAAAAAGGTTCGACAAGTGCGGTCAAACGTGAAGGTTATGCTCACTGTGTTCTTCGATATTAATGGCATAGTGCATCATGAATTCCTGCCACCAGGTGAAACGGTCAATAAGGAGTACTACCTACATGTTCAACGCCGTTTGCTTGAAGCAATCCGAAAAGATCATGGCTTTTGCACCATGATAATGCACCAGCTCACACTTCATCGCTTGTTCGTGAATTTTTGGCCAAACACAGTACTGTAACGATGCCCCAGCCTCCATATTCGCCAGACATGGCTCCGTGTGACTTTTTCCTATTTCCAAAAATAAAGAGGACCGTAAAGGGCCGTCGTTTTACAGCCGTAGATGACATTAAAAGCGCATCGCTGAAGGAACTAAAGGCTATCTCAAAGATCGAGTTTGAGAAGTGTTTCGAGGATTGTAATAAGCGCTGGCACAAGTGCATAATCTCCAATGGGGACTATTTTGAAGACGACAACATCAGTGTAGAAGAATAAATAAATATTTTGTTCAAAAAATTAAAATTCTCATTACTTTCTGAACACACCTCGTATACTGAAGTTTATGTAAAAAATAATTCAAAAGGAATACGGTCTAATTATATTAAATAACGTGTGTGACGTTTGTTATCACACATATAGGCCATTATTTAATTGTCATTATAATTAGATCGTGTTTATTGTTTAATTTTGTTTACGTAAATGTCTTCATTGGGCTCGGGGGCATAAGGGGATTGAGAGCAATTAGGAGGCAGATTGCCTTGCTGGACTGGGATCTGCAGCTGAGTTTATCGGACCCGAATAGGCTCTAAGGATCTCTATCGTTGGCCGGGCCTAATATAAATAGGTGGATTAACAAGCAACAACAGGCAAGATGTGATAATCTTCATGGGCATTCTCATGGCGAGCGCCTCTTGGGTAAGAAAAGGCTGAAGTTCCTCGTGGAGGACTTTGAGCGCAGGTAGACGTAGTGGGCAGGGCACAACTCATGATAATAGCTAATTTCTGGGCGCTGTGGTCTGAGGGTGAACGTGAACAGGATAGGTATGTATCACGGAGAACCGTGTGTAGGTTATGCAGTAAAGATGAGGAAACTGCAGAGCACGTAGCAGAAGGCTAAGGGTTTTGGTTCCAGGACCTCGGGGACCTCCAGCAGGATGAGCTGGTCAGTGCATTATTGGAACTTACTAAGGCCACCAGTCTGCCGAACTAGTACTTACAGATGTTTAGTTGCACTATAGGTCCGTCGATCGCAGTATCTGGGGTTTTGTAATCCCTTTCTGTAGTATATAATCTAATGTAATCTAATTTTCAAAAGAAAACAAATCCATTAAAAATAATTTTATTATAAATAAATGTCATAGTTAAATAAACGAGTTAATTATTAACAATTAAAAAATAAATTATAGGAAAAATTTGTAGATGTTATCACAGTAGTAAGTGTGAAAATAACTACAAAATTTGGCAAATATAAACTTCAAA
Source organism: Callitettix versicolor (assembly GCA_022606455.1). Classification (NCBI taxonomy): domain Eukaryota; kingdom Metazoa; phylum Arthropoda; class Insecta; order Hemiptera; family Cercopidae; genus Callitettix; species Callitettix versicolor. The sequence goes on along the minus strand of CM040186.1, from coordinate 15,537,444 downwards.
TCAATAAAAAAGTAATTTAAATAATAAAAAAAAATAGTTATCACCTGAAACAGGGAAGAATTTACCTCTTTAATTAAAACCAATAGGCCAAATAAATGAATATAGTAAAATAATATTATATTAATAATAGATCAATAATAGTCTGATTTATTTCACCTAATTTTGAGTATTCTTTTATTATCGCTTTGCTCGCGTAATTTTCTTGTAAAACAAAGAGCAGGCAACAGTGAGCAGGGTAGTTAAAGAGCAATCACAGCTGTTCACTGGTTAGTTCCAAGAACAGTGTTCTCAGTAGCATTCACAGTCTCACCTCTATTGAAGAGCAATCACAAGTGCTCACTGCTCAGTGCCAAGAACAGTGTTCTCGGTAGCAGTGATAGCATTTATAGTCTCACCTCTATTGAAGAGTAATCACAAGTGATCACTGCTCAGTGCCAAGAACGGTGTTTTCAGTAGCAATGATAGCATTTATAGTCTCACCTCTATTGAAGAGCAATCACAAGTGATCACTGCTATGTGCCAAGAACAGTGTTATCAGTAGCAGTGATAGTATTCACAGTCTCACCTCTATTGAAGAGCAATCACAAGTGATCACTGCTAAGTGCCAAGAACGGTGTTCTCAGTAGCAGTGATAGTATTCACAGTCTCACCTCTATTGAAGAGCAATCACAAGTGATCACTGCTCAGTGCCAAGAACGGTGTTTTCAGTAGCAGTGATAGCATTCACAGTCTCGCCTCTATTGAAGAGCAATCACAAGTGATCACTGCTAAGTGCCAAGAGCGGTGTTCTCAGTAGCAGTGATAGCATTCACAGTCTCACCTCTATTGAATAGCAATCACGTGCTCACTGCTCAGTGCCATGAACGGTGTTTTCAGTAGTACTGATAACATTAGTCTCATCTCTATTGAAGAGCAATCACAAGTGATTACTGATCAGTGCCTAGAGCAGTGTTCAGTAGCAGTGATAGCATTCACAGTCTCACCTCTATTGAAGAGCGATCACGTGTTCACTGCTCAGTATCAAGAACAGTGTTCTCAGTAGCAGTGATAGCATTCACAGTCTCACCTCTTGAAGAGCAATCACAAGTGCTCACTGCTCAGTGTCAAGAACAGTGTTCTCAGTAGCAGTGATAGCATTCACAGTCTCACCTCTATTGAAGAGCAATCACAAGTGATCACTGCTAAGTGCCAAGAGCAGTGTTCTCAGTAGCAGTGATAGCATTCACAGTCTCACATCTAGGGATTGGGCACAGGTTACGCTCCCTTGGCTTCATTTCAGTGGTCAGCTGGAAAACGCAGTTCTTTAAACACAGTGATTTATGCACCAGTTGAGTACCTAACCTGTAAGCGCAGATTATCGAGATACAACCATTCCTTCTTGTGCTTCTTTTCGCGTAAAGTAATGTCGACAAAGTGAACTTATTGGATAACCCATAGACAGCAAGTTGCCAGTCCAGCCTAGATGTAAGTAGCGTGACAGTTCCACGAGCAAAGAAAGCTACGCCGTTGTCTTTGCTCTGTGCGTAGAAAGGTAAAGTGCGGGGGGGGAGGGGCTATGACATCATGTCTGTTTACTGTTATTCCTCCGGGGCTCCAGTCTGTTATTCGATCAAGTGATGTTGTAGCGATCATCAAACACAATGAACGATTGTGCGTGTGTACTCAGTAAAACACACCACATTATAATGATCTCATTTGTTGTTAACATTTCATTGTAATAGACAAACAATCAATAATTAACATTTTAAATACTTACAATAATTATATTAATAAGGAGTTGTTCTTATGACGTGGAAACAATAAAAATACACATAGCATCACGCTTCCAGTTGCACATTACACTTCATGTTTAGCGAGGCGCAAATGTTAAGTGAACTATCAATACCATAGTTTGTAGCTAGGCACTTATTCAACAAAACACGGAAGAAGAAGCCTCTTGTGTACGTAACATATAGCTTGGTAACACTATATCTTCTAAGTCAGTTTCTTCGATATGAGTTGCTGTAGCATAAGAACATTTAAACTTGTGTCTCCTATGTGAAATTATATAGTTGTAGCCTGCCCACAAATTCCTTGAGTTTTTCTTTCCTATGTGGTATGCTGTAGCCTGCCCACACTTTACTTGAGTTTTTCTCTCCTATGTGGTACGCTGTAGCCTGCCCACACTTTATTTGAGTTTTTCTCTCCTATGTGGTACGCTGTAGCCTGCCAACACTTTACTTGAGTTTTTCTCTCCTATGTGGTACGCTGTAGCCTGCCCACACTTTACTTGAGTTTTTCTCTCCTATGTGGTACGCTGTAGCCTGCCCACACTTTACTTGAGTTTTTCTTTCCTATGTGGTATGCTGTAGTCTGCCCACACTTTACTTGAGTTTTTCTCTCCTATGTGGTACGCTGTAGCCTGCCCACACTTTACTTGAGTTTTTCTCTCCTATGTGGTATGCTGTATTCTGCCCACACTTTACTACTTACGTTTTTCTCTTCTATGTGGTAAGGTGTGGTCTGCCCACACATTCCTTGAGTTTTTCTCTCCTATGTGGTATGCTGTATTCTGCCCACACTTTACTACTTACGTTTTTCTCTTCTATGTGGTAAGGTGTGGTCTGCCCACACATTCCTTGAGTTTTTCTGTCCTATGTGGTATGCTGTATTCTACCCATACATTCCTTGAATTTTTCTCTCCTGTGTGGTATGCTGTGGTCTGCCCACACTTTACTACTTGAGTTTTTCTCTTCTATATGGTACTCTATATTCTGCCCACACTTTACTTGAATTTTTCTCTTCTATGTGGTACGCTATATTCTGCACACACTTTACTTGAATTTTTCTCTTCTATGTGGTACGCTATATTCTGCCCACACTTTACTTGAATTTTTCTCTTCTATGTGGTACGCTTTGGTCTACCCACACTTTACTTGAATTTTTCTCTTCTCTGTGGTACGCTGTATTCTGCCCACACTTTACTTGAATTTTTCTCTTCTATGTGGTACGCTATATTCTGCCCACGCTTTACTTGAATTTTTCTCTTGTATGTGGTACGCTGTGGTCTACCCACACTTTACTTGAGTTTTTCTGTTCTATGTGTTACGCTATATTCTACCCACACTTTACTTGAATTTTTCTCTTCTATGTGGTACGCTGTGGTCTACCCACACTTTACTTGAATTCTTCTCTTCTATGTGTTACGCTATATTCTGTCCACACTTATTTGAGTTTTTCTCTTCTATGTGTTACGCTATATTCTACCCACACTTTACTTGAGTTTTTCTGTTCTATGTGTTACGCTATATTGTGCCCACACTTTACTTGAATTTTTCTCTTCTATGTGGTACGCTGTGGTCTACCCACACTTTACTTGAATTTTTCTCTTCTATGTGTTACGCTATATTCTGTCCACACTTATTTGAGTTTTTCTCTTCTATGTGTTACGCTATATTCTACCCACACTTTACTTGAGTTTTTCTGTTCTATGTGTTACGCTATATTGTGCCCACACTTTACTTGAGCAGAAAATATTCGCGACACGCAACTGTCTAGCTAACGTGTTGGAAGCGAATTTCCAAAATTAATTTTGATAATAGCTTGGGCAATTTTAAATCAGCATATTTTACATTACATTGAAAATATGTAATTAAACACTGAATCCTCTTTCATTATAGTTATAAATGTCAGTAGATTTTTTAAATTCAAAATTGTATGTTTTGCCGTTTTGGAACACCGATAACTATGGTATTATTATATTTTCAGGAAAAGTTTAGATTAAGTTATCAATTTTTAATGGCCGCCATTAAAAATTCTTAAGTGGATTTTGCTTGGTAATTTGCTTGCTGAAAGTACTACCATTGTGGATATGTGTGCCAAGTGTTGTATCAAATCTTAGTATTATTGCGAACGTTAGAATGAGATCAGGATCAGTGCTCATTTTAAGGTGCCGGGTTTGGGTTTTACCATGATTGCTGCTCTAATAGGTCATTTTCTAACGGAAATCCAAGTGAATATTGGCTGCGTAGGTTAATTTTTCTGCAGCCTATTTTTGTGAACATGTTTAAGGAGTCGTTTGTCGTTTTGTTATGATTCTGAATGATTGATTATAATCTGTCTAGTCGTTTTTTAGTTTTTAAAGTTGCCGTTTGCATTTTGTCGAGAAAGTTAATGCAGAGCCTCACACATGAAAGTGCGGCCTTGCGCACTTGCACTAACATTGCATCTGGATCAAGGTTGGACTAGACTGGTGCACACTTTGCACTGTCACTGACTAAACCCAAAGCTTAGCACAACTTGTGTCTGACATACGGGTGACTGAATATTTGTGCTGTTAAAATACATTTTCTCAAAAACCAGATCTCAGTTGTAATGCTATGCTGTATGCTTGATTGACCAACGTATCGGTTTTGTTCTAAAACCACACTTTACTTGAATTTTTCTCTTCTATGTGTTACGGTATATTCTACCCACACTTTACTTGAGTTTTTCTCTTCTATGTGTTACGCTATATTCTGCCCACACTTTACTTGAGTTTTTCTCTTCTATGTGTTACGCTATATTGTGCCCACACTTTACTTGAGCAGAAAATATTCGCGACACGCAACTGTTTAGCTAACGTGTTGGAAGCGAATTTCCAAAATTAATTTTGATAATAGCTCGGGCAATTTTAAATCAGCCGTACTCCCAACGGCGTTCACGGTTGGTTTTCGTTCTTCCGATTTTTTATTCTGGCCTTAAATCGCTTCAGTTTTAAATAAAATCGCTGACGTGGTCGAAGCTATTTTCAAAAATAGTTTTTATATTACTCACTTTTAACTTTCAAATTGCTTGAGCTCAAACTGTTTTGTGCAGTTCACGACGCTCATTGCGATGGTGAAATGTGATTTTCAAAAACATATTTAAGACAAACAAAAATTATACTTTCGTAAAGATCTGAAATGACCGCCATTTTGAAACTGTCGAATGATTCGTTTGTGAACGAACTTGTTCAGACTATTGTAAAAATCGTTTTTTATGCCAAATTTGAGACAAATCGGACCGAAATTGCGAAAGTGAGCGTGCTAAAATACACACACACGCGCGCGCGCTCTTTAACCTCTTCTCAAAATGTGATGTCAAGAACAGGTGTTTATTTCAGTGTCCCGGATCTTGATCTATACTGTGATGGCCGTTCCAATAGTTTTTCTATTGAAAATTTGCTTATAATGACGGAAATTAATTCTGTTAAAAAAAGAACTTTAAATTGCTATGTTCGGTATAATGATCTGCCTTCCCTAGCTTCGTCAGTTCTACTTTCGTTGACGCGTTTCGGAGAACGTATATCTATACTCAGATATAGATATAGTTTTTAAAGATGGAGGTTCTCCGAAACGCGTCAACGAAAGTTGAATTGACGAAGCTAGGGAAGGCAGATGATTATACTGAACATAGTGACGATAATCCTAGCAGAAAAGAAGAAGAATATAAAAAGAATTTCAACTTTAAAATTATGTAAAAAATTGAAATTTTCAAATCGGATTGGCTCGTCTAGCAGCGTTTATTTCTTAAAAACGCTAACATACTGTTCTTTATAACTTGCTGTAGTTAACCTTGTTTTACCTAGAGGCTCTAGTAGCTTATAAGAGCCGCCTCGGTGGCCTAGTTGATAGCGTACTGGGCTTTCACCCCGAGGACCCGGGTTCGATTGCCGGCCAGGGTTTGGCATTTTCATACGCTATAAATCATCCCATCGTCTGCATTAGCCCAAGTGTGCACAATAGTCGGACGTTAAACACCAAAAAAAAAGTAGATTTTAAGAATTTTATTCGTAAAAATATATAGTCATTTAGGCTAATTTATTGTTGACATATTGAAATAAAACATTCATACAATGTTTTGTACAGTAACCCGCTTCACAGTGATTGATTGTTCAATTTTTTTCGGGACTGGGTAATTATTTAAGTAATGACGGAATTTTTTCTAATAAAAAATTATTTTTTCCCCGGTTAGCCTTGTAGCCTACTTTGGTAGTATACGTATTTAATTTGTTTGTATTTTTGTGTGTAAAAATGTACTTAAAAAAATATATTTGTGTATTGAACGTTCTTTTAAAAATTATGCTATTTATAGTGTTTAAAATTTGATTAAAATCTGTTGAACTGATTTTGTAAAACCAAGTTCCGTAGGTTTTCAGAGATCGCGGTGTTGTTTTAGTATACAGAGCTGTGTTTTCGCTGATATAATCGAGAGCAATTATTTGCCTAGATCGAAAACTGCTGCTACGATTTGTTTTAAACTTTAGATCCAGTTGTTCGGCCCAGTCCTCCGATTAACGTCGATACTTAACGCCAGATAGACTAATGACGACGAGGGTTCAGCTAACGGTAAGGGTAAAAATAGCGGGAGTAACTGCGGCTAAAACTAAGACTAAGGGACTCGGTGGTCGATGTGGCTAAAGCACCGGTCAGTCTGCTGCGTCTCTGTACTGCGTAACTCAGTGTTCTTAGTTCTGGCCGCAGTTGCTCCCCTTACCGTTTACGCTGATCCCTCGTTAGTTTAACGGGCAAAAAAGTATAGACGTTAAGTAAGAAAAAAACAGTTTTTAAAAAAATTGACGAACGCCAATTGTTTTAAGAGTCTGTATTAGCAGTGTTTATTTAATGATGGCCTATTTGTTTCAGAAACATTCGACCATTGCACCGGCAAGGAACGAAGAATTGTCTGCTATTCCAAGTAAGTTGTATTTCAGACATCTTTATTTCGAATTTAAAATAATCGCGGCACGCAGCTGTCTCGCTGACGTGATAGAAGCGAATTTCCAAAAGTAATTTTTCTTTACCGTACCTTTTTTTGCGATTTCACCATCGTAAGCGGTATTAAAATGTGCCTATATTAGCGTTTAAAGTTGTCTAATTACATGAAAATACCAAAATGAACCTTGACCGTCGTCAAATTAAATTTCAAAACATTTCTTTAAAACGGATTTTGACAGTTCAGTGTGTTGATTTATGCAGTCTTTAACGCGGATTACGATGGCGAAATCAGATTTCCGAAAACAAGTTACGGTTTTTTTTAATAGTCGAAATGTCCGCCATTTTGAAACTGTTAACGAATTTCGCTGGTTAACGAACTTGTACAAGCTGAAACGATAATCGATTTTTGTGCCTAGTTCAAATCAAAACGGACTGAATTTGCGAACGTGGTGTGCTAAAACGCGCGTGCGCATGCGCACACGCACACGTTTATATATACATACAGAAAAACATGTACTGTATTTGTTTTGTCGCAAGATCAAGAAAATATGTACGTAATTCAAGTAAAAGTAATGCATTACGTGAAAACTAGTTTGATTATATTTTCTAAATCAACTTAGCCTACATGCAGGCCCTAATCCATTCTCTTTTCTAGTATTTTTTTGTTCAAACCATCTTTTAAAGTGCACTGTCGCTGTGTTTTAACAAGGGATCGCTGAATCACCTGTTTTGAATACTGAATAAAATGATGGTTGCGTAGCTAACCTCCAGCTTTATCCAGAAACTTGATAGAATGAATCCCGGAAGAACAAAATCAACAATTTTTTACGTATTTTAACCTAAATTGTTACAGTTCAAGGTTAACCTATTCGTTTAAAAATGAAATCCATTCTTCGTGTTTTAATTTACGCGAAAAAATCAACAATTTCCTCCTTGATCTCCGGACGTTTGAGAAAACAGACTGTACTATTATCTGTTAAACTGTAGTTGAACACTTTACCGCAAGATGCCACCAGCAGCGAGCGCTCGCGTATCTCTCATAAGGGTTATCATTCTAGCGTTTATATCCAGTGGTTATGACGATGTTTAAAACTATCGAGCCAATCATTAGAAGCTTTGTAAATGCTGTAATTTTTTGTTGTCTAAAACGTCGGCTTGTATTAGTGTATAAGTCCGGGAGTTTACCAGGTCGGCCTCTGGCTGGCGAGGAACGGTGAAAGAAATTCTTGTTTGTACTTCTTTGAAGTTGGCCGGATTGCTTTTATTTCCTACCGAGCAAGTTGTGGTGTCTTGTGTGGTTGTTCCGGGTATTGGCAGGCTGCGTGTAGTTCTGTAGTGTGTGGTCTTCCTCGAAGTTCTGCCGAACAATGATTTTCGACCTGTACTTATACTCGAAATTATGGCGGGCACCGTAATTTCTAAGAATTCTATTGTTAAAAGTAGAGAAAGAACGCACCAATCAGAATGAAGCTGTTGTACACGGGAATGCGATGTGATGCGCCGGCAGAAGTGTATAGACCCGAGATACGCGTGCACTGCGAACCAATCGGAAGCGAGTATTGGTTGACGGGAGTGAAGTAGGTTTCGCAGGCTTTGGCTGTTTCAAAGCCGGGAGAGAGGTACGGGGAATATTTAGCGTAGTTGTTTAAGTGCAAGCGGAACTAGGTTGTGTAACTAGGTGACAACTACTTTAGCTCGAGCACATACAAACCACTCAAACAAAGCATTGTTTAATCCGTCATTTTCGTTACGTTTTACATGCCCAGCTGTTCCTTAAAAGGATAAAATCGGCCGTCTTTAATTTTAGTTCTGGTTTTCAAAATGCCGTAAATTTTGAGTTTTCCTCTTTAAATATCACAGTTAATAAGTTGTTTTTATTTTGGTAATTAGTTTTAGGTAGGTTTATGTTTCTTTTATTTACCTTGTTGTTGTTGTAGGACCAATTTACAGCATACTATGATTTGTGTTATGATATTTTCTATTGTTTTATTTATTTTTACAACTATAGTTTTTTTTTGTTTTTTGTAGTACCGGCAATGGGTGCAGACTAGCTGCACCTATTGAGAGGATTTAGACGTCCCTCGCGGTACCCGAGTCCAACTTACACATTTACACTTACAACTTTAACACTTTACACTCACACTTACATTTAGGGAAGCGATAATAGCCTCAATGTGCTTTTCGCCTTAAAATAACAAAAATTGTGTAAACTTTTTTTAAAATTTTTGTTAGGTTTTTTTTTACATTGGTGATAACCTTATTTGTTTTCGCCGGAAAAAATCTTTGAACGTTTGTGTGTTTGTTCATGTTCTTCAGTAACTGATGTTTTCTTCTTGCCTAAGCGTTTTATGTTAACAATACATTACATATTACTGTATTGTATTACAAAACTAATTTTAAAAAAACAACTAAATTACAAAATACTGAATGTAAGACACATATTTCTCTAACTACTGTAAAATGTATTTCGTACGTTGTTGCATATCGGACAGTTAGCACAAAACTGAGAATACCGTACAGTGCAGTGTTGCCAGATGCTGCGTACGTGTTTTCCCTACCAGCGACTTGAAATTTCCCCAGTACTGTAAACAAAATTCCCCAAATCAAATTATAATTAATTATTGCACTTTGCATCGGCCCATACATAATATACATCACTAAAACAATTGTGTGTTTGTGAACGATTACTTCGTAAATAGATGATACACTTAATGACCTTCTTTTTAGTGAATTTTCGCCATTACGGTAATAAAAAAATAATTATCTTTCCATTAAAACACTGAAAGATGAATGCAATTCTGTGGGTGGGAGCGGTTGGTCGGATGATTCAGTTTAAAAGAGGGAATGACAATTTTCGAAATAATACCTTCAAAAACTAGCTCTATTAAGCTGTTTTGAGACTTAAAACGCATTAAAAAAATGTAAAAATTTACTCCATTTTAGAAAAAAAACTATTAATTTTTTTAGATTCCTAACTTTTAAAACTTTTACAAAACTGGCTCCATTTACATAACTTCCCATGTTGTCAATATATATAATTTTTTATATATAGCTGCAGTTACTCCCGTTGCTTTACCCTTAGCCGCCTCGGTGGCCTAGTTGATAGTGTACTGGGCTTTCACCCCGAGGTCCCGGGTTCGATTCCCGGCCAGGGCTTGGCATTTTCATACGCTATAAATTATCCCATCGTCTGCATTAGCTCAAGTGTGCACAATAGTCGGACGTTAAACAAACACATACACAAAAAAAATGCTTTGCCCTTACCGTTAACGCTGATCCCTCGTCCTCATTAGCCTGAGCAAGTCCAGTTAAGCGTCACAACAGTTTCTTAACCACGTTTTGGTCAATTTTAGAGTCGAGAAAGATCTTTCTGTTGTTGCGGTTAACGCAGAAAGAGAAGAGAGAAGCGACGTAAAATATCTAACTGATTAACCCCGTTCTCACCCTCAGTATAAGCGTTACAAAGTGCACAAACGTACATATGTACATACGGACAAAATTTCATGTACATGCAAAGTTGAGATCGGGATAATGTGACGGGTTCACAGAGGCCTCGGATGTCTCTTTGACCTTTTTCCTCGAAGATGCCATACTTCCACTTTAACGAAGTCAAATTGGATCGTTTACATTTTGTATTTTATTTCTTTTGTCTCGGGAGGGGCGGGCGCCCCTTTGCCCCCTCCTTTAATCCGTCCTTGCATTAAAGTCAGTATTCGCAATAGAGACCTGGTATTCAAGCTCCCGGGTCTGGGCCTTACCATGATGGCTGCTCTAATAGCTCATTTTCCCAGTGAAAATCCGCTAATTAATTTCTTAATGCTTAGTAGTTAGCTTTTTTCGCCACAAGGGGGTGCAGACTAGTCGCACCTATTGAGAGGATTTAGACGTTCCTCGCGATACCTGAGTTTAACACACTTAAACACTACACTTGCGACTTTAACACTTTACACTCACACTTACATTTAGGGAGGCGATAATAGCCTAAATGTGCTTTTCGCCTTAAAATAACCAAAAAAATGTATGTTTTAGAAAAAATTTCTTATTCTGCAAATTTATTTAAGAAAAAACATTTGTAATTTCCGGATATTTATTTCCAAAATTTCTTCAAAAATTATGCAATATAATACAAAATATGAAGGACCTACAGGAGGCATTAATGCCCGTGTATAAGTTGGTCCTTAAAATTAATTCCTTACTTATATGTAAATACTTTTACAAATTGTGTCTCTCAGTACTATAAATATAAAATTTAAAATTAACGGGTATTTAACACAAAAACATTTTTGTATTATGGAATTAATTAACAAAAAAAAGTTCTCTTACGAAAGATTTTTACTTAGTTCGCATTAGTGTTTTTAAAATTGTTCTTTTAACTTTTTGTTCAGAGTTTTAGATGTATATCTAAAGTTTTTTTTAAGAACTTTTAAGAATATAATATTTCTTGGCATAATATGTGTGACATCTTTGACCAATTGTTAATGATTGTTTCGGTAATCTGACTCAGATATGAAACTCTGTTTTTTAGTTTTGCAAAATTAATTAAATTTTCACAAAAAAACAGTGTATAGACGAACTTCACACTGCCCATAAAAAAGTCTGAGTGAATAAAGTAAAAAAAACAGTTGTAAACTTCCGGGTAGGATACTGGTAAAGTATCGATACCAGTACCCGTATCGGTATCGAAACAAAAGTATCAATACCGCTAAAATGTCGGAAGCGTGGTATCGATACACGAAGGTATATGTCAGTACAAAGGTCAGTACATGTAAGTACATTTCATCTTAAAAAAGCAAATTTATGTGCCACTATTTGATATTGAATACTTTATGGTTTATATGAAGAAAAACGGTTCAGTACTGCAATATATATATATATATATATATATATATATATATATATATATATATATATCCTCAAGGGGATGCAGACTAGCGGCACTATTGAGAGGATTTAGACGTCCCTCGCGGTACCCGAGTGTAACACACACTTATACTTAATACACTACACTTACGACTTTAACACTTTACACTCACACTTACATTTAGGGAGGCGATAATAGCCTCAATGTGATTTTCGCCTTAAATTAAATTATATATATATATATATATATATATATATATATTATTATTATTATTATTATTATCTGCGCATAGACCGTGTTGGATCACGCAAAGCACTCCGACTCATGTCTTGTTCCTTCTAATCCTCCACACCTCCCTCATCCTGTCCCCATGGATCCTCTTCCGCTCCTCCGTCCATTTTACCCCTGCTCTCTTTGGCATTTCATTCTCTGGGACCTTCCAACCGAGCATCTTTCTTCTGTATGCGTGCCTGTCTTCAACATCTGTTGAGTCTATTTCTGCGTCATGTAGGTCTATTCTGACTTGTGCGATCCACGACGTTGTTGATTTGACACCTTGTATATACTTAAGGATTCTGTTGGCAAGTCTCGTTGTTGGGAGTCTACTGATGTGTCCATAGAACCGAAGCCTCCTTCTTCTGATATCTGCTGCCAGGTTCGATATCTTCTCTGTGGTCTTCCGGGAGTGCAACCTGTATCCATCTTCTGTTAATCTCGGACCAAGGATCTTCCTCAAGATTTTGCGTTCTTCCTTCAAAATACCCTCCATGGTAGCTTTTGTGTGGAGTGCTAGCGTCTCGCTTGCATATAATACCTCCGGTTTTATGACTGTGTTGTAGTGTCTCTCTCTCTCTCTCTCTCTCTCTCTCTCTCTCTCTCTCTCTCTCTCTCTCTCTCTATATATATATATATATATATATATATATATATATATATATATATATAAAACGTTCATACTTTATACCACTTACGCTGATGAGGACGAGGGATCAGCGTTAACGTTAAGGGAAAAGCAACGGAAGAACCAAGAACCTTAAGGTGCGCAGTTCAGCGACGCAGTAGACTGACCGGTACTTGGGCCACATCGACCACCGAGTCCCCTTAGTCTTAGTTCGAGACGCAGTTACTCCCATTGTTTTATCCTTAGTGTTAACGCTGAAAGACACACACACACACACACTTGCTTTTAACTTTGATGTAGCTTCAACAGCGAACAGTATGTACAAAGTATAAGAAACGGTTCAGGTTCCCACACGCAAGACCTTTAAAATGGCGTAGCAACCGTAGTTTTATCTTAACGAATAGCGGAGTAATCTCTATTGTTAATTAACATTGCCTTGTAGTGAATAGATGCAATATGGCCGCATGCAGAGTCACAGAAGTGTTCTTTCAACGAACGTACTGTAGTGCCAAGTGCCCAGCAGCGTAGCAGGTTGATTTTTATCACTCATTGTTGGAGTGGTAATATCGGTCATCGGTTAGCTATTTTATAACATAGCCGGTAGCTGTTTCTTATCAGTTCAGCTGATATGAATGAATGACAACATTGCTAGAGTTACTATTCCTTTGCGATCTTTGTAGACCTGTTGTAGAGGTGGGCGTTTCTGCTATTTTTACAAAACGTCAACAAACTGTTTGTTGAGGAAAAAAGCTGCTTTTTTAAAACAGTTGGAAAAAACAGGTTTAAAAAACTGAAAATCAAAGTTGTATTAGCAGCTAAAACCTAAAGTACATACGTTCAGTTTTTTAAGACTACTTTTTCATTCCCACTGCCACCATGTCCTTAACTATTTTCGGGTATAAAGCATTTAGAAAGGATAAAAATAATCCTTACAAGTGTAGTAATAATTAAATTACATTCTCAAAACTTAATAATTATATATGTATTTTATATTTACAAAATGCAATGAATTTCTAATAGAAGCATTATTTTTTTACTTAAAAATTAAATAGTCCTTTGCATATTTACCAAAATGCAAACGGTTTAGAATATTTTTAGTTGATTAAAAAATACTGATGATTGATAATAAATATAAAAAAATATGTTTAAATAAAATTAGGCTCTGTATCTACAAAATGTGAGAGGTTGTTACTACAACTCGCAACAAAATAGAGATAAACGTTGACATTGACCAAACAGTTCTTACTTCACTATAAGCAACAAGCAACTAAATAAAGGGAAAAAGCATAAAAGCAGGTGGAAGAAAAGCAGTTAGCAGGAAAACAGTTTTACCGCTTGCGGCACCGTTCGAATAGAACAGTCCGTTCCTTGTTTAACAAATCATAAACCAGTCCAAATCAAACTGCTTGTTTCCGTTTGAAAAAACAATTTGTTTGTCGTTTATAGAGAAGCAGTTTTTTTTAACAGTTTGGTGTTTTCTGCCCCCCCCCCACCACTAATAACGGTAGCGATGCGCGATTATGAGATGTTTTATTCGATTGCAAAAACATCTCGATGCTTCTCGATTGTAATGGACTCGTCAGTCGTCACTTGACGATTGTTTTCCTATCAGAGTCCGACTCGCGAGTCATCTAGTTGTTTTGCTGCCTTATACTTACACTACTGTAGGCCTAAATCATCGACAACACAATCGAATGAATCGTCAACCTACAATCGGAACTAATGTTGTCGGAAATGTTTAATAAATATTCCAATTAAATGGCAAAGGCCTATTCCGTTTTCCCTTGTTTTATGTTTGTGACGAATATGAGAAACCCTTCAGTTAAGTTTGACACCTGTGTGGTAAATGTATGTATTTTTCACATATTTATATACATTTATGTATAGGCCTACACGAATGTGTTTTTTGTTTGTTTTTGTTTTAGCACGCTGACATTCACAAAAATTCACGTTGACGTGGCACAAAAATCGATTGTTGTAATAGCTTGTGTAATTTCGTTAATCAGGAAAATTAGTTAACAGTTTCAAAATGGCGGCCATTTCATATTTTTACATATTAATAACTTTTTTGTTTTAAACGTTTTTGAAAATCCGATTTCGCCATCGTAATCAGCGTTAAAAATTGCGCAAATTGCCATTTTGAATTTTTAAAATCGGTTGAAATTGAGAAACGTTTTTGACGTCGGTCAGGGTTTATTTTCAATGTAATTTGTTAAAGTGTTAGTATATGCGGATGCAGAATTTTATTAGAGAGATCAGAATTTCAAAAAAAGGTAAGTAAAGAAAATACTTTTGGAAATTCGCTTCTATCACGTCACGAAATAAATTGTATTTTAATTTAATTCTAAATTAGCGACTTATTATTATTTATATTATTTGTATAAGTAAAAATTGAATAGCTTGAATTATACTATGCAATACGTGCAATAGTTTTCTTTATTATTATTATTTTTTTTTTTTTGTAAAATTGTTAGAAAGTATGTTTTTAAGTTTGTAGTGTTTGTTTTTGTTTTGTGTATGTTAGACCAGAGTATTATAGCACTGTTTTATTGTTATAATTATTACTTAGCAAGACGTTAGAAAACTTTAAAATAAAAGGTCATGGAAAAAAATAATACACTAAAAAAATTAGAGTGCAATTAACTACACTAAATAGTAAATGCCGATGTCCAGTTAAAGACAAGGAAAACATTGCTCTAAAAGCCGAGTCAGCAATCAGCTGTCAGGAACCATCGCCCTAACGAATGGAACAATCGAGTCAACAATCGTGAAACGTCTCGATTGTTCAACCCGACTCGGTGGCCTAGTTTGTTTTGCCGCCTCGGTGGCCTAGTTGATAGCGTACTGGGCTTTCACCCCGAGGACCCGGGTTCAATTTTCATACGCTATAAATCATCCCATCGTCTGCATTAGCCCGTGTGCACAGTAGTCGGACGTTAGAAAAAAAAAATGTTCAACCCGACTGGGATTCGATGGCTGACTCGATTGTTTTGTTGTACGATGATCGACTGTCTCGATTGTAAAAACATCTCGGAATCGCGCATCACTAATTCACGGTTGGCAACTCCCCCGCTGCTAATTAGTGCCTTTAGGTGTTCGCGGGTGTTTGTTCTGCACTTTGTGATCTTTGTTGTGCGGTGAGATGGTCGTTCTGCTTTGTATTCTTAGTTATGCTGTTCCTACGAGTAGCTAAGGAAATGAAGTACGCCCATACAGAGCCCCCGCATGCTTGGGTAAGGCTAAGGTGCACTGGAAGGTCACCAGGTAACCCAAGGCTGGTTTGGGATGGTTTTGTACACTGCAGTACTTTCAAAAATCTAAATACTGTCATTCAATGCGCGATTCCTTTTGCTGTGAGTGACCATGCGAACTGAGGGGATGTTACTAGCGTCTGAGTAGAGGAAATGTTCCATCCGATAACAGGATATTCCATACTATGGACCGAGAAAGAGTATTTTTATCTTAAGAGGAGGAAACTGCAGGACACATGCTGCAAGAGTAAGCGTTTTTGGTTTCCAAGATCCTAAGAACCTCCAGCAGTATGAGCCGGTCAGTGGATTATTGGGACTTACTAATGGCACCAATCTGCTTGTTGTAGTCTCCGGGAAAAATAGTGGAAGTCCGGGCTTTTACCAGGTCGGCCGAGGGCTGGTGAGGCTCTTCCTGCCCGGAATGGGCCGCCTCGGTGGCTAGTTGATAGCGTACTAGGCTTTCATCCCGAGGATCCGGGTTCGATTCCTGGCCAGGGCTTGGCATTTTCATACGCTATAAATCATCCCATCGTCTGCATTAGCCCAAGTCGGACGTTAAACACAAAAAAAAAAAAAAAAAAAAAAAAAACCTGTTCGGAATGGTGAGGTGAATGTGAGAAGTCCGTGTGTTCTTTAAAGTTGACTTTGCCCTCCTATTTCCTCCCGAGAAAAAATTGTGGTGTTTTGTAGAGTTTTTCTGGGTATGGGTAAGCTGTCGTGTGTAGTCCTCCTCGATGTTTTGGTTTATACTCAAGATTATGGTGAGAACTATAATTTCTCAGGAGAAAGAACGCACCAATCAGGATGCAGCTACTGTGTACGGGAGATGCGAGGTGGTGCGCCGGCAGTAATACGCGTACTTCAGACCCGAGATACGCGAGCAATGCGAACCAATCAGAAAGGAGTATTGGTTGACGCGAGAATCGTGAACTTGGTTTGCAGACTTAGGCTGTTTGAAAGCCGGCAGGGAAGTTCGGGAATTTAGCGTGGATGTTTTTTTGGGTTAGTGAGCGTAACTCAGTTTTTGTATTGTTTAGGCGATGACAAGCTGAACTAGTGCTTAAGAGGTTTACTTGCACAATAGGTCCGTCGACCGCAGTGCCTGGGATTTTATAACCCCTTCTTCTAGTTCCTAAGAATATATATTATTTCTCGAGTCAACATCCCTTTTTCTCAGCACGTACAGGCATAAATGCGGTAGCTTAAGGAAGATTTTCTAACCGGCTTCTGACATTGCAAGTCGATTTTGCGATAAAACTTACTGTTTGTGGACAATTTTAACGTAAAATATACTTTTAATTGTCATAGGCAAAACGGCATCATGGATGCGCATGCGCGGCATCACAAATCGGACAATATTTTACGAAGCTAACTTATTAACCATGAATAGACAGTCGCGTTAAAAATGCCACTTTTTTGCATAACGTTCTTAGAACAATTTCAGTATTTACTTAAAAGTCATCGTCTGAATTTTTTAAATACAATTTAATTTATATTTTTGTTGTTGTTTGTAGTGGGACCCCTTTACAGCCCTGGAAAGATTATTTATATTTGCTGTTTTATTAATTTAATTTTTAAGTTTTTATTTTGTTATTTAGTTTTAGGTACGTTATATTTCTTTTATCTGTTTTGTTCTTGTTGTGGGGCCAATTTACAGCCCGACAATAATTTGTGTGCATGTTGTTTTTAGATATATTATTGTTAACTAGTTTTAGTCATATATCTATAACTGTTATTATATTTTTTTTATTTGTTTTGTCTTCTTCTTTTCGTTTCACCCTCTTTGGAGTACGCTGAATCAATCATTTCTTGCGCGCTGTACTTTTCTTTGTTCCCAGTAGCTCTTCATTTTTTCCGATCTTCTTTTCCTCTCATCTTCCGAAATGATAGGTTTAGGTCTTATTTTGGTTTTATCTTGGAATCTTATTCTTTCGTCCTTGGTACTTATCTTAGCAGTTTGGTCAAGCAGTGAATTTTCTGTAATTTTTAATTCTATTAGGTCTTTTTCAATTTCTTTAAACCAGTTCGGTTTTGTTTTACGATTATGGAAAAAATCAAACACCTGTTTCGTCAATCTATTGTTTGTTTTGTCTATTATAGTTTGTTGTTTTTTTTCTAATTACACTTAAATTTTTTAAATTATTATTATTTTTTAATTTTATTCTTTTTATTCATTTTGAGTATCGGCGATGATAACCCCATCGGTTTTTCGCCGGCAAAAAAAAAATTAACCACAGATTTTTCTTCTATAATATACCTATTAAACCCAATCATTTATAATTCTTCTGATTCCACAGTCATTCAGAATTTCCAATAAAATCTCGTGATCAACCATATTCAGCGCTTTAACAATGCCTAGGAAAATTCCGCTAACTTGTTTCCCCTCATTTAAACCTTCAACGACTCCCGAAGTAAATATGAACATGTTTACCTGTTTCAAAGCCAAATTTATTATTTTTTTATTTATGCACTTTTCTGAACTTGCTTCCTCTGTATGTTTCATGGTTCAAATCTTGTAATCGATTTTTAACACACTTTCCGTCGTCCAATCGACTTGAAATTTTGCGCACTTGCGTGTTTCCGATGGCAATGCGATATTCAATAATTAGGCACATCAAATTTTGCTACATTGTGCTCTAATTAACTAAAATTGCAAATGGTTTGTAGCATTGCTCAATAGTTTTTTTTAATTTATTTGTTTAATACTTAAAACCAATCTTTACAAGATCGACTAATGGTTTACGTCTACAACAAAATCACATTTGTAGGATAGCTATTACATTAATGACTTCCTTCACATCAGTGGAGCAGTTCTTGAGGTTTAGTCCTCTTGAGGCGGCGAACGTTGCCGGCCACTTCACGTACTGCCTCCATCTCACAATTTTCATGCGTAAGAAGCCGTAGATTATGACTAGTTGCACATTTTTTTAACTTCCTCCGTGACAAGCCTGATGTTCAAGTTCCGATGTAAATCATTGTTACGAATATACCACGGGGCATTGACTATTCATCGCAAGACTTTGTTTTGGAAATTTTGGATTATTTTTATATTCGACGGTTTTGTACAGCCCCACAATTGCAAGCCATATGTCCATACTGGTTTCAGTATTTGTTTATATATTAAAATTTTATTCTGCACTGAAAGCTCAGAGTTACGTCCAAGAAACCAGTAAAGTTTTCTATATTTTATCTTAAGCTCTTCAACCTTTTTCTGTACATGGACTTTCCACTTGAGCTTCGTATCCAGGGTCATCCCCAAGTATTTGGCATTGTTGGAGTAAGGAACAGCTTGAGCATTGATAAACAATGGATGGGTGGCAATCTTCCCATTGGTAAAGTTTATATGCACTGATTTTGTCTCATTCAGTTTAACTCATCAGCACTTTGTCCAGGTACTTATCCTATCCATTGCACCTTGTAGTTTATTCGTGGCCTTTTCAACACAATCATCAACAGCAAGGATAGCGGTGTCATCAGCAAATGTGGCAACAATTGAATCAGCAACCTCTGGAATATCGCGTGTATACAACAAATAGAGCACAGGTCTAAGGACACTACCTTGCGGTACACCTGCTGTTACCTCTTTAATTCTGAGTACTCACAGCCATGACGAACTCGAAAGTACCTTCCTTTAATATATGATTGCAATAATTCTAAGTACTGAGTTGGTAGGTCCTTGTGTAGTTTATATTCAAGGCCCTCGTGCCAAACCTTATCAAAGGCCTGGGCGACGTCAAGAAAAACAGCTGAACATACTTTTTTCTCTCCAAGAGCTTTTTCAGTTATGTTGATGATGCGGTGAATCTGATCTATAGTATCTGTCTGTCTCGAATGATCGGTCCAAGCCTTCGTAGAAGCAGCTTTTCGAAGATCTTAGACATGACTGGTAATAATGATATCTGACGGTATGATGTTACATCGGAAGAGAGCTTTCCTGGTTTTAGTATCAGTATTACCTCCGCAATTTTCCAATGGTGAGGTACATATTTCACCTGAAAGCAGGCATTAATCATACGTTGCAGCCTTATGATAGTCGTTTCTAGGAGTTCTTTGATTATCTGGCCAGTTATAAGATCATATCCTGGTGATTTCTTTGCTGATATGTTACACCTTATCATATTCTTAAGCTCCTTCAGAGTCACGAATTGTATTTCTTTTTTGTCATTTTTATC
This sequence comes from Callitettix versicolor, assembly GCA_022606455.1. Lineage (NCBI taxonomy): Eukaryota > Metazoa > Arthropoda > Insecta > Hemiptera > Cercopidae > Callitettix > Callitettix versicolor. Next base: position 15,517,543 of record CM040186.1, on the reverse strand, counting down.
GGGAGAACTAATATTTTCCTGATCTGTGCTTTTTGAAAAAGGACTAAAAACACCGACTAGATGTTCAGCAATCACATTTGCTTTCTGCATAGAGTTTATTGCCCACATACCATTCTCCATCTTTAATGGTGGATTTTGAATTTTAGGCCTCTTTATTTTTTTAGCAGCTTTCCAAAGTGAATATTCTGTATTTTCATCAGCAGTTAAATTGCTCAGAAATCTACACAATGCTTCATTTTTAATTTCCTTGATACGTTTTTTCAGTTGGTTACTGAGTCGGTTAAATCTAACTTTATCCTCAGGATATCTGGATAGCCGCCACCTTCTTCGAGCGAGTCTTTTTTTTCTAGAACCAGCTCTCTGATCTCCATTGGGTAACTCGTGTCCGATCCAATGTTTCGAATTTGAGGTGGTGTACTTTCTTCTACTGCCTGCTGTATATCAGCAAAGAATTGTTCAACTCCTCTATCAATCTCTTCCTCGGTCCCAAGTGGAGCTGCAAGGTCCAAGTACATCTGCAACTTTGCTCTAAACATGTCCCAGTTTGTTTTTTTTTTTGTACATAGTCTTGGGAGTTTTGATTTCTGTATTATTGATTCACTGGCTGTTAAAATAACTGGCGTATGATCAGATGACAATTCGTAGTTACTTTCAACAGAAATATAATTACAATTTACGCCCTTGGCGACAAAGAAATCAATCAAATCAGGCAATTTTCGGGGATCAGTGGGCCAGTAATTTGGCGATCCAGAGGAAAGAAATATGCATTTACATTCAAGTCCTGCATGATGTAGATCTTTACCTTTTCTAGTGATCAGTTTAGAGCCCAGTGCGTATGTTTTGAATTATAATCTCCTCCAATAACAAAACATGAACCCAATGTCTTAAACATATTTGTAAAGTCATCTTTGGAGGGCGAGTGTCTTGGCGGGCAGTATATTGCAGAAATTGTAAGCAATTTCTTCTTAGGCTGTATGCTGACTGTTGTTACTTGCATCATTTCTTCTTGAACCGCAGGTTCCTCCCAATGTAATATATTTTTTCTATGAATACAGCTGATCCTCCTCTAGCCTTGTTGGCTGGGTGTGGACTGTGATAGCAAACAAAGCCACGAATATTAACAAAAGAATGCTTTGTAAAATGAGTCTCGGAGATAAGGCAGGTGTCTATTTTTTGGTGTTTCAAGAAAAATTCCAATTCGGATAAATGTTTCAGTAAACCATTAGCATTCCAATTTCCAATACGGAGAGTATAATTCATTTCTTCTTTGAAAAGGTTGATTTCTGAGAATTTATGTTTAGCATATTTATTGTTTCAGTTAGAATTTTAATCGATTTATCTTGACTGTCTGACCGTCGTATAATAGATGTCCACATATCTTTCATTGAATTCTCGTAATATTTTCTTCTATTTTTAATAATTTCAAAATATGTTTTTGTTTTTTCCTCTTTGTTATTTTCATCTACTTTTGCTTGTTCACTACCCAAGACGCCACTGTGTTTTTTATCAGAAATAGCTCTAGCATAATCTTTTTTGTCGATGACCAATCTGTCTATTTCGTCTTTCCTGATTTTCCTTCGCTATCAGACAATCCCTATAACTTGCAGGGTGATCACGTTTACAGTTAATGCATTTAGGTTTTTGATCTACCTTCAAAGTACATATTTTTGTAGGGTGTTTACCAGCACACTTCACACAAGAATAATCTCTTTGGCAATAGCGTTTGGTATGGCCAAATGCTTGGCATCGCTTGCACTGTGGAATAAGATTTACGTTTCTCCTCAGTGCCTCTACCCCTATTATCTATTCCCAATATTCCCTATATTCCCTATTCCCTATTCCCAATATTGATTTAATAGCACAAACTTGGTTAATATCTTCTCCGTTATGAAAAGTAAGCATAAACAATTGCAAACCTCTTCTGTGTGTATTGAATTCACCATTTCTATCTTCTATTGTTTCTTTTTTTATAATATTTTTAGCTTCCAATATCTTAAAGCCTTTACCGTATAGCTCCTAAATGTTATTTTCCTCACACGATGGGTGAAGTCCTCTAGCAAATACTTTTATAGGTCTCACGGTTTTATCTTCGTATGAATGCCACTGTATATTTTGATTTGTTAGTTCTGCAGTAACTGATCTATATGTGTCACTGTCCGGAATATTTATTTTCCAGACATTGTTATAAGTTGGGGACAATATTGTAGAAGTCACAGAGAAATTACAGAATGTCACCAACGCAGTAAGTCAATGGTCAAAAAAATGGAGAGTAAAGCTTAATGAAGCAAAAACTGTACACATTAATTTTACGAATAGAAAATATGAACCATTACCAATAATATTAAACGAAAGGAGTATAACATATGCAAACAGTGCTAAATATCTAGGAATGACACTCGATGCAAAGCTCCGATGGAAGGTGCATGTAAAAAAGAAAAAAGAGGAGCTACAGCTCAAATTCAATAAAATGTTTTGGCTTATTGGAAGAAATTCAGAACTTTCGATAGCCAACAAGATACTGCTATACAAGCAAGTTATAAGACCAATATGGACCTATGGTGCACCACTCTGGGAATGTACAAGAAAAAGCAATAGTAAAATTATTCAAGTTTTTCAAAATAAAGTATTGAGAACGATTGTCAACGCCCCTTGGTATGTGAGAAATGAAAACATAAATAAGGACCTAGGTGTTGAATCTGTTCAGGAAGTCATTAAAAAGCTCTCGGTTAAGCATTATTGCAGGTTAGAACAGCATAATAATACAGAGATTGTCCAAATACTATGCCGCAGTGACAACATCACAAGAAGGCTGAAGAGGACCAAGCCAGTTGACCTCTCCAGGCCGTAAACACATGGGACCAGCCGTCGGACTGCACCCCAGCACACAGTGAACACAATGATAAAAAAAAATTACTAGATGGGGCACGCCTCAGTTGTAATTAATTAAAAAAAAAATATTGTTATAAGAGACATATTTACGTTAATTATTTCTTACTTTATTGATAAGATCCTTCAAAGTGTGAAAGGTTTCTATTCTAGAAGCAATTATAGGTGGAGGTGTGTGATGCTTGTTAGATGGTTTTCCATTCACTTTTTCCCTATTGCTATCATTTATTTCACGTACTCTAACTCTACTCTCAGGTTCAGTTTTGAAGTTGACTGCTTCCCCCACCACGCTGACCACGCCTCCAAACTTATTTTTCTTATTACCAAAGTTACTGTTGCCTAGGTTACGTTTTCAAATACAGTAGTTTCCTAGAATCCGTTACAGTAGGCCTGAATATTTAGATTTAAAAGATACAAACGCGTTTTTTAAACTGACTGTACTCCGCTTCCGGTTCCCATTCGTCGTGATTCCGCGTCGCTTCGCTCAGCTTGGCGCAGAGTCGCTCCGTATTTCGTGGTGCGTCAGGCCTAATAATTTAAATATTTCAACAATATGTAGAAAAACTGCCATACAAAAACCTTTTGTAGACATTTTAAAAAAAATCGTTAGGGCCGTTTCCGAGATAAGCTTGACATTAATACATACAGCTGTTTTAATATTATTAAAGTGCGTTTAAATCAGCGTTGTTCGCTTTGTTTTTAAAGAAAGATTATGATTTTCATTTAATGTAAAAGACGAATGGAAAATTTTAATCGTTTAGATTATAATTTGTTCCAGCTTCAGCCGTTATTGTGTGTCCCACTGTTTGAGGTTAGTATTGAACAATGGATGGATTATGGGATTTATGACCTTGATAGTATTAATGAAGTAAAAGGACACGTTTAGTTACCTTTACTTGAATAGTTAATACAGGCTAAACTCGATAAAAATAGTTTAATTCTTTTTTTAAGAATTAATCGTTTAAAATTTTTTAGTTTTTCAGAATTACCGACGCGTTAAATTTTTTAGACAGTTCGCTGCACGCAGCTGTCTCGCAGACGTGACGAAAATGTATTCCCAATGATATAATTTTTCTCTTCACTTTATTTTAGTAAATCTGATTTCACCGTTGTGATCTGACGAAATGAACCCTGACCGCCGTCAGATTGATGTTCGTGTTTTTCAATGGTAGTTACGACGTTGGGATCGGATCAAAAGAGAAATTAAGGTAAACACATTACATTTCTTAAGACTTAAAATGGCCGCCATTTCGAAACTGTTGATGGGATTTCGCTACGAACACGTTTAAGCGAATATTGAAATCGATTTGTGTGCCAAGTTCGAATGAAATCGGTCCACAATTGCGTTTGTGAGAATGTTAACATATTCACACGTACACGCATGCGCGCGCGCGCACACACACACACACACACACACACACACACACACACACACACACACACACACACACACACACACACACACACACATATATATATATATATATATATATATATATATATATATATATATATATATATATATATACATCGCACGAGCTCACACACATCAAACGAGCGCGCTAGCACACATACACACAAACCATGTACGCACGCACACGCGCATGCTCTCTCTCTCTCTCTCTCTCACACACACACACATATATATATATATATATATATATATATATATATATATATATTACACATCGCACGCACGCACGCACGCGCTCACGCACAACACACAAATACACAAACCACGTACACGCACACACCACACACCACACGCACGCGCACGCGCGCTCACATCTCTCTCTCTCTCTCTCTCTCTCTCTATATATATATATATACATAGCACGCACGCACGCACGCACGCACGCACGCACGCGCGCGCTCACACACATCAAACGCGCGCGCACACACTCATGCACACATACACACAAACCACGTACGTACGCACACGCGCGTGCTCTCTCTCTCTCTCTCACACACACACACACACACACACACACATATATATATATATATATATATATATATATATATCGCACGCACGCACGCGCGCATACACAAACACATGCACGCACGCACACACAAATACACAAACCCCGTACGTGCACACACCACACGCACACGCACGCGCGCTCACACACAAACAAGCACGCTCACATACACAAGTCACGTACGCGCGCACACGCACACACCACACGCACGCGCTCACACACACACACACGCGCGCGCGCGCGCACACACACACACACACACACACTTATACATTGTAGTATGTAGGAATCGCATTGAAAACCGGTGTAAATCCTTTCTACACAATTGTTTCTACGTAAAACACAATTCCGAGTTTTCGCCAAATTTGTACCTGGCATGTTCGAGGTTATGCTGCAAGTCTGATATGAAGTCGATCTTGGAAGTGGAAGTGGAAGTGGAAGTGGAAGTGAGGTGAATGAGAATTGCAGCGAGAATAACCTCGAAGATGCCAGATATGATTTTGTCGGAACGATGTTTCTTCTAGAAGGAATTGTGTCGAACGGATGTGCACCGGTTTTCAATGCGATTCACATTTTTCCATCCGTGAAGGAATTTATATCAAAGTTTGCTCATCTAAGGTCACTTGCCTGGGTATTACCACGATGGCCGCTCCGATAGCTCATTTTCCAGTTGAAATTCGTTAATTCACTATATTTCATCGTTGTAAACTACTGTAATAAGATTTGAACTTATTTTTTCCGTCCACCTGGTTTGAAAAATGGTTTTGGGCGAGGGTATTTTTGTTACATGAACCTATAAATGTTGAATTAAAACCCAAATATTTGAGCTACATTGTTCTAAGGCAGGGATTCTCGACGGTTTTTTTGCTTCGACCGCCTAAATATTTTTTTTTATTCAGTAAATCCCCATATGTTCACAATGTGTTGCACAAATATCACTTTATTAGGAGTAATTCAGTAGTACAGGTTTTTTGACAATTTGTATTTTGTATTATTAGGTATACATTAAAGATATAATTATGTTTTGCAGAAGCAGAAATTTAAATACAATATAAATCTCAAACACATAAAATTTTAATGAGATGATTGCGGTTGATGTCCTTCGATTATCTTACGTATATCCGGGGAAATATTTGTTAATATTAATCGTAAATCACCACGTTCTGATATCTTAAGGGGTTAAAAATGGAATTTATTTCATCGATCCCCAAATTCAATCGACCCCTTCAAAGTTGAGGCTCCACCTGGACCCCGTTGAGAATTCCTGTTGTAGTGTTACTGCTACTGCATCCAGTACCAGAGGCTGAATTAATTACAAAAGTAATTTGCTGCGTGAGGTTGGTAACACTGTTGTTCAGCCAGTTATGTAAGGTTCAGTGTTACGTTATGGTATATAGCCTATCTGATTTATGTAAGTGATAACTTGATATTACGTACAAATATTGATGTACTGTATGTCTGTATGCGTTTTATCAAGTATGGCGTTAAAGCCTATTCACAACAAACAATCTGGATTGGTTTAATATTACCTTAGTTACGACTACTATCGGATTTTTATTATAGACCCCTGATTTTCATAAATAATGTTATTATACGGTTACCTTTACTTTTTTAATTCTGAACAAATATACATTTTTTTTGTTGAGAGTATTTTTAGTTTTTCGTAGTCTTTTTTACTGTTGTTGAACTTTATAATTTTACCAGGTCGAGAGTTTTTGAGATAAACAAAAGTTCTTTGCAGCGATTATTCCCCGTAATGCCTTGAATATAAGTGAAATCGTTCAAAACTTTATTTCGATTTTGTACAGAGTTTTTTATTTTTTTCTAAAAACACTGCTCATTCCGCTTGTAATGACATTAGTCAAATGATATTTACGTGTACATAATCGAGCGTTGATGTAATTAGTATAAGTATTTCACAAAGAAAAATGTGGAACAGTTATTTAATTTGTTATTTTCAGTTGATAATTATAAAAGACCAGCTGTAACCCGTTCGGGATTCGCCTGCAATTATAATGTTGGTAATAAAATTTATAGACGATTTTCAAAATCACAATAGGTTCATTTCAATTTAATATATTTCTGTGTACAATATTATACGATTTATGGTTTGTGGCCAAGACATATAAGATTTTTGCTACTCGATACTCTAAAATTGGGTTCTGTTATATTTTAATAAACTATTATTAAAACGTCACTGTTATACAATTAATACTTGTCACAAAACTAAATACTAAATAAGTTGGGCTGGGTTAGTAGTATGATGGCGTTTAAAATAATTTAAACATTTATTAATTACCCTACCATTATACAATAAGCGTATACAGAGTTACTGTTATACAATTAACACTTGTCACAAAACAAAATACTAAATAAGTTGGGCTGGGTTAGTAGTATGATGGCGTTTAAAATAATTTAAACATTTATTAATTACCCTACCATTATACAATAAGCGTATACAGAGTCACTGTTATACAATTAACACTTGTCACAAAACAAAATACTAAATAAGTTGGGCTGGGTTAGTAGTATGATGGCGTTTAAAATAATTTAAACATTTATTAATTACCCTACCATTATACAATAAGTGTATACAAAGTTACTGTTATACAATTAACACTTGTCACAAAACAAAATACTAAATAAGTTGGGCTGGGTTAGTAGTATGATGGCGTTTAAAATAATTTAAACATTTATTAATTACCCTACTATTATACAATAAGCGTATACAGAGTTACTGTTATACAATTAACACTTGTCACAAAACAAAATACTAAATAAGTTGGGCTGGGTTAGTAGTATGATGGCGTTTAAAATAATTTAAACATTTATTAATTACCCTACCATTATACAATAAGCGTATACAGAGTTACTGTTATACAATTAACACTTGTCACAAAACAAAATACTAAATAAGTTGGGCTGGGTTAGTAGTATGATGGCGTTTAAAATAATTTAAACATTTATTAATTACCCTACCATTATACAATAAGTGTATACAAAGTTACTGTTATACAATTAACACTTGTCACAAAACAAAATACTAAATAAGTTGGGCTGGGTTAGTAGTATGATGGCGTTTAAAATAATGGAAGGGAGGGAGAGAGGGAGAGGGGGGAGAGAGAGGGGTATTTTTTTGTATCAATTTTGTATTTAATGCTGGTAAAATTTCACGTTTTCTTGTCCTTCCTCCTAATTTCGAGAATTTATGAATAAAATCAAAACGAATAATTGTTTTTCAGGATTTTTACGTCCTACATGTTACTGTATTTATGGACGTCAACAAAAGCATGTTTTGAAAAATTCACCATCAACTTTAGGTATTTTTGACACGCCTTTTGTAGTCAGTAATATTTGGAAGTAAAAAAAAGTTCGAAAAGTAGCACTGCAAGCTGTCTAGTCCGCATCGCGTCAGTGCAGACGACACTGAAATCAGCTGATCGATTGTTCAGTCAATTTTATAATTGTAAAAAACAAAAAATTGAAGTTTATTCTTCATCGGTTGGTACTAATTTACAAGTCCGCAGGGGATGCAGACTAGCTGCACCTATTGAGAGGGTTTAGACGTCCCTCGCGGTACCCGAGTCTAACACACACTTACACTTACAACACTACACTTACGACTTTAACACTTTACACTCACACTTACATTTAGAAAGGCGATAATAGCCTCAATGTGCTTTTCGCCTTAAAAAAAAATACAAGGACAAAGGACAAATCGCCTACGGGCCCATTTTATTAACGTATGAACTGACGTACGTTGATAGAACGTCATTGAAATTCGAGAATTGTATTTTGGATTTTCATTACCTTACGGTAGCGTACCGGAGAATGTCCGGGAATTTTTCAATAATGACAATTTTATTGATGTTGGGAGATAATATGTACATTAATTTTTTAAGGCTCTTTTTAAAGAAGCATTACAGCAAAATTGCATTTGCATTATCAGTACCAATAGCGTAATAACCTTAACTACCGCAGTTGTAAAAGTATACAAATAGCATTGCTTGTTTCCGGATTGTTTCCCCCTGAACTATAATCGAATTATTTTTAGTTACAATCAGATTTTTTATCACCCCCCGATTTTGATTCGTTGTTACAAGAAAACGAAAAAATGCAATAAAATTAATTACACGGTTACTTTATTATTTATCCTGAATAAATATAGAATTTTTTTATAGCAATATGTTTGGGAAAAAAATATTTTTGCTGTTGTTGGACTTTACGATTTTACCAGGTCGAGAGTTTTAGGGATAACGATTTTTTTGCAACTATTGTTACCCTTAATGCCCTGAAAAGTGGAATTTTTTTTTCAAATTTTTATTTTTGTTTTATACAGAGTTATTCATTTTTCCCCCTGATAACTCATTCCGCTTGTAATAACATTAATGCTACTAGGGTCGTTCAGTAAGTCCTTAAAAAAATATTTCTAGTAATTTTGTTTAAATTGTTCAACGTAATCTCCCTTAATTCGGCTTCTTCAAGCGTTTCTCCTATTTTTCTAAGTCGGCCAAAAAGTAGAATTTCGGTAATTGCTCAAAATAGGATTCTGTTCGGGAGTTTTTAAGCGGTCATTCCATTGAATCCGTCAGATTATCCTTCGACGTATCCAAACGCAAAACAACTCGTATTGTTCATACTACGAGCCTTTCCGCGAGCTACGTCACGTCAGTGCGTCGCCGTCCGTCGGTTAACGCGCCGGATCCGACTGATACAGCTGTCGGAGTACGGCAGACGCATTGAAAACTTTCATGCAGAAATTCTCATTGCCGATATAGGATTATTACTTGAACATTAATTACAATAATTTAGTTAAATATTACTTAATATTGAGTGTTTTGTGGCCGCCTCGGTGGCCTAGTGGATAGCGTACTAGGCTTTCACCCCGAGAACCCGGGTTCGATTCCCGGCGAATCGATTTTCATACGCTATAAATCATCCCATCGTCTGCATTAGCCCAAGTGTGCACAATAGTCGGACGTTAAACACAAAAAAAAATGTTTTGTTATTTTAAGGCGAAAAGCACATTGGGGCTATTATCGCCTCCCTAAATTGTAAGTGTGAATGTAAAAACTTAAAGTCGTAAGTGTAGTGTTATAAGTGTAAGTGTGTGTTAGACTCGGAGACCGGGGTTAAAGAAAGTAATTACCCTGGGACAGCATACAACAGTATTCCAGGCTGAAGTAAAGGCCATTAAAGACTGTATTCGGGAGAACTCGGATCGGAGCTTCAAGAAGGCACGCATTCATATTCATACCGATAGCCAGCAATAAAAGCACTTGCGGGTCCTATAATACAGTCCAAGCTGGTCTGGTAGTGTCGGAAGAACCTTGACGTTCTGCCCTGGGATAACTGAGTAACTCATCACTGGGTTCCGGGGCATAGGGGAGTTGAGGGTAATGAGGAGGCAGACCGACTGGCTTGACTTGGATCTGCATCTGAGTTTATCGGACCTGAGCATGCTTTAGGGATTTTTGCTATCATTGGCCAGGTCCGCCATTAACAGGTGGATTACAAGTCAACACCAGGTGAGATTGGACAACCTTCATGGACATTCCCTTAGTAAACGTCTCTTAAACAAAGTTTCTTTTGGAGGACTCAAAGAGGCAGCAGATGTCCTGGACAGAGCACAACTCTGGAGGATCATTACTCATAACAGGGCACTGTGGTCTGAGGGTGCACTTGATCAGGATAGGTATACTATGGAGAACCGTGTGTAGATTGTGCAGGAAAGGAGGAGGAAACTGCAGGTCACATAATTTATGATTGTGAGGCTCTTGCTAGTAGAAGGCTAGGGGTTTTTGGTTTCCAAGACCCTAGGGATTTTCAGCAAAGTGAGGTATTCAGTGGGTTGTTGGAACTTATTAGAGGCACCAATCTGCTGAACTAGGCAATAGATCAGTCGGTCGCAGTGCCTGGGGTTGAATTATCCCTTCCTCTGGTATATAATCTTAATCTTACTCATTCGTAAAATTGTGAGCGATATTTAAAGCAGATTTCAATCGCCGATAAAGATTATGAAATTAGATTTTCGTGAAGGTGTTGGATGAAATATTTTTAATGACCGCCATTTTGAAACGTTTTAATTGATTTTGCAAAATGGACTCTTACAATCTTTTATCAGAATCTCTGTGTCAAATTTAAATAGAATCGCCTGTCAAAATCGATCTTTGATTATTTTATTTACAATAATATCCGCTATTAAGATTACATTAGATAAGTTGGTCAGATAAGGTTCATAATCGTTAACAAAGTGCAATTCTGAATATTACTATAATTTACACAAATCCATTGCTTAATATTGTATTATTGAATCTTATCTAATTTAAGTGTGTGTTATTTTAAGGCGAAAAGCACATTGAGGCTATTATCGCCTCCCTAAATGTCATAAGTCGTGTCAGTATAAAGTCGTAAGTGTAGTGTTGTAAGTGTAAGTGTTAGACTCGGCTACCGCGAGGGACGGCTAAATCCTCTCAATAGGTGCAGCTAGTCTGCACTAGTGGTGGGGCAGAAAACACCAAACTGTTAAAAAGAACTGCTTTTCTATAAACGACAAACAAACTGCTTTTTTAAACGGAAACAAGCAGTTGGATTTGGACTGGTTTATGATTTGTTAAGCAAAGAACGGCTTTTCGTACTACCACACTTAACGTTGCCGTAAGCGCTAAAACTGTTTTCCTGCTAACTGCTTTTCTTCTACCTGCTTTTATGCTTTTTCCCTTTATTTCAAAGTTGCTTGTTGCCTGTAGTGAAGTAAGAACTGTTTGGTCAATGCCAATGTTTATCTCTATTTTGTTGCGAGTTGTAGTAACAACCTCTCACATTTTGTAAATACAGAGCCTAATTTTATTTAAACATATTTTAGCCGCCTCGGTGGCCTAGTGGATACTGTACTAGGCTTTCACCCCGAGGACCCGGGTTCGATTCCCGGACAGGGCTTTTCATTTCCATACCCTATAAATCATCCCATCGTCTGCATTAGCCCAAGTGTGCACAATAGTCGGACGTTAAAGAAAAAAAAAAAAAAAAAAAAAACATATTTATTATCAATCAATATTTTTTAATCAATTAAAAATATTCCAAATCGTTTGCATTTTGGTAAATATGCAAAGGACTATTTAATTTTTAAGTAAAAAAAAGAATGCTTTCTATTAGAAATTCATTGCATTTTGTAAATATAAAATGACATACGTAATTATTAAGTTTTGATGATGTAATTTAATTATTACTACACTTGTAAGGATTATTTTTATCCTTTCTAAATGCTTTACACCCAAAAACAGTTAAGGACATGGTGGCAGTGGGAATGAAAAAGTAGTCTAAGAAAACTGAACGTATGTGCTTTATGTTTTAGCTGCTAATACAACTTTGAGTTTCAGTTTTCTAAAGCTGTTTTTTCCAACTGTTTTAAAAAGCAGCTTTTTTCCTTCAACAAACAGTTTGTTGACGTTTTGTAAAAATAGCAGAAACGCCCAGCTCTAGTCTGCACCCCTTGCGGATTTATCTAATTTAACACAGACGTTCGTGATAAAGTTATAGCTTTGCATTAATGTTTTCTTAAGATATATTAAAACACCATCTGATCTATAAGATTGGTAAAAATAACATAACCTTCATTTTACGTAGTAATTTCCATTCTCATTTATCTGTATTTCACTCGGTAATGTACTGCCAGAAGCTCAAAGAACTGTAGACCTCGCAGTACCACCGCTGCACGACAGCGCTCGTAACCTTTTCCGCCAATTTAACCGGTAACCGTAATGCTTAGGCAAACTGTTACTGGACCAACTTTTTTTAAATTTTATGCTCTTTCTCTATAAAGCCGTCAATTATGATAGGTCTTGTCGTTCAGCCAGTATTACAGGAAATAACAAGGAACTACACTCGTCATCGTTAAATCATAGGCCGCCATCTTGAAACGGAAGTAATTGGGAAAAAACCTTACACAATGTCGTTCGGGCTTTACATAAGGTACTTTCGTACCAAGTTTCAAAACAATCGGTCAAAGAGTTTTGCCAAAATTGCGTATACCCTTAATCGTTAAATCAGAGGCCGCCATCTTGAAACGGAAGTAATTGGGGAAAAATCTTACACAATGTCGTTCGGGCGTTACATAAGGTACCTTCGTATCAAGTTTCAAAACAATCGGTCAAAGAGTTTTGCCAAAATTGCGTATACTCTTAATCGTTAAATCATAGGCCGCCATCTTGAAACGGAAGTAATTGGGGAAAAATCTTACACAATGTCGTTCGGGCTTTACATAAGGTACTTTCGTATCAAGTTTCAAAACAATCGGTCAAAGAGTTTTGCCAAAATTGCGTATACTCTTAATCGTTAAATCAGAGGCCGCCATCTTGAAACGGAAATGAATGGGATACAATCTTACACTTTTATCATTCGGGCTTTATACATAATAACGTCGTAACAAATTTTAAAACAATCGTTGTGCTCGTTTGGCCAAAACTGCGTAGGCTTACTTTCGTCTTTGGTAAATCAAAAGCTGCAATCTTGAAATTGAAATGAATGGGAAACACGTGTACATACACGTCTTTCGGGCTTTATACAAGCTACCTTTATACCAAATTTCAAATAAATTGGACTATGCGTTTGGCCAAAACTGTGTACATTCGTCTTCGTTAAATCGGAGGCAGCCATTTTGAAACGGAAGTGAATCGGGAAGAATCTTACACTAGTGTCGTTCGGGATTTGTACAAGATATCTTAACAAATTTCAAAAAAAATATTTATACGCATTTGGCCAAAACTACGTACATTTTTCTTCGTTAAATAAAACACCGCTGTTTTGAAACGAAAGTGAATACTGAGCAAATCTTACAATTATGTCGTTCGGGCTTTGTACAAGTATCGTCTTACCAAATTTCAAAAAAAAAAAAAAAAAATTGAATGCATTTGGCAAAAACTACGTAATTCTTCCTTGTTAAATAAAACTCCGCTGTTTTGAAAAGAAAGTGAATACTGAGAAAATCTTACAATTATGTCGTTCGGGCTTTGTACAAGATATCGTCTTAACAAATTAAAAAAAAAAAAATTGAACGCATTTGGCAAAAACTACGTAATTCTTCCTTGTTAAATAAAACTCCGCTGTTTTGAAAAGAAAGTGAATACTGAGAAAATCTTACAATTATGTCGTTCGGGATTAGTACAAGTGTCTTACCAAATTTCAAAATAAAAAAAAAAAAAAATTGTACGCATTTGGCAAAAACTACGTAATTCTTCCTTGTTAAATAAAACTCAGCTATTTTGAAAAGAAAGTGAATACTGAGAAAATCTTACAATTATGTCGTTCAGGCTTTGTACAAGATATAGTCTTACCAAATTTCAAAAAAAGCTGTCAATGCATTTGGCCAAAACTAGTACATTCTTCTTCGTTAAATAAAACACCGCCATTTTGAAACGAAAGTAATCTGAAAAAATCTTACACTAGTGTCGTTCATGATTTGTACAAGATATCGTCTTTCCAAATTAAAAAAAAACTGGTACATTCTTCTTCGTTAAATAAATCCTCGCCATTTTGAAACGAAAGTGAATCGGGAAGAATCTTATAGGCCTGCTGATGAAACGGAAGTGAATCCGGAGAAATCGAATACGTACGTAGTTTGCGTTTCATACAAAGGTTATCTTCGTAAAAAATTAAAGAAAATCGGTCGATGCGTTTGGGGAAAAATGCGTAACAAACCCCAAACCAAATGCTGAACAGTCGAGTTGAAACAGGTACCGAACGAAGCAGTCCAAGGTGGGTGATATCTCTTGGATCCGGATTTTTACGTTTCGTTCGGATGCCGAAGGGCTACGCCTGAGTATATTCTAAATAAATTTATGTGAAGGAGAAAATTGTCGCAGTGACGTTGCTGATTGCAGACTGGGTTGTTTCTGTTGCAGGTAGGAAACACTGGTGCAGCTTGCAGCTTGTCGGTGATGTACTGTGTTTATTGTATCAGTGGTTGTGTGTGACTATGCGAGGAGGTGCAGTGTTAGTGTAGTGTACAGTGGTACGGTGTTACGGTGTACAGACTGGATGCCTAGATACGAGATGGCGTCAAAGACACTGAGCGGCGACGACCTCAGCCAAGTACAGCTGACAGGGTTCCTGCAGAACGGCGAGGACACGCCTCCGTGCAAGGAGCGGGAGCTGCACGAGCACGGCCACACTAACAGGGGCTTCGAGATGCCGCACGACGAGATTCCCGGTGAGTCAGTAATTCAAATAAATAAGCTTGTTTAAAGAATAACCGATGGAGCACGTGCATGGTAACACGTATAATTTGTGTTGGATCCAGAAGTGTTACGTTCGAGCCGAATTGCAACGAAGTAGTTAAAGCCATTTTAAAGTAAAATGTACCCTTAATTTTGGGATTAAATGTCTAATTTCAAAAAAAAATTTGGGAGTACATATCCTGTCTGTAAAGTTTGATATAATGCGGATTGGTAGTGATTGCGCTCGGAAAAATAACGCGCACGCGCATACAAACATAAAATAAAAAGTAATTTTTTTAGGTTAAGGGAACGTGATGTTTACCATTGACAAAATTGATTTTTAACATGAATTGGCCAAACTGCGTACATTCGTCATCTTTAAATCAGAGGCCGCCATCTTGAAACGGAAGAGAATGGGAAAAATCTTACATATACGTTGTTCGCGTTTCACACAAAGTACCTTCGAAACAAATGTCAATGCATTTGGCTAATAATGCGTAACACACACGCGCGCCAGAGCGCGCGCACTAACGCACGCGTGCAGTCGTTTAAAAAAGAGAAACTCTTCTTTTAATTCTGATTTCACCGATATTATCGCCATTCACTGCACTACCCATTTTAAACTGTGAAATGAAAATTGAAAATGCAAACGAAAATTAACCTCGACCGCCGTCAAATTTAGTTTCTTAATTTCAACCGATTTTGAAAATTCAAAATCGTAATTTACGCAATTTCTAACGCTGATTGCGACGGCAAAATTCGAGATACTAGTTATCTCTTAGTATATTATACTTTCTGGATACATTTTAACTTAGCAAAATTGCAAAATCAGTACTTTGCCATATCAGTACTGCATGTTTTATAACCTATTAAATCAAAATTTATAGCAACAGGAGAATATAGTGTTAAAGAAGGTAAACTTTGTCAACGGAGGACTTGCAATGCATTTTATAGTACCTCCTAACACATTCTATTTGCCGGATTGACTTAAAATCTTCTACCAGCCGATTCGCCGACTTAAATAAAAAATATACAAACTAAAATTATATATGTATATATATATATATGTGTGTGTGTGTGTGTGTGTGTGAGTGTGTGCGCGCGCGCAAACGCGTGTGCGCATTGTGTGCGCGCGTGTTGTGTGTGTGCGTGCGCTCGTGCGTGTGTGTGTGTGTGTGTGTGTGTGTGTGTGTGTGTGTGTGTGTGTGTGTACGCATGGTGTTGTATGCTCATGCAGTTGTGTGTGTGTGTGTGTGTGTGTGTGTGTGTGTGTGTGTGTGTGTGTGTGTGTGTGTGTGTGTGTGTGTGTATGTGTGCGCGTGTGTGCGCGCAAGTTTTGTGTGTGCGTGCACGCGCTCGCTCGCTCGCTCGTTTAAATTTAGACGTAATCAACTTTTGCGTGCTGTGAAGCCGCCATTTTATAATCACCGTGTTCCTTTATAACTGCCATCAAGCGCGTGGTCGTAAAAAAAGCGTACGAAAACAATAACTATTGTTCAGCCTTTTCCTTTGTGCTGTAACAGTTAAATTGCAGCAGTAGTGAATCGAACAGCGAGTGTGACGTGTAAATCGTTCGCCAGTTCGCGGGACGTTTCGGTCTTCGTCACAAATATCATTAGGTAACGTTGTTCACGACTAGCCTTGTTGTATGACCGCTAGACAAGAGCATCATGTTTTTGTTTTGGGTGGAGTCGGAACCGTTTACGACGTAAACAAACAACACCGTGGACGCATGCGGTGTGGAGGCGTTGTTTAGCATTAAAAAGTTGTACACGGAAAGCAAGTTTTTATTTACACAAAGTCTATAAAAAAAAATTCTCAGAAAAAACTGTGTAGGAAAAATTTCTGAAAGAATTCAAAGAATCGTAGAAGTTAGCAAAAAGAAAATAACATTCATGTTGTCATTGCCAAGGCCATCTTGTTGCCTAAAACTGATCCTGTATTGTAAAAATTACATTGACATGTGTACAATAGTTATTCAATCTTCTTGTTGCCTGTTACTGCACATGTATTGTCAACCTTACGTTAACATGTGTACAGTAGTTATTCAGTCTTCTTGTAACCTGTTACTGTATCTGTATTGTAAACCTTACGTTGACATGTGTACAATAGTTATTCAATCTTCTTGTTGCCTGTTACTGCACATGTATTGTCAACCTTACATTGACATGTGTACAGTAGTTATTCAGTCTTCTTGTAGCCTGTTACTGTACCTGTATTGTAAACCTTACATTGACATGTGTACAATAGTTATTCAGTTTTATTATAGCCTGTTACTGTATCTGTATTGTTAACCTTACGTTGACATGTGTACAGTAGTTGTTCAGTCTTCTTGTAGCCTGTTACTGCACCTGTATTATCAACCTTACATTGACATGTGTACAGTAGTTATTCAAACTTCTTATAATCTGTTACTGCACCTGTATTGTTAGCCCTTACATTGACATGTGTACAGTACAATCTTCTTGCAGCCTGTTACCGTACCTGTATTGTTAACTTTACATTGACATACGTACAGTAGTTGTTCAATCTTTTTGTAGTCTGTTACTGTACCTGTATTGTTAACCTTATATTGACATGTGTACAGTAGTTATTCAATCTTCTTGTAGCCTGTTACTGCACCTGTATTTTCAACCTTACATTGAAATGTGTGCAGTAGTTATTTAATCTTCTTGTAGCCTGTTACTGCACCTGTATTGTCAACCTTACATTTACATTTTTACAGTAGTTATTCAATCTTTTTGTCGCCTGTTACTGGACCTGTATTGTCAACCATACATTGACATGTTATTATTTTGATGTACAGTAGTTAATCAGTCTTCTTGTAGCCTAATACTGTACCCGAATTTTCAAACTTCATTGTCGTGTTATTATTTTGATATATAGTAGTTATTCAATCTTCTTGTAGCCTAATTGTGCACCTGTATTGACCTTACATTAAAACGTTATTATTTTTATGTACAATAGTTATTCAGTTTTATTGTATCCTAATACTGTATTATTTTTTTTATTGTATCCTAATACTGTACATGTTATTATTTTGATGTACAGGAGTTTGATGTAGTCTTCTTGTAGCCTAATACTGTGCCCGTATTTTCAAACTTCGTTGTCATGTTATTATTTTGGTGTACTACTGTACTTGTGTTGACATTACATTGAAACTTTATTATTTTGATGTACAATAGTTATTCAATTTTATTGTATCCTAATACTGTATTTGTATTGTCAACCTTACATTGTTATTCGGTTAATTTGATGTACAGTAGTCATCCAATCTTTTTGTAACCATTATTATACCTGTATTGTCAATCTTACATTGACATGTTTATTTTGTTTTGCATTAGTTATTCAATCTTCTTGTACCCTAATATTGTACCTGTGTTTTTAAACTTACATTGTCATGTTATTAATTTGATGTATTCATTCATCTTGTAACCTAATACTGAACTTGTATTGTTGACCTTACTTTGACACGTTATTATTTTGACCATGGAAACTTTCATGGCCAAACAGGTTTGACAGTGTTTAAAATTTGTTTTCCGCGTGCAAAAACAATAAATATCAAGCGGCAAGGCAAGGCCTGTTGCTACAATACTCGCACTTACTCTCTTTGGCTTAGAGAATGCCTTTATTTTTAATGTAATAATTTGAATTTCAATTGGAGGGGTCGTTAAAATTCAGTTGTTACTTTATATACATGTGTACATGCGTGGCACAAAAATCGATTTTGGTAATAGCTTGGACAAGTTCGTTAAGCAACAAGATTCATTTAGCCTAACACTTTCAAAATGGCGACTAAAAATATCTATAAAAACATATAACCTTTTAGTCTGAAAATTTGTACCTTCAACACTATATTTGCCTGTTACTTTAAGTTTTGATTTAAGTCGGCGAATCGACTAGTAGAAGGTTTTAAGTCAATCCGGCAAATAGAATGTGTCAAGAGGTAGCTAGCTGTACCAGAAAATTCACTGCAAGTCCTCCGTTGACAAAGTTTATTTACTTTCTTTAACATTATATTCTCCTGTTGCTATAAATTTTGGTTTAATAGGTTATAAAACATGCAGTAAAAAAATATGGACAAGTGATATTTTGAAATTTTGCTAAGTTAAAATGTATCCAGAAAGTATAATATACTAAGAGATAGCTAATATCTCGTATTTTGTCGTCGCATTCAGCGTTAGAAACTGCGTAAATTACGATTTTGAATTTTCAAAATCGGTTGAAATTAAGAAATTTAATCGACGGCGGTCGAGGTTAATTTTCGTTTGTATTTTCAATTTTCGTTTCACAGTTTAAAATGGTAGTGCAGTGAATGGCGTTTATAACGGTGAAATCAGAATTAAAAAAAGGTTTTCTCTTTTTTAAACGACTGCACGCGTGCGTTAGTGCGCG
Source organism: Callitettix versicolor (assembly GCA_022606455.1). Classification (NCBI taxonomy): domain Eukaryota; kingdom Metazoa; phylum Arthropoda; class Insecta; order Hemiptera; family Cercopidae; genus Callitettix; species Callitettix versicolor. The sequence continues at coordinate 15,498,066 of CM040186.1, read as the reverse complement.
CGCTCTGGCGCGCGTGTGTGTGTGTTACACATTATTAGCTAAATGCATTGACCGATTGTATTTAAATTTGTTTCGAAGGTACTTTGTATGAAACGCGAACAACGTATATGTATGATTTTCCCATTTCACTTCCGTTTCAAAATGGCGGCCTCTGATTTAAAGATGACGAATGTACGCAGTTTGGCCAAACTCTTTTTTTTTCTACGCAGGTACCTTGTATAAAGCCCGAACCACGTATGTGCAAGACTTTTCTCCATTAATTTCCATTTCAAGATGGCGGCCTCTGATTTTACAATTAAGAGTGTACGCAGTTTTGGCAAAACGTATTAACCGATTGTTTTGAAATATGGTACGACTGTACCTTGTTTTTTTAAATTTCAAGACGAAAAGAACATTGTGGCTAGTATCCCCTCCCTAAATGTATGTGTGAGTGTAACGTGTTAAAGTCGTAAGTGTAGTGTTGTAAGTGTAAGTGTGTGTTAGATTCGGGTATCGTGAGGGACGTCTAAATTCTCTCAATAGGTGCAGCTAGTCTACACCTATATACCTTTATACCTTGTATAAAACCCGAACGATGGATGTGTACGCCATTTTTTCCATTCACTTCCGTTTCAAAATGGCGACTTCCTATTTAACAATTTTGTATGTAGTTGCTGACTGTTTCCCTGTAATACACTGCTGAACTGATCGTTCTGTTACAATTTTGACCGCTTCTAGGAGAAAGAGCAAAATGTATAGGGTTACCGGTTAAATTGGCGGAAAAGGTTACGAGCACTCCAGGACGCTCTAGAGGAGCGGTGCTGGGTAATTAAGGATACACTGCGAGATCTGCTGTTCTTTGACCGGGGGGGCGGTTCATCTTACGAGAATTTTTTTTTTTTTTTATTTAACGTCCGACTATTGTGCACACTTGGGCTAATGTAGACGATGGGATGATTTATAGCGTATGAAAATGCCAAGCCCTGGCCGGGAATCGAACTCGGGTCCTCGGGGTGAAAGCCCAGTATGCTACCAACTAGGCCACCGAGGCGGCTAAACTTACGAGAAAGCCTCCCTGGGGATGAATATTTTTAAAATACATTAATACCTTCAAAAACTAGTACTGTTTATCTGTTTTGAGACGTAAAACAAATATAAAATGAGTGTAAAAATGTACTCCATTAAAAAAAAAATCACTTAATTTTCCCAGATTCCTATTATACAGTTCTTATTATTATTTTCAAGGCCACTCGTTCTGAAACACAATTTTTACAAAAGAAAACATGCTTTTTCTTCTTTCCCCTCTTCCCAGTATTCCTGTCCTTAACTTTTCACGTGTAACCGCAGTTACTCCCGTTGCTTTACTCACCTTTAACGCTGATCCCTCGTCCTCATTAGTTTTGATCAATTTTAGAGTCTAGAAAGATATTTCTGTTGTTGGAGTTAACACGGAAGATTTCTTTTTTTGTTTTTGTTGTTATTTTAAGGCGAAAAACACATTGAGGCTATTGTCGCCTCCCTAAATGTAAGTGTATTGTTGTAAGTGTAAATGTGTGTTAGACTTGGGTATCGCAAGGGACGTCTAAATCCTCTCAATAGGTGCAGTTAGTTTGCATTTTTTTAAATTTTAAGGCGAAAAGCACATTAAGGCTATTATTTCCTCCCTAAATGTAAGCGTGAGTGTAAAGTGTTAAAGTCGTAAGTGTAGTGTTGTAAGTGTAAATGTGTGTTAGACTCGGGTACCGCGAGGGACGTCTAAACCCTCTCAATAGATGCAGCTAGTCTGTATTTTTTTAAAATTTTAAGGCGACAAGCACATTAAGGCTATTATATCCTCCCAAAATGTAAGTGTGAGTGTGAAGTGTTAAAGTCGTAAGTGTAGTGTTGTAAGTGTAAGTGTGTGTGTTAGACTCGGGTAACGCGAGGGACGTCTAAACCTTCTCAATAGGTGCAGCTAGTCTGCATCCCCTGCGGGTAAGAGAAGAAAGAACCAACATAAAATACCTAATTGTTTAACCCCGTTCTCACCTTCATTATAAGCGTTACAAAGTGTACAAACGTACAGACAGACAAAATTTTACGTACAAAGTTGAGATCGGGAAAACTTGACGGGTTTCGGACCCCTGAGACATTAGACCTTTTCCTTATGCATGTACTTCCGTTTTATGGAATTAAAATAGGATCTTTACATTTTTAAAATTTTTGCCTACGACTTATTATTAAATTAAATAATTGCCTACGACTTATTACTGGCGCAATTCGGACAACTCCAATACACGTTCTGCAGGCCTGTACCAATAACATCCCATTAGAAGAAGATTTCAACATTAGAGCTCATATTTTGTATGAAAAGTTGATACAAAAAGAATTTGATAACCCATGGATAATAGGATCTCCTCCAAAGCAAACGCTAAAAACTCAGACCAGCTTTAACCAACTTATCATCTCTAATAGGATAAACAAAGTAAATGTTGAACGACCTCCTCAACTCATGGACCCATTGGAATTCATGGATTTTAACATTCTCTTGGATCTGCTTGAACCAGTGAACAAGAACTCTGATGCTCCAGTGAAAATATCTCAAATCGCTTTGGAAACCTTGGAAGTGCGATACCCGTCAGACTCTTGGATCCATGTATATACTGATGGCTCTAGAATGGAAGGAGAAACAGGAGCTGGAATATATTGTGACCACTTCTCTCACTACATTGCTTTAAGCAGCAACTCTACAGTGTTTGAGGCGGAATTGATAGCTGTAAATGAGGCTCTCGAACAGCTGATTGTGAGACCATGGCTGAACACAAACATAGTGGTCTTAGTTGACTCCAAATCGTCTCTGCAGGCAATAGCCAATAATGATAATCCAAAAAGCAAAGTAATACAAAATATCAGACAGAATTACAAGATTGTGAGAAATAATATTGGCAATATCGCAATGCAGTGGGTCCCTGCACATGTGGGATTGATGGGAAATGAAGCTGCGGATAATTTGGCGAAGAGAGGAACAAAAATTATTCAAAAGCCAGCAGGCTTCCTGTCATTACAAGCAGTTATAAGAAAACTAAAAACAGACTCACAGCAAAAATTTGTTAGTGAAATGAAGAAAAACCTACAAGACAAAGCTTTAAGGACAATAAGATGCTTCCACGCAAAATAGCTATAGCAAATTTCCGCCTGGAAACTGGTAACAATTGTCTTGCCAAGAATCTCCATAGGATGAGACTAATAACCTCTGACAAGTGCAAGATTTGTTCAAAAGATGTGTATGTTATGGACAAGGATCACTTACTGATCTGCGAGGGCCTGGATAGAGGGAAGCAGGGACGAAGGGACTTCCTGGATTGTATTGGGAAGCAAGATCCAAAATGGTGTGAACCAAAAGGAGCCATTGGAAGAAGAGGAAGAAGAAGAAATTTTTTAAATTTTTGCCTCGGGAGGGGCGATCGTCTCTTCGCCCCTCCTTTTAATCCGCCTCGGTTCTTTGAACTACTTATTTATTGAAACAATAACTGACATTTCGTTGTTAATGCGCTACATTAGTGCTTTTTGGCCAGGCGGTACGCGTAGCTCTGGAATTAGATACGAGCTGACTGTGACGTGGAGGATGAGGACTGCGTTTAATAATGCAAGGAATGTTGACGTGTATTATTACCTGAGCTTACAATCACGGCTTGCACTTATTGTAACGTAAAATGAATTGCTGATTCCTCGCATAATTATTTGAATAATGACGGAATTTTTTTCAGATAAAAAATTATGTTTTTTCCGGTTAGCCTTGTAGCCTACTTTAGTACTATGCGTATTTAATTTGTTTATATTTTTTGTGTACGTACTTTTTTAAAAATATATTTGTTTATTGAACGTACCCTTAAAAATTATGCTACTTTTAGTGTGTTTAAAATTTGAGTATCGTCTGCCTTAACCCAAGTGACAATAGTCGGACGTTAAAAAAAAAAAAATTGTATGTTTAACGTCCGACTATTGTGCACACTTGGGCTAATGCGACGATGGAATGATTTATAGCGTATTAAAATGCCAAGCCCTGGCCGGGAATCAAACCCGGGTCCTCGGGGTGAAAGCCTATCACGCTATCAACTACGCCACCGAGGCGGCTAAATTTTAAAACAGTCGGTCTGTGCGTTTGGCCAAAACTGTGTACACTCATCATATTTAAATGAGAAGCCGCCATTTTGAAACGGAAGTGAATGAAAAAATCTTACACATACGAAGTTCGGGTACCTTCGTATTAAATTTCAAAACTGTCGATGTGTGCGTTTGGCCAAAACTGTGTACACCCGTCATTGTTAAATGAGAAGCCGCCATCTTGAAGCCGCTACCAACTAGGCCACCGAGGCGGCTAAAATAAATAAAAAAAAAAAATTGAGTAAAATCCGTTGAAGTGATTTTGTGAAACTAAGTTCTGTAGATTTTCAGAGATCGCTGTGTTGTTTTAGTATACAGAGCTGTGTTTTCGCTGATATAATCGAGAGCAATTATTTGCCTAGATCGAAAACTGCTGCTACGATTTGTTTCAAACTTTAGATCCAGTTGTTCGGTCCAGTCCTCCGATTAACGTC
>CM040186.1:15468510-15491010 GCA_022606455.1 Callitettix versicolor | reverse complement strand
TTTATTGACCGAGCGAAGCGAGGTCTCTTTCAACTCGACCGTTTGGCATTCCGTTCTTGTTTGTTTGTTTGTTACACAGTGTTGGCCAAACGCATTGACCTGTTGTTTTGAAATTTGGTACGAGGTACCTTGTGAAGCCCGAACGATCTGTGTAAGATTTTTTCCCATTTACTTCCGTTTCAAGATGGCGGCTTTTTGATTTGACAATGATGAGTGTACGCAGTTTTGACTAAACTAGTTGACCGATTGTTTTGAAATTCGGTACGACTGCACCTTGGATAAAGCCCGAACGATACGTGATTTTATCAGTTTCACTTCCGTTTCAAGATGGCGGCCACTGATTTAAAGATGACGAGTGTACGCAGTTTTGCCCAAATGCATTGACTGATTGTTTTGAAATTTGGTATGAATGCATCTTGATAAACCCATTTTGAAGACGTTTGTGTAAGATATTTTCCCATTCACCTCCGTTTCAAGATGGCGGCCTATGATTTAAAGATGACGGGTGTACGCAGTTTTGACTAAATTCATTGATCAGTTGTTTTGAAATTTGGTATGAATGCATCTTGAATAAAGCTCGAACGATACGTGTAAGATTTTATCCTATTCACTTCCGTTTCAAGATGGCGGACCCCTGATTTAAAGATGACGCGTGTACGCAGTTTTGCCCAAACGCATTTACCGATTGTTTTGAAATTCGGTACGACTGCACCTTGAATAAAGCCCGAACGATACGTGTAAGATTTTATTCCGTTCACTTCCGTTTCAAGATGGCGGCCCACTGATTTGAAGATGACGGGTGTACGCATTTTTGCCCAAATGCATTGACTGATTGTTTTGAAATTTGGTATGTATGCATCTTGAATAAAGCCCGAACGATACGTGTAAGATTTTATCCCATTCACTTCCGTTTCAAGATGGCGGACCCTGATTTAACGATGACGAGTGTACGCAGTTTTAACCAAACGCATTGACCGATTATTTTGAAATTTGATCGAAGGTACCTTGTATAAAGGCCAGGTGACGTAGATGTAAGATTTTCCCTTTTATTTTCGTTTCAATATGGCGGGCTAGGATTCAACTGGCTGAACGGGAAAACCTATCATAATTTTGACCTCTTCATGGAGAAAGAGCTTGAAATTTTTAATAAAGTTGATCAAGTAACATTTTTCGTAAATATTACGGTTGCCGGTCAAATTGCCGTAAAAGGTTACGAGGTTACACACTGCTAGGTCTTTTTTTGTACTACTAGTTAAAAAGTACCCCTCAGGGGGGTGCAGACTAGCTGCACCTATTGAGAGGATTTAGACGTCCCTCGCGGTACCCGAGTCTAACACTTACACTTAAGGAGGCGATAATAGCCTTAATGTGCTTTTCGCCTTAAAGTAACAAAAAAAAGTTAAAAAAGTCTGTAAAGTTTCAAAAGAATCGGTCGAAAAATAAGCAATTATTAGACAATCAAATCACCTCTCGTGACACACTCTGTGTAGGCCTATATCGAGAGACGGATCAGGTACAGTGCACATGTCCATTACTGTCATCCCATCTCATGCCACTTCCGTCTTAGTTCGTGTTTTTTAAACTTCAGATTGATTGGCGTTAATTGGCACGTACAAGCTTGTAATTACAGTTTCGCGAGAATTTAATTCGCACATTACGCCGTGTCACGTGAATCAGATTTTACTTTATTTTTCTAAGAATTCCACCTTCTGTTGGTTTCTGGGGTTTTTTGAGATGATTTCTTCCGTCGGAAAGTCAGCTGTTTGGGACCTTGAAACGAGCGCCGATATGACTTCAAGGTCAGTTTTTATTTGGGGCAATATTTTAAATTCGTGGATATTTCGTCGAAGTAAAGGCTAATTTTTTTTAATCGTACAGGCCTAGTGTAGCTTTTGTAATTTGACGGCAAAGTTTTCCCAACTCCGGTGTGTGTCGACCTTGTATGTGTAAAAAGGAAAAAGGAAAAAGGAAAAAGGAAAAGCAAATATTGGTTACGTTTAGAATATCGCTTAAAAACATGTTTTGCAGTTATTGTTAGGACACCTGCGTATTGTCGAATCGTGATTTTGGAGCACTCTGTACGTAGCTAACATTAAGAACTGGTTACACGTGTGTTTGTGTGTGTGTGTGTATGTGTGTGTGCTCGCGCGCGTGTGCGTTCGTCTTTCTCTTTCTCTCTCTCTCTCTCTTTCTCTCTTTCTCTTTCTGTCTGTCTGTCTGTCTGTCTGTCTGTCTGTCTCTCTCTTTCTCTCGCTTTCTCTCTCTCTGGCCGCTTCGGTGGCCTAGTGGAGAGCGTACTAGGCTTTCACCCCGAGGACCCGGGTTCCATTCCCGGCGAGGGCTTGGCATTTTCATGCCCTATAAATCATCCCATCGTCTGCATTAGCCCAAGTGTGCAAAAAACAAAAAAAATCTCTCTGAATGTGTACGAGCGAACGAGCGCGTGTGTACGCGTACGTGCGTGCGTGTTTGCGTCCGAGTGTGCTGGCGTGCGTGCGTGCTCTGTATGTGTGTATGTGCGCGCGCGCGTGTCTCTCTCTGTGTATGCGCGTGCGCGCACGTGTACTGACGGGCTTGCGCGCATACGGGCGGGCGGGCGTGCTGTGTGTGTATGCGCACGCGCGTGTGTTCGTCTTTCTCTTTCTCTCTCTTTGTCTGTCTGTCTGTCTGTCTCTCTCTCTCTCTCTCTCTCTCTCTCTCTCTCTCTCTCTGTGCGCGCGAGCGAGCGAGCGCGTGTGTATGCGTGCGTGCGTGCGTGAGTGTTTGCGTCCGAGTGTGCTGGCGTGCGTGAGTGCTGTGTGCGTGCGTGTGCGTGCGTGCGCGCGCGTCTCTGTGTATGTGCGTGTGTGCGTGTGCGCGCGTGTACTGGCGGGCGTGCTGTGTGTGTGTGTGTGTGTGTGTGTGTGTGTGTGTGTGTGTGTGTGTGTGTGTGTGTGTGTGTGTGTGTGTGTGTCTTAACTTTCAATGGTTGCAATTTCGGTGCGATTCGATTCAAACTTTGTTCAAAAATCGATTTTTGGTAATACAGTAACTTGGACAGGCTCGTTGAACAGTTTCAAAATGGCTTCCTTTTTATATCTTAAGAAACATCTTTTTTGTTGTATACTCTTTACCGTTGCAATCAGCGTTAAAGTCTGCATAAAATAAGGTTTTGAAAATTTAAATTCCGTCGAAAATATAAAATTAACATACGTCGGTCAGGGTTCATGTTTGTATTTTCATTGCGCAGTATTTGACAGTGTAAAATGTTTGAATAGATGTTAATGCTGGTTGTTCGGCGAAATAAGATTTTCAAAAAATTATAGAATAGAGAAATGTATTTTTTCAAAAGTGCTTCCATTCAAATTTCTTTTAACTATACAGTAAAAAAAACAATAGCTTCAATAATCACGCGTTTATAACTTAAAATTTAACCAATAATTTGTACAGATTTATAATTCTGTATAACGTTTACGTATAGAGTTCATCTACGAAAGTTTACGCTCTTCCTGGTGCATACGTGTAACCCCAGTTTTAAACCGATTCGGTTCAGCTGTTCAGTAAAAAAAGTGAAACAATCCCCGACCGCCGCCTGGCATAGACACGTCTAGCAAAGCTGAGGCCAAGGTCATTGTGTGGCCTTTCACTTGGCAAGTCTAGTTTGCTAACTTTTTAGTAGAAACTTCGCGGTCAAGGACGTTCCAAGGACAAACAACGCGCCTGTGTTGTCTCTGAAATTATGTGTAACGAATGGAAAACAGCTGATTTTGTGTCGCCAAGCTATTTAAATTAGTTGTGAACGAGGGCGGCTATAAACAACAAACAGCTGTTATTGGCTAGGTCGGCAGTGTTTGTTAAGGTCGTTCCAAGGTGATGCGAAAGAGTTTTCAGCAAATATTATTCATTCTGTGTTGTAGCGTTTTTAATATAAAACCTTTTCTTATAAAACGCCATTTGTTTATTCAAGATGAGTGTCATCCTCCGTACCCCACGAAATCAGGCCAATTGCGTATTTTCCGCCTCAATAATCATTATTGCTCAACCGTGACGAGCCTAAGTGTATACAAGAACTTCCATTATCCGGGAACGCCCTCAGCAAGAACAGGAAGAATGGATACGGGCGAAATTTACTTATTGCCATAAATGGTTATGAGCGCTATTTGCATATTCATGAATATTTATGGACGCAGTTTACGTATTGCCATAAATGGTTATGATCGCAATTTATTTATTCATAAATGGTTATGGGCGCAATTTTCATATTCATAAATAGGCTATTTATGGATGCAATTTTCGTACTGCTATAAATGGTTATGATCGCAATTTATTTATTCATAAATGGTTATGGGCGCAATTTTCATATTCATAAATAGGCTATTTATGGACGCAGTTTACGTATTGCCATAAATGGTTATGATCGCAATTTATTTATTCATAAATGGTTATGGGCGCAATTTTCATATTCATAAATAGGCTATTTATGGATGCAATTTTCGTACTGCCATAAATGGTTATGATCGCATTTTATTTATTCATAAATGGTTATGGGCGCAATTTTCATATTCTTAAATAGGCTATTTATGGATGCAATTTTCGTACTGCCATAAATGGTTATGATCGCAATTTATTTATTCATAAATGGTTATGGGCGCAATTTTCATATTCTAAAATAGGCTATTTATGGATGCAATTTTCGTACTGCCATAAATGGTTATGATCGCAATTTATTTATTCATAAATGGTTATAGGCGCAATTTTCATATTCATAAATAGGCTATTTATGGATGAAATTTTCGTACTGCCATAAATGGTTATGATCGCAATTTATTTATTCATAAATGGTTATGGGCGCAATTTTCATATTCATAAATAGGCTATTTATGGATGCAATTTTCGTACTGCCATAAATGGTTATGATCGCAATTTATTTATTCATAAATGGTTATGGGCGCAATTTTCATATTCATAAATAGGCTATTTATGGATGCAATTTTCGTACTGCCATAAATGGTTATGATCGCAATTTATTTATTCATAAATGGTTATAGGCGCAATTTTCATATTCTTAAATAGGCTATTTATGGATGCAATTTTCGTACTGCCATAAATGGTTATGATCGCAATTTATTTATTCATAAATTGTTATGGGCGCAATTTTCATATTCATAAATAGGCTATTTATGGATGCAATTTTCGCACTGCCATAAATGGTTATGATCGCAATTTATGTATTCATAAATGGTTATGAGAGAAATTTGCGTATTCATAAATGTTTATGGACGCAGTTTACGTACTGCCATAAATGGTTACGGACAAAATTAACTTACTGCCATAAATGGTTATAGGTTCAATGACTTACTGCTGTAAATGTATGGGTGCAATTTACGTAGGCCTACTGTTTAAATGGTTACGGACAAAATTAACGTGCTGCCATAAATGGTTATGGGTTCAGTTTACGTAATGCCGTAAATGGTTATAAGTTCAATTTAAGTGCTGCCGTAAATGGTTATGGGTTCAATTTACGTGCGGCAATAAATGGTTATGGGTTCAATTTACATACTGCCGTAAATGGTTGTGGGTTCAGTTTACGTACTGCCGTAAATAGTTATGGATTCAATTTACGTGCTGCCGTAAATGATTATGGGTTCAATTTACGTGCTGCCGTAAATGGTTATGGGTTCAATTTACGTATTGCCATAAACGGTTTTGAGCGATATTTACGTACTGCCATAAATGGTGATAGACTCAATTTTTTTGGAGTACCACTAGAAGAGGAAGTACGAGGTACAGCCTACTCTCAGTAGACATAGAGACTCCAGTCCTGCTGTTAGGAGGTTGTTGTATAATGATACGATTCGCAGACTGAAGAGCAGATCCTTTGATCTTTTACAAGTGTCTTTGTAAATCTTAATCTAATTCATATTATATTTCTGAAAGTTTGTGTGTTTGTTTGTTATTCAATCACGCTTTAACCACTGGACCAATTGAGATGAAATTTGGTACGTATATGGTTTAAGTATCAGAGATACATATAGGCCTATTCCCGTTTTACAAAACGTCATTATACTACTTACCCAGCCCAAAATAATTATCAGTTTTTAGTTTTGTAACATCTGTTAACTATAGTTAGGTTTAATTACTGTTTACTGAACATGAGATTTAGGCACCTGAGATAGACATAGATCTAATCCCATTTTACAAATCTTAATCTATATTTTATTTATTGCAAAATTATTGTTTTTAATGTTACATTTTCATCTAATAATCACAATCTGGTATTTTTCATTTAAGACTATTCAATGTTTTCAAAGCAGAGTGCAGAATATATATATTATATACAATTGTATTAGGATTCTTTAATTGTAAGGTAGTATATATATTTGTGTAATTACATTATATGAAAAAATGGTAAATATGCAGTGCAGCATCTATTGGAGTTTTCGATATTTTTCTTACTAAAATGCTTTATTATGTGCCCAAAAGCAAAAATTCAAAATATGAAAGCAGGAGAAGTACGATAAAAATCAAAAATAAAAGTGACCAACATAACCTCAAAATTGCTACCGGCGAAAATCGGTACCGTGTTGTACTGATTTTAGACGTATTTTTATTGTTTTACTGATCTACAGATCAGTAAAACAATAAAAATACGTCTAACACGGGTTTGGGTGATAGGAATGCCCATTTTTTAAAAGAATAGTGCATAACCTAAGTGACACAGTTGTTAGGCCTAACACGGTGATGTGTGAAAAAACCTTTAAATTTTTTAAAAGAATACTAAGTATATTAATTGACACGGTTATTAGGCCTAACACGGTGATGTGTAAAAAAACTTTTATATTTTTTTAAAGAATACTACATATCCTAACTGATATGATTGTTGGGCCTATCATTGTGATTTGTGAAAAAAACCTTTATTTTTTTAAAGAGTATCCAAACCTTAACTGACACGGTTGTCAGGCCTAACATTGTGATGCGTGATAAATCTTTATATTTTTTTAAAGAATACTCCATAAGCTAACTGACATAGTTGTTAGGCCTAACATGGTGATGCATTAAAAGAACCTTTATTTATTTTTTTCAAAAGAGTACTCCATAACCTAACTGACACGGTTGTTGGGCCTAATAATGTTATGCATGGAAAAAACTTTATATTTTTTTAAAGAGTACTCCATAACTTAACTAACACGGTGATGCGTGAAAAAACCTTTATATTTTTTTAAAGAGTACTACATATCCTGACACGGTTGTTGGATCTATCATGGTGATGCGTCAAAAAACCTTTATAATTTTTAAAAAAATACTAGGCTACATATCCTGACACGGTTGTTAGGCCTAACATAGTGATGCGTGAAAAATCTTTATATTTTTTACAGAATACTCCATTAGCAAACTAATATGGTTGTTAGGCCTAACACGGTGAAGCATTAAAAAAACCTTTATTTATTTTTTTAAAAAGAGTACTCCAAACCTAACTGACACGGTTGTTGGGTTAAACGGTGATGCAGGAAAAAAACCTTAATTTTTTTTAAAGAGTACTCCAAAACTTAACTAACACGGTTGTTGGTCCTAACACGGTAATGCATGACCTTTAATGTATATTATGATTGCGGGCAAAGCTGTGTCGGGTAACAGCTAATCATATTATATTTCTGAAAGTTTGTTTTTGTTTATTTGTTTGTTATTCAAATACACTTTAACTACTGGACCAAATGAGATTACATTTGGTGTGAACACGTTTTAGGTATCTGAGATAAACACAATACTATTCCAGTTTAATTGTATAATAATGACTTTTTAATAATACTGTATTTTATTAAAATATGACAGGACCCTGTTTTAGAGTATCGAGTAGCAAAAATTTATATGTCTTTGCCGAAAACCATAAATCATATAATATTGTAAATAGCAATATATTAAAATGAAATGACCTATTCTGATTTTGAAAATTGACTATAAATTTTATTGCTTACATTATAATTGCAGGCAAAGCCGCAACGGGTAACAGCTAGTCATATTATATTTCTGAAAGTCTGTGTGTTTGTTTGCTATTCAATCACGCTTTAACTACTAGACCAATTGAGATAAAATTTGGTACGAACATGGTTTAGCTACATAGGTATATTCCCGTTTTGAAAAACGCCATCATACTACTTACCCAGACCAACTTATTTAGTATTTAGTTTTGTGGCATGTGTTAACTGTACAACAGTGACGTTTTATGCATTTATTATATATTGGTAGGTGGTAGATGTAATAAATGTTTAAATTATTTTAAACTCCATCATACTACTTACCCAGTCCAACTTAATTATTTAATATTTAGTTGTGCGACAAGCGTTGATTGTATAACAGACGTTTTATACGTTTATTATATATTGGTAGGTGTGAATAATGTTTAAATTATTTTAAACGCCATCATACTACTTACCCAGTCCAACGTAATTATTTAATATTTAGTTTTGCGCGTAACGTATTCTGATTTTAAAAATCGACTATAAATTTTATCACCGATATGTTATAATTGCTGTCAAAGCCGCGACAGGTAAAAGCTAGTTTATAATAAAAGTGAAAGTCTCACAGATTTGCTTATAGAGACAGTATCTGGTGCTGCATTATACTATTTTTTAAATGTAAACTACTTAGTAAGTAAATGTAAAAAATGTAAAAAGTTAGTTATAGAATTAGTAAAAAAATCTCGAAAACATCCAAAGCTGGTATATAATATTTAGCTTTAAAACGAGGCTGGCATTTGTGTGACCTTGAAAATACCGATTAAGTTTTAACAATGGTTTAACCTCAGCCTACACACCATTGTATTATTTGTACCGGTGTTTCCTGATATCCAATAACAGGCTACAGAGCGATCTGCAGTGGGATAATTGCACAAAATCTGCGCTGCCAGTAGGAAAAGCTAAAATATACTTTTTGTCAAAAACTGTGCAAACGATTTTTGTTAAATTTCGCTTTAAAGTAGCACTGAAGCTTCGAAACTAGGAGTGTTGGTTGTAGTATATAACGGGTCGCCCCTTTGGTTAAACTTGAATAATCGTAACGCGTCAATCAGGATTGGGGAAAAGACAACGCTAGGAGTGACAGCAAGATGTACCATGCTTCGTACTATAATAGCTTAGATGAATTGATAGCGTACTGCGCTTTTACCCCGAGGACCCGGGTTCGATTCCCGGTTAGAGCTTGGCATTTTCATACGCTGTAAAATCATCCCATCGTCTGCATTAGCCCAAGTGTGCACAATAGTCGGACTTAAAACAATTAGATGAATTTATTATTCGTTTCATAGTTGATCCAGTAGTTCAGTAGAAACTCGCTAAAAAAGTTCAAATAGCTTCTGTTATAGCAAAATGTAACTTTGAATAATGATGTAGAGTAAAGGCATTGAGGACGCCTCTCGTGGTCCTCATGAAGAGACAACGATACTTTCCATATACTGTACTGTACGATTATACAGGAGGCCTTGACAACGAACGGAAACAGTGGATAACATAACACCGCCGCTTCCTGTTTCAATAGAAGGTCGTGGCTTGGCCTAAACACACCCTAACTGTCTTTCTAGTCCTACTATAGTACAGACTTGGCAGAGTGTTGTAGGTGAAAAAGTGGGTAACATAGCCGCTTCCTGTATCAGCAGAAGGTCGTGTCTTGACTTATCTTTTCAATCAGGACACCCTGACTACTTTCTAGTCGTAGCATCTAAGCCGTGGTTTGACCTAAATACACCCTGTTTCTAGTCTTAGTGTCCTAGTGCAGTACAGACGTGAGAGAGTGTTGTAGCTAATCTTGGTGAAAAATGGATAACATCGATGCTTCCTGTTTCAACAGAAGGTCGTGTCTTGGCCTAAACACATCCTGACTATCTAGTCGTAGTCTCCTATTACAGACCTGAGAGAGTATTGTAGCTAATCTTGGTAAAAAAGTGAATCATATCGAAGCTTCCTGTTCCAACAGAAGATAGTGTTGGCCTAAAAAGCACTCTACCTGACTTTCTTTGGTCTATCTGGTAGTAGAAGACCATTGATCATCTGACTCTGGTTTGCCCATTACTAGAACACTGTATTTATCATTTGACTCTTTCTGGTTTGCCCAGTACTAGGACACAGCATTGATCAGCTGACATTCTTTAAGCACGAAAACAATGCTGGATCACCTGATTCGTTTTGGTCTTTCCAATACTAGCATCCTGCATTGAACAGCTGACTTCCTTTCTGGTCTGTAAAGTACGAAAACACTGCATTGATCAGCTGACTTTCTTTAAGCACGAAAAAACATTGCTTGATCACCTGATTCGTTTTGGTCTTTCCAATACTAGCATCCTACATTGAACAGCTGACTTTCTTTAAGCACGAAAACATAGCTTGATCACCTGATTCGTTTTGGTCTTTCCAATACTAGCATCCTACATTGAACAGCTGACTTTCTTTAAGCACGAAAACATTGCTTGATCACCTGATTCGTTTTGGTCTTTCCAATACTAGCATCCTACATTGAACAGCTGACTTCCTTTCTGGTCTGTAAAGTACGAAAACACTGCATTGAACAGCTGACTTTCTTTAAGCACGAAAACATTGCTTGATCACCTGATTCGTTTTGGTCTTTCCAATACTAGCATCCTGCATTGAACAGCTGACTTTCTTTAAGCACGAAAACATAGCTTGATCACCTGATTCGTTTTGGTCTTTCCAATACTAGCATCCTACATTGAACAGTTACTACTAAATTAAGTGCAATAAATTGCTAAAGGAAATGGTGTCACTACCACGAGGGTTTACCACCATCCCCACTTAACAGAAGAAGATCAAAGAAGAAGACAGACATCTACTATCCAACACCACCACTACCCCCACGAATCCAATACCTTCTCGTGCACCCAGGGATGACCCTAGGGGTCCCCCGGGGGGCTTCCTACATTGAACAGCTGACTTCCTTTCTGGTCTGTAAAGTACGAAAACATTGCATTGATCAGCTGACTTTCTTTAAGCACGAAAACATAGCTTGATCACCTGATTCGTTTTGGTCTTTCCAATTCTAGCATCCTGCATTGAACAGCTGACTTTCTTTAAGCACGAAAACATTGCTTGATCACCTGATTCGTTTTGGTCTTTGCAATACTAGCATCCTACATTGAACAGCTGACTTCCCGTCTGGTCTGTAAAGTACGAAAACATTGGCATCGTCTATACAACATAAGGAACTGAGTTACACGACCAAGTTCCGCTTACTAACACCTAAACAACCACGCTAAAAATCCCTGTACTTATCTCCCGGGCCTGAAAAGGGCCGTGACCTGCGAAACCTAATCCACTCCCGTCAGCCAAGACTCATTCCCGACTGTTTCGCTAGCCTAATTCACTTCTGCCCAGGCACTACTGCCGGCGCATCACATCACGTCTCCCGTGCACAAAGCTGCATTCTGATTGGTGCGATCTTTCTCCCGTTTTAACAATATGTGGAAAGTCCATGTAAAGAAAAAGGTTGAAGAGCTTAGAATAAAATATAGAAAACTTTACTGGCTGATTGGACGTAACTCTGAGCTTTCAGTGCAGAATAAAATTTTAATATAAACAAATATTGAAACCAGTATGGACATATGGCTTGCAATTGTGGGGTTGTACAAAACCGTCGAATATAAAAATAATCCAAAACTTCCAAAACAAAGTCTTGCGAGGAATAGTCAGTGCCCCATGGTATATTCGTAACAGTGATTTACATCGGGACTTGAACATCAGGCTTGTCACAGAGGAAGTTAAAAAAATGTGCAACTAGTTATAATCTACGGCTTCTTACGCATGTAAGTTGTGAGATGGAGGCAGTACGTGAAGTGGCCGGCAACGTTCGCCGCCTCAAGAGGACTAAACCTCATGAACTGCTCCACTGATGTGAAGGAAGTTATTAATGTAATAGCTATCCTATAAATGTGATTTTGTTGTAGATGTAAACCATTAGTCGATCTTGTAAAGATTGGTTATGAGTATTAAATAAATAAATAATAAAAAAAATGTTAATAGTATAAATACAGGCCGAAAACAGTTGCTTGACAGAACATCGACGAAGACCATCCACTGCACTACAACAACCCAGCAGCCTACCAACAGCACAGACACTACAACTTGCTCGGGAGGAAACAGGAGGGATCCGGCCAACAAGCAACACCCAGCGAAGTTATTTCACAGTCCTCGCCAGCCTACGGCCGACCTGGTGATCGCCCGGACTACTTCTACTTTTCCCGCAGACTACAACATTACATTGATCAGCTGACTCCTGGTTTGCCCAGTACTAGAACATTGCACTCTCTGGTCTTTCCAATAGTAGGACACTACGATAAACAGTTGACTGTTTGATCTGTACAGTACTACGTCACTGAATTGATCAGCTGACTCTTTTTGGTTTGCCCAGTTTTAGGACACTGCATTAATCACCTGACTCTCTATCATCTTTACAGCACTAGAGCCACTCTCAACTGCAGACGTGAGGTCTGAGTTCAATTAGAGATGAGCGGAACAGACTACTCGTATCTGGGTCGTTCACTTAAACGAACTAGTTCAAAATCTATCTAGTTCAATGAACGAACTACTGTAGTTAATTTTTTCTTTATGACTGGTGTTTGTAATATTTAGTGTTCCAGCCTATTATACGAGCCTCGTATTATACGCATGTAATATAGCCTAATTATTAAATTTAACCTTTACTTTAAGACTCCAGCGGCGGGAAAAATATTTATGTAGGTCATTTCATTCGTTCGCGAACGCTTGAAGAATTGAACTAGTGAACTAAATGAACTATTGAACTAATCGAACCAAACACTAGTATAATAAACAGAGTCATTCGCGAACTATTTTAGAATTGAACTAGTAAACTAAATGAACTATTGAATTAATCGAATCAAACATTAGTAGAATAAACTGAATCATTAGCGAACTATTGTAGAATTGAACTATTAAACTAAATGAACTATTGAACTAATCGAACCAAACACTAGTATAATAAACAGTCATTCGCGAACTATTTTAGAATTGAACTAGTAAACTAAATGAACTATTGAACTAATCGAACAAAACACTAGTACAATAAACAGAGTCTTTCGCGAACTATTTTAGAATTGAACTAGTAAACTAAATGACCTGTTGAACTAATTGAACCAAACACTAGTAGAATAAACTGAGTTATTTACGAACTATTGTATAATTGAACTAGTGAACTAAATGAGCTGTTGAACTAATCGAACCAAATATTAGTAGAATAATCTGAGTCATTAGCGAACTATTGTAGAATTGAATTTGTAAGATAAATGAACTATTGAACTAATCGAACCAAACACTAGTACAATAAACAGAGTCATTCGCGAACTATTTTAGAATTGAACTAGTAAACTAAATTAACTATTGAACTAATCGAACCAAACACTAGTACAATAAACAGAGTCATTCGCGAACTATTTTAGAATTGAACTAGTAAACTAAATGAACTATTGAACTAATTGAACCAAACACTAGTAGAATAAACTGAGTTATTTACGAACTATTGTATAATTGAACTAGTAAACTAAATGAGCTGTTGAACTAATCGAACCAAATACTAGTAGAATAATCTGAGTCATTAGCGAACTATTGTAAAATTGAACTATTAAACTAAATGAACTATTGAACTAATCGAACCAAACACTAGTAGAATAAACTGAATCATTAGCGAACTAGTGTAGAATTGAACTATTAAACTAAATGAACTATTGAACTAATGGAATCAAACACTAGTAGAATAAACTGAATCAGTCGCGAACTATTGTAGAATTGAACTATTAAACTAAATGAACTATTGAACTAATCGAACCAAACACTAGTAGAATAAACTGAATCATTAGCGAACTAGTGTAGAATTGAACTATTAAACTAAATGAACTATTGAACTAATCGAACCAAACACTAGTAGAATAAACTGAATCATTAGCGAACTATTGTAAAATTGAACTATTAAACTAAATGAACTATTGAACTAATGGAATCAAACACTAGTAGAATAAACTGAGTCAGTCGCGAACTATTGTAGAATTGAACTATTAAACTAAATGAACTATTGAACTAATCGAACCAAACACTAGTAGAATAAACTGAATCATTAGCGAACTATTGTAAAATTGAACTATTAAACTAAATGAACTATTGAACTAATGGAATCAAACACTAGTAGAATAAACTGAGTCAGTCGCAAACTATTGTAGAATTGAACTATTAAACTAAATGAACTATTGAACTAATCGAACCAAACACTAGTAGAATAAACTGAATCATTAGCGAACTAGTGTAGAATTGAACTATTAAACTAAATGAACTATTGAACTAATCGAACCAAACACTAGTAGAATAAACTGAATCATTAGCGAACTATTGTAGAATTGAACTAGTAAACTAAATGAACTATTGAATTAATCGAATCAAACATTAGTAGAATAAACTGAATCATTAGCGAACTATTGTGGAATTGAACTATTAAACTAAATGAACTATTGAACTAATCGAACCAAACACTAGTATAATAAACAGTCATTCGCGAACTATTTTAGAATTGAACTAGTAAACTAAATGAACTATTGAACTAATCGAACCAAACACTTGTAGAATAAACTGAGTCATTAGCGAACTAGTGTAGAATTGAACTAGTAAACTAAATGAACTAATCAACTGATCTAATTATACACTAGCAGAATAAACAAATTGCAGGCTAAGTGTGTACTGTACTCTATAAAGTGCCAAGTATGCAAATCTGCATTATTACTTGGATAACGTACGATAATAGTCATTTCTGCTTATTCTGCATACTATTGCAGTTGATGTGTGTAGTATCATAAGAGGCCGTTAGGAGCGCTGATTGCGCGAACGAACTATACGAACTTCAAAAATATGAAAATGAAGCGTGACCGCTGTCAAATTCAGTTTTCCAATTTCCACAGATTTTGAAGATTCAATGGTGCCTGAACGGGGGGGGGGGAGATGGCGCAAGTTGCGCTATGGAATATTTTGAGGGAATAAAAATTTTCGTGAAATCAAAGCCACGATATTGTACACATGGCACTGTATGTACACACACGAGCGCGCGCGCGCGCACACACACACACACACACACACACACACACACAAGCACACGCGAGCACACAGACACACCCGCACGCACGTACGTACACACACGTACGTGCGCGCGTTGTACTAGGCTTTCACCCCGAGGATCCGTGTTCGATTCCCGGCCAGGGCTTGGCATTTTCATACGCTATAAATCATCCCATCGTCTGCATTACCCCAAGTGTGCACAATAGTCGGACGTTAAACACCAAAAAAAAAAAACAGGCGTGCGCGCGCACACGCGCTTGCACACCACGCACCACCACTCACGCAGACGCGCGCACACGCAGGCGCGCGCACACACACACACACATACATGCGCGCGCGATTATTATATATACTAGTTATGATTAATTAATTTTTGGGGGGATAAATAACGGTTAGGTCGGAATTCGCTGCATTAGCTTTGATGACGATTGGCACGTCTGTGGAGATTCAAAATGGGATTTATGCAGTTCTTCCGTCGATAATGGTGAAATCAGATTGCCGAAGAAGTGCAGGGCAAAGAATTTACGAATTTCCAAAGTTATGGAAACGTTGAACAGATTTCGCTGCGCAACCAACTTGTACAAACTCGAAATCGATTTTTGAGCCAAGGTTAAATAAAATGGGACCAAAATTGCGAACGTGAAAGTGTTCCGCTCACGATCGGTGCTCGTACAAGTAAAAAATTCGTTGTCATATATTTAGGGTAATGTCCAAGTGAAGTCCAAAACTGGTTGGATTGGTTGAAAGTTTCGACATCGTAACATTAATACAAAAATAATTGTCGGTGTTTGTCCGCTGTGGTGTTTATTGTTGCAACTTGGCGCCGAAAATAGCCGAAGTGTAACGAGACTGCCCGAAGGCAAAATAGTAACGGGTTGGCTGTTTTGAAGTAGTTCCACTACACGTAGCCTTAAGGACGAGGAAAATTATATTTGTTTATACTTTCCGCGTTTAAATTCTGCGAATGTCGGTTGTATGACCGATATTTTAATAAAATCAGCTGATACGATTTTGAAATTAACCATTTGAGATCGTTGTCCGCTGTTTCGGAACCGGTATTCGGTTTTATAGACCAAGTGGCAACCGTAATTCGAGACCACGAAATTTTTATACGGGGTATTCCCGTAGTGCGAGTACGTAATTCTGAAGGTGGTTTTTTGTGTGAAAATTAAAGAAGTTCATATAAACTTACATCCGGAAACGGTTTTTTTAACAGTTACGCGCTATTTTTTGCTAAAAATCTCTAGAACTGCGAAACCGATTGTTTTGAAATTTTGCACCGTAACTCGGCAGTGTTGAAGGCCGTTGAAATAATACATTTTAAAATGGTGGCCGTTTTGAAATTTTAATTGGGAATCCAGTGATTGTTGACTCATTCGAGGCTGATTGGATCTTTTAGAAAATTCGAATTATCAAAATTCCGAATAAGAAAAAAAATTAAAAGATGGAAAACACGAAAATGTAGAATAAGACAAATAAATTTGAACAATTTTTTTGAACTCAAGAAAACTTCAAAATTACGTGTTGGTCTATAGGCCTACGTGTAAACAGTACAGCCGATCGGAACAATAAATAGGAAAAGAAAGTACAGTTATCATGATAACTGTCCGCTTTCAAGGTCGAAGATCCCACCTCTTTGGCCGTTTTGGTTAACGCCTGTTTTGAAACAGCTTTGCGGGCTAAACTTATTCAAATTATCCGGAAAATATTCGATTTAAATGAGACTATAAACGTTGCAATATGAATGTCAAAGGACCAAATAAAGTTACAGTTAATTTTGTAATGAGGACTATGACCTATTTCCTTCCGTCTAGTGATCTTTTTTACTCACCACGTAAAGGCTACCGCGGATTCGAGTCTTTACGAGTTGAGTAAAAACGGCCACTTAGACGGAAGAAAAAGGTCATAATCATCACTTAGACGGAAGAAAAAGGTCATAATCATCACTTAGACGGAAGAAAGTAGGTCATAATCACCATTTAGACCGAAGAAAATGGTTCATAATCACCGCTTATACGAAAAGTAGGTCATAATCACCACTTAGACGGAAGAAAATTGATCATATAACCACTTAGACGGAAGAAAATAGGTCATAATCACCACTTAGACGGAAGAAAAATGTCATAGTCACCACTTAGAAGGAAGAAAAAGGTCATAATCACTACTTAGAAGGAAGAAAATTGGTCGTATAACCACTTAGACGGAAGAAAATAGGTCATAATCACCACTTAGACGGAAGAAAAATGTCATAGTCACCACTTAGAAGGAAGAAAAAGGTCATAATCACTACTTAGAAGGAAGAAAATTGGTCGTATAACCACTTAGACGGAAGAAAATAGGTCATAATCACCACTTAGACGGAAGAAAAATGTCATAGTCACCACTTAGAAGGAAGAAAAAGGTCATAATCACTACTTAGAAGGAAGAAAATTGGTCATAATCACCACTTAGACGGAAGAAAAATGTCATAGTCACCACTTAGAAGGAAGAAAAAGGTCATAATCACTACTTAGAAGGAAGAAAAAGGTCATAGCCACCACTTAGACGGAAGAAAATAGGTCATAATCACCATTTATACGGAAGAAAAATGTCATAGTGACCACTTAGAAGGAAGAAAAAGGTCATAATCACTACTTAGAAGGAAGAAAAAGGTCATAATCACTACTTAGAAGGAAGAAAATTAGTCATATAACCACTTAGACGGAAGCAAATAGGTCATAATCACCACTTAGACGGAAGAAAAATGCCATAGTCACCACTTAGAAGGAAGAAAAAGGTCATAATCACTACTTAGAAGGAAGAAAATAGGTCATAATCACCACTTAGAAGGAAGAAAATAGGTCATAATCACCACTTAGAAGGAAGAAAATGGGTCATAGTCACTACTTAGACGGAAGAAAATAGGTCATAATCACCACTTAGAAGGAAGAAAATAGGTCATAATCACCACTTAGAAGGAAGAAAATGGGTCATAGTCACTACTTAGACGGAAGAAAATAGGTCATAATCACCACTTAGAAGGAAGAAAATAGGTCATAATCACCACTTAGACGGAAGAAAAATGTCATAGTCACCACTTATACGGAATAAAATAGGTCATAATCACCACTTAGACGTAATAAAATAGGTCATAATCATCACGTATACGGAAGAAAATAGGTCACAATCACTTCTTCTGAAGAAAAATGTCATAATCACCACTTAGACGGAAGAAAAAAGTCATAATCCTAACTATTTAAATATGTGGTCCGGTGGCTATGTTTTAATAAAAAAGTTAATTTCGAATTAAATAAGATCGATTTATTAAGGGTCGATTGTAACTCAAAAACAGTAATGGCGTTTAGCCTATTAGCAAGAGTCTATTAGCATTACAGTTAATTGCTATTGCTGAGTTCGGTAAATCAATGTTTATTCAATAATAATAGCCAGCAGGTCTCAGTTGTTCACACTAATCTCACTGTTACCATTGTTCTACTGGACATTAAACTAACTACAAAAAATTGCTCGACTTTTTTAACTAGAAATACTGTTTTTCAATAATTTTCCTTAATTAAAAAAATGACCGCCATTTTGAAACGTATTATTATAACAAGTTGATTATAATATTATAAATTTAGCCTTTACATTAACGATTGCTGTGCATCATTTCAACGCGATCGGTTAAGCCGTTTTATAGGTATAGGTTACATTATTTTATTAAAAAACAAAATGGCTGATGGTAAAAATGCTTTTCCGGACGCACGTGTGTCTATAGAAATTGTTTTCTGTAATTTGACCTCCTGATTAAGCATGCGCTGTAATCTGTCTTTTCTGTATGCCTTATCTATCTGTCTTTTGTATCTGCATTTGTTATCTGTCTTATCTTTACGTCTTTTATCTGCATTATCTGTGCGCCTTATCTATCTGCCTGTATCTGCACACTCTGTATTTTAATTTTAAAAAGCGATTGGAAAATTGGAAAACAGCGAAAGAATTTGTAAAAATTTGATTTACAATTCAAACACGAATTCGACATCGGTTTGAAAATTTCAAACGGGAAAAAACTAATTTATGTAGATTTTACGGTAATTATAATGGTGAATTGTGATTTTCGTAAAAGCCGCCTCGCCTCGGTGGCCTAGTTGGTAGCTTTCACCCCGAGGATATCCGGGATCGATTCCCGGCCAGGGCTTGGCATTTTCATACGCTATAAATCATCCCATCGTCTGTATTATCTCCTCCCTAAACGTAAGTGTGAGTGTAAAGTGTTAAAGTCGCAAGTGTAGTGTTGTAAGTGTAAGTGTGTGTTAACTCGGGTACCGCGAGGGTCGTATAAATCCTCTCAGTAGGTGCATTGCCTTGGGGAGGGCAATGTAAAGTGTACTCCCAGATACGCATAATTATTTCACACTTTAATTTCCTCGCCTTTATGGTACAAAAATCGTTAAACAATTTCAAAATGGCGGCAGTTTCAAATCCTTTAAAAATTCGTAAATTTTGTTTCCGAAATTGTTTTTGAAAATCTGATAACGCACCGCCGCGAACAGCGTTGAAAACTGTGTGAATTAGCATTTTCAAAATTAGTTGAAATTGAGATATTTTTCGACGGCGGTCAGGGTTCATTTTCGTATTTTCAATGTTATATGAAAGTTTAAAGTGCTAACACGGTATGTGCATATTTAAACAAGACAGCTGCGCAACGCCGTTATATTTCGAAGTACATCCGTTTTAAATGCGCATTAGCCACATTATACGTAAAGCCTAGAGGTCAGGATCGCTGTATGTTACAATGCTTCATTTCGTTAACAATAGCAATACCTTGTATATAGTATAGAATAGAAGCAAGCCGATTGTATTGTAGTTAGCGTTACAAGAATGGCATTAATCAGCTGTGATGTCACTTCCGGTATACCTGCTATTGTCAGGAAGTCGTCCATTACACCTAGACCTAGCCAACTAATTAAACGTAATGCAGTAACGAATGTACACCTAACCGAATGCAACCGAAGTACCTGCTGGTATTTCAACCGCCAGGTTTGTTGGCAGATCACAGATGAATTCGGGGAAATTTTTTTTCCCCGGCAAAAAACCGTAAAGGTCATTGCCGTGACACTAATTTGAATTTTTTTTTTGTTTAACGTCCGACTATTGTGCACACTTGGGCTGTGGATTTATAGCGTATGAAAATGACAAGCCCTGACCGGGAATCGAACCCGGGTCTTCGGGGTGAAAGCCTATCAACTAGGCCACCGAGGCGGCAAACACTAATTTGAAATGACACGACAAAATTATTTTTAGAAATATAATTTAAAATACGTAATAAAAGTTAAAATAGATAAATACAAAATATAAAAACAAATACGAGGGTTGATCAAATATAAACGAGACTGACTTTCTAAAAACTTTTCCGTTTTACATTGAACTCTAAAGGGTGGGGTTTCAGGTAGCCTGGGAGGTTTGGGACGGCCGTAGACGGGCAACATTTCCGTTCGGACCCTTCAGTGAGTGAGAGTGAAGTGCACGTTTCCGTGGAGCAGAGAATCATTATTAAGTTTTTGGCCAAGGAGGGGGTCAATCCGACTGAAATCTTTCGTAGATTGACGGCTCAATACGGGGACAGGACCCTGTCAAGAGCTCGCGTTTTTGCTTGGCACAAGGAATTCGCCGAAGGACGGGAAGCAGTAGAAAACCTCAGCCATGATCACGATCGTCGGCCGGGAAGGTAATGGCCACTGTATTTTTCGACAATCAAGTATTTCGACACTGTATTTTCACGTCGATTTCCTCCATCAACGACGCACAATAAATGCACAATATTATTGCGATGTTTTAGAGGCCGCAAAACAGTCTTTTCGTAGGAAAAGGAAATCTAAACCGGCGAGAAACGTCATTCTTCTTCACGATAATGCCCGACCACATTCGGCGAACGCTACGAGGCTTAAACTCTATCAAATTGGCTGGGAACCAATGGAACATCCCAAATACAGTCCAGACTTATCACCCTGCGACTATCACCTGTTTGGGCCACTCAAAGAGGCGCTTGAAAGCCAGCGTTTCGAAGACGATTCTGCGGTGGAGACCTTCGTGCTCCAATGGCTCAATGAACGCCCGAGAACTTTTTACGAAGATGGAATTAAAAAACTTCCAATCCGGTGGGAAAAATGTGTTACTCGTGCGGGAGACTATGTAGAAAAATAAGTTGTATCAAGAATAATTTGTAAGTAAGCAATAAATTTTTTAAAAAATCAGTCTCGTTTATATTTGATCAACCCTCGTATAAATATTTACTTAGAACTAATTAACAATAATAAATTAAAGAAATAAAACAACCGAAATAGCCAATTAATTGTAGAGCTGTAAATAGGCCATACAACAATATTAT
Source organism: Callitettix versicolor (assembly GCA_022606455.1). NCBI lineage: Eukaryota > Metazoa > Arthropoda > Insecta > Hemiptera > Cercopidae > Callitettix > Callitettix versicolor. Next base: position 15,469,557 of record CM040186.1, on the reverse strand, counting down.
ATTCTTAAATTGTAATAAATAAATCAAGACGATGAAGGAAGTGTAAAGTCTGGTCGATGGCCGAGACATGATCTCCCACAATTGCCCAGTTTACATCTACGCCTCATAATTTGGAAACCATCACAATCGATCAATACATGTCTTACTGTGGTGGTTTCCTTACAGGATTTGCATTGAGGTGGGTGTCCACCCTCCGTCAGAAATCCACACGGAAGCAAGGAGTGATTAATGCGAAGATCACCACCTCTTCTCTACGACTTGCACGTATTGACGATCTCCAAGGACGAACATAATTTTTAATTACAGAGTTTGTTGTTACCCCCCCCCCCGCTCATTCTCCCAATCCGAGAGAAGTAAATGTTTTGATTGACTTTGAAAATACGATAAAATAACACGTTGCGTGCTTGGTGGCAACAGAGTTGCTTCCTTCTTTGCAATATCCGCTCTGGTGTTCCCAACTGTACCACGGTGACCAGGTATCCAGCAAAACGATACTCCAACACCTCGTAGTTCAAGTCTATGAATGGGATACAGAACATCCTGAATACATATCCTGGATAGCCTGGAGTGCACTTTTCGAATCGGTACACATCAGGTAATACACAACATTGTTCAGACCCTTACAAATAGCAAACGTTCAACAGTAAAGACACTATAATCCGAGGGTAATCCATAGTTATGCGTTTGGCCTCTTCTTAATATGCACAACCAACATTATTATCGATTTTTGATCACCCCGCAGGGGGTGCAGACTAGCTGCACCTATTGAGAGGATTTAGACGTCCCTCGCGGTACCCTAGTCTTAACACACACTTACGACTTTAACACTTTACACTCACACTTACATTTAGGGCGGCGATAATAGACTCAGTGTGCTTTTCGCCTTAAAATAACAAAAACAGAAAAGTCCATTTTTGATCTATATGTGTAAATAATCTCCGTAGATGAAAACGAATTAATCAGACGGCAGAACTCACTTCGATACACCACGGCAGGGGTATCGGAAGTCGCGGAATGTCGGACAGATAACTGTGCGGGCAACGCGAG